>OX451215.1:158296864-158835068 GCA_949628195.1 Phasia obesa
CCAACTTGTTTTTTACTAGACTATACGTATTAACACGACAAAATTTTTTTACTTTTAATGGGATGTGCCACTCCCAGTATTCTTATCCAGTCTGTATTTTGCTAGACACATTAGTATGAAGGTTACTTGTGCAAAGTTTCAAGACTATACCTAATGTAGTTCTCTAGGTACGCGATATTAATAATAATAATAATTTTTCACATTGTATGGGAGGTAACACGCCCACTGTCCCAATTCATTCTATATTTTGGCAGACTATGCGCCTTAGCACAACGGCTACTCTTGGAAAGTTTCAAGGCGCTATCTATTGCAGTTCTCTAGATACAGGATAATAATTTTTAATTTTGTATGGGAAGTACCACGCCCGCGATTCCCATTCAGTCTATCTTTCTCTTAACTATGTATGTTGATATAGAGGTTACTGGTGCAAAATTCCAAGGTTCTACCTATTACTGTTAGCAAGCAACACGCTGAATAGTATTTACTTTGTGTGGGAGGTGCCACTCCCACGTCTAATACCAAAAAAATAAGTACCCTATTTTTCCATCCATCAGAAAAATCGGTTCATTGCTGTAAGCAGCTATAGCTTTCCGACAGACAAACAAACAAACATACAAACAAACACAAACTATGAGTGGTACTACTCATTATTTTTTTTTTTTTATATTTTATATAAATTAAATATTGACTCTGTTTTCCCATACTTTTTATATCATCAAGGTATTATTTTATTTGGTAAAAAAGTAACATTTAAAAATTTCAGTTTTCCATGCCTTGGTAAAAGTGAATATCACTTAAACCTGTTTTTGTCGTTGTTGTTTTGTTATTCTTTTTTTTTCGTTGGTGCCTGCCTGCATGTTGGCTTCTTGTTGTTGTTGAATTGTAAAGTACGTGGGAATTATTTTTTTTTTAATTCGCTGTGTAACCAAAATGTAACGAGTGTTAAAAATTGGGTTTTCATACACAAACATTGTTGCTTTAACGGAATTTTTATTTGTTTTATTGTCTAAGGAATTTGCTGTTCAGTTTATTATGTAACATATGGCCTTATTTTTAAGGGAGTTTTACCAACTGATTTTAAAACATTAATATTCAATTGTTATTTTGGCCAGAAGTCGGTTGTTCGTCCATGAGTCAAAAAAAAACATAAAGATTTTTGAAGTATTCTACATTGAAGCGACTCTAGTAAAGAATACAAAAACTTTAAAAGTAAGTTTTTACCACAGATAACCAGGGTTGAGCCGAAACAATCTGGTCTCAAGCAAACAAGGTGGTTTATTAGGCAATCTCAAACAAAATTGGTAAGATTTTTCATGTTTGACAAAAGGACCCTCGTAATAATTACGGACTTATTAATAAGACACTATGGTCTCAGAAACCATCACTCTTAACTTAGGAAATTCTGGCACGATTAATGAATTTTAGGCGACTTTAAATGAATAAGAGGGAGATACCTATACATAGTTACGTACATATGTATGTATGTACGGTATCGCACTTAACAT
Organism: Phasia obesa; assembly: GCA_949628195.1. Lineage (NCBI taxonomy): Eukaryota > Metazoa > Arthropoda > Insecta > Diptera > Tachinidae > Phasia > Phasia obesa. The sequence goes on from OX451215.1 coordinate 158,298,370, forward strand.
TGGCTTAATAAATACATAGCTTCAATTGTTCTAGTGAACGCAAAGGCTGAACAAAATATTCTATCGGTCATTAACAAATTGAATGTTTTTTTTTAAGTTTAAAAATATTCGTAACAAAAAATAATTGCCAGATTTCTATTTTTTGAACCCAATTGTTAGAAGATTAAAATAAAATCTTGAATAATTTTAGAAATACAGTTTTATTAACATCAAATGAATATTCTATTCGATAAAATCTTAGGCTGAAGTTTATATTCAACCAAACAAACATTTTAAATTGTTAAAAGCTTTTTGAAGCCAGCTTGCGAATTTAGAATATTAATAATTTATCCGAAATAAATGGTTCCGGGATAAACTTTTTTCAAACAACGTCGTAAAACAAGCAAGTTTAGATCATTCTTTAACATGAAGACTGACTTCAATTTGGTTTCAAAGGCATCTCAAAAATAATTGGTTACAATGCAAATTAAAAAGAGTACTGACTCTGTACATGCGCTAAGTTAGTTGAGGAACGAGTACAACTATGCTTGATTTTATTATAAATTAGTGTGTTTTACCCGGCGTTGCCTGGGTCCACCCTTAGAGCCCTTCTAAGTGCTTGCGAAATGATTAACCTTTTCCGGTTTTGTCCATCCTGTAGGTTCACTCTCAATAACAGCATCACATATCTGGTTCAACGAATCGATGAGGTGATTAAGAAAACGCAAAGAAAAAAGTAACACATACCTATGATACAATGCAGGTGTCTAGCAAGTGAAAAATCGAATGGTCAGCGCACAAATATAATGACGATCGACGCAACGACTGAAAAGATTCAGCTCAACATTCCAATTAGAATGACCGAATTTCATTATAAACATAAGACATTATGATACAACAAAAAGTGATAATATGGAAAACTGAGGGCAATTTGTTGATATTTATATGGGAATATATAGGAAAATTTAAATGCCATATCTCCGGAACCATCTCCGGGCCGATTTCGTGCAAACTTTACACAAACCATCTACAGATTATCCCCAACATACCCTAAAATTTTGGCTAAAATCGGTCTACCCGCAGTTAGTGGTGACATCAAAGTATACACTTCTTTTTATATATATGTATATAGATTATATTTTTATTTATTACTAGCCGACCCGATCCGCGTTGCTGGCCCTAAGCAAACATTAGTGTTTTATTACCACACGATTTAAATTGAGCTTTTAACGAAATTTACGGCCTTTAAATAAAAATCCATGGAATACCTATCATAAAGTTTTTTTTACAGAATAACTTACAATCAAAAAAGAAACGCATGTATTTAAGGAAAATTGGAAATAATATTTATTTATTACTTCATCTTAAGACCAGCGTATAGACAATGTTTTTTTTTTATTTGGTGTAAAAACGTATAAATTTTTTGGCGTGCTAACTTGGGAGCAAGCCACATACAACTGACCGTGTGAAAAATATGAATTTTTGTAGAATTAAGCCAACAATAGTAAACGAATGATTGGCCTTGTGCTTTGTTAATGGTAATAACAAAGGCAAGACGCAATGGGAATTGAAGCCGCTTGAATTGGAATGGTAAATCGTTGGAAATCATCGGAATTAGTGGAATAAGTACGTCTTCGCCAATGAATCTGCAACCGATGATTGTTGCCTCGAAAAAATTTGGTGAACAATTTGTTATGGTCAATCTGGTTCTGTTGCATAACTTTAGTGCGTTTAAGTTGCGAATAAAAATTACCGGTGATCCAACCTTTAATGTTAGTACATTCAGTGGGATAATTAACGGCTTGTTTTCATCCGTTACTGTGTCGATCGATTTGTATTTGATCAATTTGCCGGGCAGTTTCAATTGAATTTGCTCATTGAACTTGTTGACATCATCATTTTTTGGTGCCAAAATTGCATGTTCGGACAGCCAATCCGGATTTTTGTAAGAGGTTGTTAGACTTGGGAATACCTTTTGACAGAAGTTAGTTGGGAACGAAATCTCGTTCGTGGCGCGATTAATTGGAATTTTTCCATTTCCGATGTCCAAGAGTTGTTTTGAGAATGTTTGGGCAGACGGATCTTGCAACAAATGCACACGCATGTTCGTCGATAGCGTGATTTTCTCTACTCCGTTCCAAAATGTACCGTTATTTTTTATCAGCGTTTGAAAAAAAATCAAAAACGTTCACAAAATGTAGGTATCACAAAGTTGTTTATCATCGATTGATAATATAATATTATTTTTAACTTATTGTACAATTTTGCACCTTAGTAAGCGCGGAATATCTTGTGTTATTGAATGATGTAAATATTTTGTAAATAAACCGAAAACTCGGGTTTTTGAAAGCAACATTTCAAATGTTTTAAAATTTTGATATTGGATCATTATTAACATGGGTTTTTTGTAAATATCTTTGGAACTACATAACCGATATAAGAGTTTGAAAAACATGAGAACGGCTTTCAAAAAAAAAAAAATAAATAAAATAAAAATAAAAATAAGCAAAAAAAATAAATATAAAAATATGTACATATGTATGTATATGTCATTGGTGGTGCAATATAAAAATTGGATTTTCCCACTCCCCTCCTCCCGCAGACCGAAAATCAAAAATCAGACCTCACAGTGTCACCCGCCTGAATATTCTGAAGATGCCCTTAAAATTTCATCAAAATCGGCCTTGCCGTTTTGGAGTCTATACGTTACATACATACACACATCCTATTTTATATATATATATTATTTCATTCTCAATTTAACAAATAAAGGTTTGGCCCGAGATATATGCCAGAGTCAATATTATTTAAAAAATATAGTTTTTTAGGGTTCCGTACACAAAGTGTAAAAACGAAACCCTATTGTTTTCGCTACAATGTCTGTCCGTCTGTCCGTCTGTCAGCGCCTTTTATCTCTGGAACCGTAATAGGTAGACTCTTGAAATTTTCACAGATGATGTATAGTTGTTGCCGCTATATCAACAAATACTAAAACTTATAGGGTGTTCCAATAGAGAGGTGTTATTTACGAATATGTGTTTATTTCTTGAACTGTAGGAGGGATTCACTTGAAATTTACAAACAGTTATTAAAACTTAGTTCACTATATAAACAAGTATAAAACAATAAAAATAAAAATTAAAGGGTGTTCCGATAGTGGTGTGAAATGCATGTATAAGGCATAAGTTTTGAACCTAATAGGTAGACTCTTGAAATTTTCACAGAAGGTGTATAGAGATGGCCGCTATAACAGCAAAAATTAAAACTTATAGGATGTTCCGATAGAGAGGTGTTATTCACGAATATGTGTTTATTTCTTGAACTGTAGGAGGCATACACTAAAAATTTACAAACTGTAATAAAAACGTAGTTCGCCTTAAATACAAGTCTAAAAAATAAACCTAAAAATTAAAGGGTGTTCCGATAGTGTGTTATTTTGATTTATAAGGCCTAAGTTTTGAATCATAATAGGTAGAATCTTGAAATTTTTACAGAAGGTGTATAATTTTGGCCGCTATAGCAACAAATATGTTATTCACGAATATGTACTTATTTCCTGAACTGTAGGAGGAATTCACTAAAAATATGCAAGCACTAAACTAAAATTAGTTCGCTATATAAATAAGTCTGAAAAAAAGCCTAAAAATTAAAGGGTGTGCCGATAGTAAAGTGATTTGCATGTATAAGGCCTAACTTTTGAACCATATTAGGTAGACTCTTGAAAATTTTACCAAAAGTGTATAACTGCGGTGTTCCAAAAGTGACGTGTTATTTACGTTTATTTCTTTTTTTTTGAGCTGTAAGAGGAAACCACTTACAATTTGCAGACTGTAATTAAAACTATGTTTGTTTTATAAACAAGTATACAAAATTGAACTTAAATATTAAAGGGTGTTCCAATAGTGACGTGATTTGCATGTATATATCCTAAATTTTGAATGAATAGGTGGAATCTTGAAATTTTTACAGGAGGTGTATAACTATGTCCACTATAACAAATAATAAAAATTAAAGGGTTTTCCGCCAGTGACGTGAATTGCATGTATAAAGCCTTATTTCTTGAACCGTAACAGGTAGACTCTTGAAATTGTGTACAGAAGATGTGTTGCCACGGCCGATATGACAATTACTAAAAATTAAATGGTGTTCCGACAGTGACATGTTTTTCACTTATAGTGACTTATTTTTTAATTGCAATAAGTAGACTCTTAATATATTTATAGAAAGGAAGTTGCCATGGCCACTATAATGAATAATAAAATTAAAGGGTGTTCCGACAGTGACATGATTTTATAAACCGTAATAGATACCCTCTTGAATTGTTTACAGTAGATGTGTTACTACGGCCGCTATAACAAATGCTTAAATTTGAAGTGTGTCCATTAGTAACGTGTTTTTCACGAATATTACCTTATTTTTTTAACCGCAATAGGTAAGCTCCTGATATTTTAATAGAAAGTGTATTACCATGGCCGCTATAAAATCAATTACATATTAAAATTTAAAGGGTGTTCTAATTATGATTCAATTTTCGCGAATATTACTTTAATTTTAAAATTTAATGGTGTCCCATAAGACATAAAGAAATAAACAACTGGAATTTTTAAATTATACTGAACATAGTACGGAACCCTACGTGTGTGAGTCCAACTCGCACTTGACTAATTTATTTATATATTTCTTTCACCGATTATAAAGTACACAGAATAGGGTTATTAAATTTACTACATGAATGCAGCGGTGTTTGTGGACTTATTGGAATAGACTTTTGACTTAATTAATTTCATAAAAAGAAATTCAATTAGATATATTAAATATCACTATCAAGGGCTTATTTACTGCTAACAGTGAGTACACGACCAGGAAATTTTACATAAAGTCATGTAATTATTACACGGGCGAAATGACATGAAGTGGCACTGTTTTGTTGAAGCCGAATGTTGTCGGCATCATCGATAGCTCGTTGCTATCGCGATAACGAGCATTAAGACTCCACTCCAAAATTCTCTCTAAACATTGACTCATTGTAGATAGAAATATTGGTTGTTCGATAATCACATGTGGTTTCTCTTAACCGAAAATGAGGCAATTTTGACGATTATTCACCCCTATTCTGCATTTTGATTACGTTCCCGCATTCAGTTAAGCAAGAATCGAAAAAAGGCATTCCAATAAAAAACTGAATCGAACGAAAAAGAAGAAAAGAAGAGTATGTTTAAACCAACTGTTTTTCTATGAAACGAATGAAATAAGGTCAGAAAAATAAACAATTGTTTGTCATTTTATTATAAATTAAATTTGTTTTTAGTTTTATGTAAATTTCCTTCGAAAAATCTGTGACAAATAAATGAAGAAAAATTAAATATTGTGGACACATTAATTATGAAATAAACAAATAATTAATAAATAAAAAATTAAAGTAAAGAAAGAAAAAAAAGCCACAACATCATTAAAAGGAATTTGTGCTCGAAGCATTCCAGTTTGAAGAATCCTTCAGCACCGGGAGTAATATTTACACATCATTGTAGCACAAATATAAAGTTTCTTTGTTTTTTAGATCCACACGCAATATTAGCCTTCTTTACCATTCAATTCACCAGTTCTTCAGAATGCTCAGATGCTGTTGTTTTTGACCAATAAAACTTTCAAATCTTTGTACAAAAGCAATTAATAATTAAAAAGCTTTTAATTATATTTACATGTTTTTCTCTTTATTTACTTTTAAACTGAACAAACAAAAAACTGAAAAACTTTCCGGTAACAAATTATCAACTTGGAAAAACGTAGTTCGAAATGTAGAATACATTCGATCGTAAAAAAAAAATTAAACGAAACTGAACGGAATGTAGAATACCAAATTTTCCAAAGGGAGAAAATTTCGATTCGAATCGAAATGCAGAATAGGGGTGATAATTATTAATGTAGGACTAAATCGAAGCAGACTACTTAATTTATGGGTGCCTTTTCGGCCCTTTTTGGTCTTCAACTATTTTAGGGTAGTAGTTTGTTGGGTCTTGTGCTAATACTAGCCTTTACTCTCGACTATAGTGATTTCAGACTGTCGACCTTCTTCCTTATCACGGAATCTCTTGTAATTACTAACATTTGTTTATGACATTCACCAGAGCCGCCCCAAGGGCAGGGCGACCGGGGCAATCGGCCGGGCGCCACGTTGACAGGGGCGCAAACTTGTCTAAGGGCGAAAGAAATATCGCCGTCGGCTTTATGGATAGGAGCACGAATATTGAATATTTGACGAAGAATTCGAATGTAATCTATTACTATTAAAACAAACAACAATAAGTTGTAGAAGAGCACCTATATATGTATGCTCCACTCGTGGCTCAATGGTTGCCAAGTGTAAAGACCGTTTTTCAAAAGTACGATGAACCGTCCAATGATGCCGGCGAGTGTGCGAATTAAAAACGGCTAGCTATTGAAAAGTTAGTATTGGTTCTTTCATTGCCCACAAAAAAGTAATAAAGAAGTAAAATACGAAAAAAATAATATTATATACGAAAATGCCAATTACCATAAACATTCAGTAGGATTATTACGAACTAAATAATTTTTTACCATCAAGTTTAAAAAACTGTCTGGAGCGCAAAGAATCAATTAGTAAGAGGAGGCAACGACTGAAGTGCTTTTTAAGAAGGTCCTAAAGCTTACTTCCTATTTTGCTCTTTCTAGTTCTTCGGCTGTCATCAGTGAACGTGAGTACACTTAATGAAGTTAAAATACTTGTAATACCAGATTCAGATTTTCATGACGAAGATATTAATGAGAATGAAGCTGACAAAACGATATTAGTTTCTTCTCCTAAAACTGTTGGCTTGATAAATTCGGATCCATCCTCTTGGCCAGAATTCAAAAATAAAAACGAAAACAATGAGATAATTTTTAAAGGGCCCTTGCCATTAAAGGCTGATAATTATTATCCAAAAATGACCGAAAAAAGATATTTTTGTTATCCACATCAGCTTCGTTGTGCAGAAAGTGGGGAAAAAATAATACTTTAATGTTTACCATTCCAGATTTCATTGAAACTTTTTTATTTAGATTCCTTGACTTCCTAATTCGAATTATAATTTAAAAAAAATCTATCTTTTATATTTTTTTTTTTTGTAAATATAAGTATAAAATCAAAAAAAAATAAATTATATGAGAAATATAAGTTTATTTAGACTAATTAAATGTGTAGGGCGCCAGATCACAATCTCGCCCCGGGCGCCTACTGACCTCGGGGAGGCCCTGACATTCACCACATTTAACATATGTATGCTGGTCATTTTAAGCCTTATGCTAGCCAGAGTTCAACATTCATATAAAAGTGCGTTACCGTCTCGTTTAGGCACAGAGAGTAAACAGTACCTGGCGTGTTGCCCCTACCTAACGGTGGTCTTACCACTGTGCGAAAACAATGCGGTACCAATGTCCTTCTTGCACATAGCGGGACGACAAGTAGCAGTTTCAGAACATGGCTTGCCGAGGCAATGATCATACCTCTGTTTAGGAGTTGGAGAACATCTCATCTCCTGAGAAAACATTAGTGCATCTGTTGAGTATTGCAATAGCACCCTTTCTGCGATTTAGATCCAAACCACAGCCACCACGAAGAGCCTTACCAATAAGCGTTTAGAGAGCTTGAGGCAATCTCTGTGGGGCTATTGGTTCCCATGGTATCAAATTTGTAGCATACTGGTCAGGTTCTTAGAGTACAGTTTCAGGGTCATGCTTGTCTCGGGGACTCCTGCCCCAGGATCATTGTCGTCAATGTGTTAAAATAATATAATGCCCTCCCGAGAGTACAGTCAGAAAGTATAATCTCCAGCTGAAGGTACTTTGAATATATTTATGCATCTTTCTGGACTTATTGTCGTGAGGTTACAGGAGCTCTTTAAGAGTATAACCCGTCCACCTCTTAGGAGATATTTGTGTCCATCTCTTGATGCCAGTAAAACCCGGAGTACCTTATGAGGCTTCGCTGTCCGTCGCTCTGGGATTCTCAAGGTTCTCAAATTCACAAAATTCTTGGTAATGAAGAAAATATGTCCACCTACACAGTGCTTCATATATTAAAACTGTAGATCGACCGAACTTAGCCATCTTTCTAGCAGGGCCAAAATCTAATTACGATGAGATATAAGTCGAACTACTAACAACACCGTCAGTTGCGATTAACAAAGCCATTAATGTGAAAATCAGTTTTATTGTTTAACAAGAGTTTGTTCAAGAAAACAATAAATTCCATTTGTTTTGAAATACTTTTGTTTAGTTTTTTGGATCAGTTACTTACGTTAGCTCTTCGCGAAACCTTAACTTTAAGTAAAACTTGTGCTAACCAAATTAGAGGTTTTAGGAAAGCTTTTGATTAGATTTTTTCCAATCCAATACTTAGAACTCAGGAGCAGCTAAATTAAAAATAATACGAGTACAGCTAGGCTTTTCCTTACAAATTACATTTTTTACTGTTGAAAAATAAATTAATAAAATCAGTTTAATAACCCTGATATTTTATTAAATGTGTTCTTCCCTATGAACTCAACACCATTATATTATTTGTTAGGTTCCATAACTTCACAAACTCCAACACTTCTTTTGTCACTCATAACAATAAAACAAAATTTGGAAAAATTATAAGACACACTGCCCTAACTTGTGTCAAAATTAACCAAAAAAATAAAAACAATCCTATTTTAACCCTAAAAGGTTCTATTATTAAATAAAACAACTTAACAAGATCAAGATAAAAAACTACAAAACCACCAGTGTTAAAAAAGAATTTGCAAAAAAAAAATAATAAAGGATCAGTAATACAGCAGGAAATCATTTCCTTTGTTTTTCATTATGAAATTCTATTTTGCAAAGATTGCAACCAATTACTTATTCTCTGGGCCATTGTGCGCCTTGAACAATAGAAAACAATCGATCATTTCACCAAAATCTAATCGATTGAAAAGAAGTTTGCCAAAATTTTTACAAATCAAAATCCGAAGGGAGTTTAACGACATACGCAATGTTTGCTAATAATATAATTGATAAATGACTATTGCAATATTGTTTAAACAAAAATATTTTTAGGGGATGCAAATTTAGGATTTCTTCTGACAGCTATCGAAAATACATTTATCTTTTAAATGCACTGAGAAAATATACTGGCATTAAATACGATACGTTTACTCTGCTCTGTGTAGGAAATTCCAAGGTAGCATTACTGGAGGCAATATAACAAGCAAAATTTTTTTTTATATATAAACTAACTCTTTGAGAATCCAACATAACAATTATCTATAGGTTTGGGTACTCTTATTGAACTAAAACAAATGGTTTACAGCCACATTTTAGTCTCTTATTTTTACTCCCGACATTGACCGATTGGACAACTTGATGGCATGGTTCCAAACAGTACAATGGTAACACGGAGACTGATCCAATCTAGCAAAGAGCCGCCATCCCAAAAGTAAATATCTATCTTTTAGGCAGATGTATGCAATCATGTGAAAAGGAGTGAGTCGACATCAGATAAACTTTATCTGATGTCGAATATCCAAGCTGCCTACGCTTAAAACCTTAACCGAATTTGAGCTAAAATCTGGGGTAGCCTTGGACTGTGATATTTTTAAATTAACTTGATACAACAAACTAACACTGACATGGTGGCAATGAGCTGGGTAACTGTCTAGCCAATTTAGGGTACCAAATCAGATATATAGAACCTGAACCTTTCTATAGCATAGCTACTAGTTGTGCTAAGTAGAAAATGGGTTACAAAATTAATTCTAACTCTAGATTTTGGTATCAATATAATAATAATTGTATAGGGGGACACTCTGCAGATAACAACAGCTTCGGGTCCTTGTTTCATATCTTTCTTTCTTCAGTGATGAGTAAGAAGGTCAACTGCTAATGTATTTTTATTTTCATTACTCAACTTCAACTGTGGGATACGAGCAGAATCAAAATATGTTGGAAATAACTGAACCATTTTTAAAGGGTAGGCCGATAGGTCCAAAATTGTACAGAGGAGTATCTGAGCTTAAGTTTTGACCCTAGGCACAATACACTTGGATGGGTAGCTCGCACTTGCAAATTTATTAGAGCTTGGCATTTTCTCAATTTTCGTTTGATTTAATTTTTTTAAGGTCCAATTAATACCTACAAAACGATGCTTTAATCTAAAAATTATGTTTTCGAATAAGCGAGCTATAAGTAATTTAAAAGTTTTGATTTTTCGGTACCCTGGTCCATTTTTTTTTTTTCATAATTTTGAGTACAATTTTCAGCATTTTTTTAAATTTTATCTCGTAGTTAGCGAGCGATTAGTAGATGATTTTCAATTGAAAAATTCCAAAATTTTCGCTATTTTGGCAATGCATCCACTGGTATATATTGCTATGTTGTTTATTTATTTAAGATTTTACTTTTCACCCACATGACTTATTTAATCAAAAACTTTAGTAGTATTATTTTTTTAGTGATCAGTTCGTATATTGGGAAAAGACCAACTGTTTTTAATTCCAAAAATTACTTTAGTTGACCAAAAAATATTCTTATACAGGGTGTCCGCCGGTCGCCATTTTGGTAAGCATTAGTCTTGACAGTTTATATTTGGCAGTCGTGAAGTAGACACGTGGCAAATTTATTATGGAAAAATATTCGATAAACCAACGTGTTTGAATCGTTAAAACATTTTATGAAAATCAATCATCGATTACTGTGACGAAGAGAAAGTTACGTGAAATTTTTGGGAGAAACAACGTACCAACAAAACGCACTATTTATCGTGTATTGAATGATTCCGAAGAAAGAGGGTCTGTAGGTGATAGGCCCAAGCATGGACCACAATGTACTGCAAGATCGGCTGAAAACATAACTGCTGCAGTGTTCAAAATAATCCATCAACCTCGATTCGACGCCGTACTTGGTCTTCAAAGAACAACTTTGGCCACAATTCTGCACAAGGATTTGCATTTGTTTCCATTTAAGATTCAAATGACACAAGACGATTTACGCCGCCGTCAATAGGATGTTACAGCTCGCCCATGACAATCCCGATTTTCATGAAAAAATCATAAGGCACATTTTTATTTGAATGGATATATGAATAAACAGAAAAGTCAGTTCTGGGCAGTGGAAAACGCTCAAATTATTCATCAGTCACCTTTGCATCCATTAAAAGTGACAGTCTGGTGTGCAATTTGGTCAGGAGGAATCATTTTACCTTACTTCTTTGAAAATGAAAATGTGGAGCTATATCTTTATATAATTGAAAACTTAAAAAAAAACTTTTTTATCAACAAGACGGTGCCACATCGCATACAGCCAAGATATCAATGGAATTACTACGAGTAGTATACCTTCCCGGTGGACACCCTGTATATCAAATATACTTAGATCGATCTGTAATTGAAAATAGTTCTTATGAAAGCTCACACAGTGCATCTTTTATATTTTATTCATTATTATAATTCTCGTATACTTTTTATATTACGAGTAAGTAGGTGCTGAATAAGATTATTTTTTATATTTACTTAATTTTCTAAAAGCAATATACAAAGGTATAAAATATATTTTCAGTGTATGATTCTTATAGGCTGGTAAGCCAAACAACTTCAATTCTATTTCTGTTGATTAGCATATTATTTACACAGTTCCTTTATTTACCTGGCAATTTCTTTGGAAATTCCTAATTTATTTCTTTTTTAGGGAAAGTGCAGAAATTATCACTTTTATAGCCTGAAGCTGTTAAAGAAAATTATATTCTATTGTGAAATCCTCTAAGCATGTTTTTCTGTTGTTGGTAATCATCTAAAGAATCTTCCTTTTCTTCCTCTTAAGCCATTGTTATGTTAACTATGAGAATTTTTGTTCTTCATTTTCCAATTTTCTTGATATTTCATTTCTTTCTTTTTTTCTATTTTTGGGTAGTCAAACAAACAAACATTTCATTATTTTCTAATGCCATAATATGCAGCACCCCAGAGCTGTTAGAGTTAAAGAATAGAGAAGAACAAAAAATAAAAATCAAGATCCTTACTAAAGTCCTTTTAACCGTCACATTTTACCCACCCCTTCTTATCATTGATCAGCAATATGTTGAGTTTTTGTTTTGGTTTTTTCATTCTTTTTTCTATCTTCACCTTGAACATCTTATGTTTATGCAAATGTTTTTTTTTTATCTGTCTATTGAAAAAGGAAAAAATATGTTAGAAATGAGAGTAAGTAAATTATGCAAAGTCCTTTTTTTCTAAGCATTCTTTGGGACACCAGTTCAAAAGGGTTACTTGTACTTTGCAGGATTGTAGCCTGGGATACTGGATTTTTAGGTAGATGAGAGTGATAATAATGATTTTTTAAGGGAAACAGACAATAAAGCAGAGTTCATAAAAAGTAATTAATAAAAAACTCTTTAATGAATATTTTTGGTTAAGAGGTTAATAATTCTTGAATTTAGTATGTAAATATACAGGCCTGTCTGAAAATCACTTTATATCAAAGTGATTTGAAATCACGTAAAAGGTGTTCTACATACAAAAAATTTTGAAATCACGTGATTTTAAATCGTTTAGAAAAGTGTCTGTGATTTCAAATCACTTACTTATTTTTGCGAGTTCTTTGTTGTTAATTTTATAACAAACTGCTGTAATAAATAGTATGAAGTGTTCTTTTATGATTTTTATAGTTAAATTACGTAATATTATAAGAAAAATATAGGAAAATAGCGCATTTTTGAAGACTCTTCTTTTGCAGTAACATTTTATAAAAAAATTGTGTTTTTCCGCTTCTTTTTAACTGTCAGCAGATTAAGCGTTTAGAAAGTACATCTAACCTTGCCAAACTTAAAAATTGCAATGGTGCCGTAAGTAAAGCCCTAAAACGCCCATTTTTTATACTGCTTTCATTTTAAACCTTTTGGGGTCCACAATGTTACCCTAGACCCTTCAGATTGCTTTTATTTTACGTATTACGTAAAATTTAATCAAAAAAATAATAAAAATCAGCAATTTTCTTGTGGTTTTACAATTTTAAAATCGCTTAAGAAAATAAAAAATTATGTGATTTACAGAACAGGGTAAAATAAAACACGTGTTTTTAAAACGGTTCGTGATTTAAAATCACGTGATTTTTAGAACAGGGCTGATATTTACGATATAAAAGCATTATATAGATTTTGCTATGCGGAATCTAGAGAAAGCATTTTCATTCTGACTGGATGGATTGACTGGCTTCAACAAAAAAAAAAAAAAAAGAACCTAAACATAAGATCGCATAACTTCAAATACTACTTTTAATTACATTTTGGTTGTAAGCACAAAGTGTAATTGGATATTCCCAATTATATTTTTTTTAAGTAATTAAAGTTAAACAGAACAAACAAATGTAATTGTAATTGAAAAATCTTAATTATAAATTTTGTACTTGTAATTTGTAATTAAACATTTTTAATTGTAATTTGATGTGATCTGATATCAATTTACAAGTAATCATTACTGGCAATTAAACAAAATTCAAAACATTTTTAAAACCAATAAGTTAAACTACGTGCACTATGTCTTATATGTTACCAAATGTGATTAAATTTATGTAATTAAATATTTTTTGATAATAAATGCCTAAAAAAGTATTAAATACTTATTTTAGATTTTCTGAACGCTAATATTTTTCCATTACATGTAATTTATCATGAATTTTAACATACACTAAAATAACATATACTAAAATAATTTAAAACAAGTAAGAGCGCTATATTCGACCGTGCCGAATCTTCTATACCCTTCACCACGCTGCAGAGTAAACTGTCTAGTGGAAAAAATTAAAAAAAAAAAACAAAAACTTTTGAATTTATCAATAAAATACATATGGAATGAAAGCTGAGACTCCCACGAGTCTCACCAGAGGTGGTTTGGTTTTTCATGTGCGTTACACCTATAACAAGTTACACGGCTTTAAAGTCGAATTATTTTGAAAATTTTTTCATAATTTTTAAGTAACAAAAAAAAAGCTTCGAAAAATAAATATCAAAAATAAATTTTTCAATAAAAATGCATGCAATTTTTTTTGTTTTATTCAGAAATGTAGCAGAAACAATGAAAAAATCCTAAAATTCAAATATTCATAACAACACAGGAAATAAAATTGTGAAATTTTTAGGCAAAATATGTACTTAAAAAAATAGTGAGCTTCGGTGGTCCCGAAAAAATAGGCACATCAAAAAACTATTTAGAAAATAAGTTTATTGATGAATAAAATGTGTAAAATATGTATAAAAAAGTTTAGGTGCTTTCTATGCCAACTTTTGAAATATAATGATTTTAAAAATCATCCATATTTGCTATTTTTATTAAAATTATCAGTTGATATTTTTAATATTTGAAAATGTATGATAATAGTAGGCTATGCTCTAAACCAATACCTATACTTTGAATATTTTTAAAACTTTAAAGATTAAAAATACTAAAAAGTTTTTTTTATTATATAATAATTTTTTATATTTTGCTTTTACAAAATACTAATTACTTTAACTAATCCTATACTGTAATTTATAAGATTTAATGTCTTGTTGTATGGAATAACAAATAAATAAATGAATAAATAAATAAATAAATAAATAAATAAATAAAAAGTTTAAAATAATGTTTTATTCAAAAAAGGTATACGGCAACCCCAAATAATTAGAGATTGATTATATTTTATAAAAAAAATTATCACGCTTTATCATTTTGTATGTGAAATGATAGATTAAAATTTAAAAAAATAATAATTACTGAAATGGGGGAATTTTGGGTATTTAATTGTCCCCGCACCGGAAAAATGTTAACTCATTTTTGAAAATAGTAGGCCAAGAGAGATATGTGCCAAAAATTTAATTAATCTACCATAACTCCTTCGTTTTTTTTGTCCAGTTTTACTATGGAGACCGTTCACTGTGCGGTGATTTTATTTATACAGGCATGTACAGCCTTATCCATATTGTTGACTCTTTTCATATATTAAAATAAGTCGTTTGAGAAAAATCTCACTATTCATGCTTTAAAGAAATAGAAGACAGCGGCTACGCAGCTAAATGAAAACAAATTCCGTTGGCTACAATTGTCGCCGTGTAGTCAGCTACTTAATGATACTGAAGGCGACAGCTACATCGTAAACTCTGACATTATTGTAGAAATACCAATTTTGATTTTATAAAATTAAATAACATTTTCAAAACATAATAATAAATTTTATTTGAACCATTTTTGAATTAATTATTTAGGCTTAAGTTCTTAATTATAAAGAGATAAAAAAAATTAGATACTTTTTGTTATTAATTTTCTATTTAAACAAACTTATCAAAGAAATAAATAATTAATTTATTTTCATAATAATAAATATTTCCTCCAAAACTTTTTGTTTGTACATGAATTTGTAATTTATAATTTTATGACATTTTCTTTTGTTGAATAAACTAAAATTGTCGCACGCAAAAATAGAAATTAGTCTAAGTTGACTACAGCCACAACGGTGGTCATAACCTTTGCTGGCCTCATAATTGTTTACCTATAAACGTGTGTATTTTATTTTTGACAGTTTGTAGTCGGTATCCTGTTGTTGTCTATGTGTTTAATGCATCTAGGTTTTCAAGCAGAGATCTCATCTATTTAAGAATCAAAAGCATTTAAAAAATTTGTTACTCTATATACATACATACATATATTCTTAATATTAAAAATAAGTTATGTTACACTCATGATTTTTATTTTCATAGAAATATTGAAAAAAATTTTTTTTATATTTTACAGAAAAGTATGTTTACAAAAACGTTATTTTGCAATAAAATAAACTTGATTAAATGATCAATATTTAGCAATCGGCTCTATTGAGCGCTGTTTGGTAAAAGGAATAAAAAACCAGAGGAACATTTATTTAAATTAAATTTAAAAAGATACGCATTTCTAATGAGTACTAATTCGTAATAATACTATAAACAATGTTAAATAAAACATAACCTCATGTTCCTCTTCATGAAATCGTGAAAACCCTTTCTTGTTTATTTTTTCAATTGCTTATAAATAATCTATTGTCTAGTCCTTTTTTTGCCTTTTTCTTAAACATAAAATTCAAACAATACAACAATAAAATGATTAGTATTCTTTTGACGGCATTTTGCTATTATTCGCAAAGGAGATGAAGGATTTCGCAAGGCTTTCCTACTGCCTGGCTTAATTGAGATTTGCTTTATACTCAGTGGTGTAATAAACGGTATCGTAAATCAATGGCATATTTTCTAGTATTTGTTTTTCAAAAACAATATTGGCTTTGTTTAAACATTGTTTCCCAAAGAAGAATTCTTAAAAATATTTTCCTATTTTACCATTGTTTTTCTAATATCATCCAACACCATTATTCTCCTCATCATCGTCAATATTTTAATAAGTTTGCCAATTTTATGAAGATGCTGACAGCGTGAAACACAATACTTTTTGTTTCTATTCAATGTATCTTTTTGTTGCACCTCTTTTTTAATAGTTTCATTTTTTTCGATGTTTTGTTTTTTGAATCTGTGGTTTTTTTCAGGGGTTTTTTTATTAAATTTATTTTTTGTTTTTTTTTCTAAATAAAAGATAATCATTTTTAATTGGTAATTGATTGCCATTCACTTGGGAGTGGGCAGAATTGTTCATTTGGTTCATTTGTTGAAATTCCTAAGCAGGTCACTACTGCCGATATTAGATCTAATATTCTCTGGTAATATCATTATGACAACAGTAGATATGGTACCTGAAGTGAGAAGGCGACCCTGCCTAGAGGGATTATAGGCAGTCGCAATACTAGGATCGAATGCTTTGGCCCAATCAGCCACACATTTTAAATAAAGAATACAGAAACGTTAACAAATTTTAATTTAAACTATAATCCCCACATGATGATGACTTTTGGCCCTTAGCAATGGTGTATGTAAGGACTCTCTCCGAAATATCGAATTGGAGCAACATTGCTTATAAACACGATATACTTGGCATTAGTGAAGTGCGATGGCTTAACAGCGGTACCGCTAAATTGCCACCTGGTCATCTTTTTATATACTTCGGCAACTCTACCGGCTGAACGGCTGTGGAATTTTACTCTCCCCAAAAACAAGAGATGCATTAATAGAACCATAAAACCATTTCTGATCGTATCATCAATGCTAGGTTAACCTCTAAATTTCGTAAAATATCAGATTGGCCACTTTGCTAGTTCTCTACCCATATCTGATATAAAAGTTTATCTAGGCGAATTCAATGCCAAGGTTGATAAAGATATCGAAAACCTAGTCAGTAATCAGTATTCAGAACTTCACCAGTAATGGCGACAGACTTGTAGATTTCTGCGCACGAAACCGGGTGTTTTCCTCACATCGCGAAAAATATTTTAACGGCATAGCACAACAAGTTAAAAAGGCTTCAAATATTGGAAATCTCCGCGATGTCTACTCTGCAATTAAACAGTTGAGTGAGAACAATATAAGAGGTACCTCTATCTTGAAGGCAAATGAAGGTAGTGACTTAACCACGATCGACCAACAGCTTGAGCGATGGCGTGAATTTTTAGAGTACGTAGAGTACGGCGCAACCCACGAAGTGAAATGTCAACGAATGCTACCACATACGAAGTTTACCCCCGGGGGTTCCAATTGTCACTGCAGGAATATGGCAAATGCTTTGACGCGGTCCACTCGGGGAAAATAGGGGCACCAGACGTTAGGGTTCCTAGAGCCTAAATCTGGAAGAAATGGTCTGTGTGTGAAAACATACGGGTTCTCTTCGAGGCCCGACCAGTGCCCAAAGGACTGGTACCACGGGAGTCGGTGGCCCACAGAGAGCCTATCCTCTCTGTGACCGGTTATTGGTGAGGTCCCCTTCGGGGGTACACGTGGTGGTTGTGGTTTAAGATCAATTAAGTAGGTAAGGTGCAAGGTCGATTAAGTGTGCTGTTGCACTCTCAACAGACGGAGTTTGGATAGTCTCCAAACCCCTAAGCAAGAGGTTATAATGTGGATCTAGGCTTGCCTTGCAAAGGCTTGCCATATTATATAAATTGCTACTCATTGTGACTATTTCTGAATGCCTTGCTTTTCGTAAAGTGTTGTTATACTACACAATGGGGGCGCTAGTCTACGCCTAAGTTTCACTCGGTGATAAGACCACCGTGAGGTTAGGCCGAGTAGGCAGGTACTCACGTTAATATTGTTCCACCACATACGAAGACGTTTTTTAGACATTAAGTGAAATGAAAAACTGAAAATCACCGGGCCCGGATAATATTACCGCTGAAATGCTTAAATATGGACCAACTGTAATTGCAGAGTTTATTACACCACTCATTTGTAGTTGTTACGATCTCCAAAAAGGGAGACCTTTGTAAGAACTGGAGAGGAATAACCCTACAAAACTCGATTGTCAAAATACTGGCATCACTAATTCTGCAGCATACATATGTAATGTATTTTTAGAGGGAAAGCGTACTAGTGCCACCAGTTGCTCAAGCCAGATCACCTTTACTCACGTTTCTAGAAAATTAATGTAATTAATAAAACTTCTGAAAACAAAATGAGAATTATATTAGAAGACTAATATTATTGTTAATGCCCTTTTCCAAAAAAAAAAATTAAGTCTTTTTTAAGTGTACTTTAAAACAAAATTTTAAATAAAGTAGACTTGAAGTAGACTTTTTTTTAGATAAGGGCATAAATCTTTAACAAAAGCAACAACAAACAAATTACACTTTTATTTTAATCACTTTTATCCATTTGGGTTGAGTTAGGTTAGTTAGGGAGGATAATGCCAGTTAATTCTAGACACCTCCACTTGGAGACCTATTGATACATTGTGATTCTGCCAAAATTCGGTATGACCTATAACCTGGAATTAACTATAACTTGCCTAAACCTAGAAGTAGGTAAGTTGGTCCTTACAGTATACAAACAGGGACACAGGGCCGTTGCAACCCGGTAATAATCTCTACCTTTCAGCGAAGTTGAAAAAAACACAACATATAGAAGAAGAATAAAAACATAAAACATTGATTGATAAGCTGTTCGCACCCGTCACTAATTTAGGAAGGAGTAACGCTTTCGGGAAATTTCAACTTCTTTATATGTATATTTCTGCAACGGTTATTATATATTTTTTTTCCTTTTTAAAACGTATTTTTTGTTGCAAAATTTATCTATTTTTAGCACATTTTTTTTAATTAAAGAGAATATTCGAAGTTTTACTAGGTAGTAGCGGCGATCGTTCGTTGAATCTTATAAAGAAGGTGATAGGTAAGCAAAGCATTTCTGTCGATAAACGAGTTTATTTCTACGAATTTAAAATATCAGACATCGACCAGGGTGTGTTTAAAAATAAACTGAATGACGAATTTTTTTAAAAAAAATTAATGGACATCACAGGTTTATGAAATCTATACATAGTGTACTTGGCTCCAATAAACCTTGTAGCACGATGTTGAAGCGATTTTACTGAACTTTCACTAATACTCTCACGCACTGTCATTTAAAGAGACTTTTCGACCAATTGGTGATCAGGCCTTCCCACATGATTTTTCCAATTAAGGTCTTCAGAGGAAAATAAATTAAATCAATACTACCACCATTTCTTCCACATTTTTTTGGTCGCAAAATTCTTCTGCAGGAATGACGCCAAATATAAATTTTAAAACATGGTTTATTTTCTTTTTAACCGACTTCAAAAAAAGAAGGAGGTTATCAATTCGTCTGTGTGTTGCTTTTTTTTTTTTTTTTTTTTGTATGTTTGTGCCTTCATAACTCGGTCATTTCGGAACCGATTTTCAAAATTTTTGCACTATTAGAAAGGTTATGGCTACAGATTGGTCCCATTTTAAAAGAAGTTCAAAAGTTTAAGAATTAAAGGGTGTCCCCATACAACATACATGTTTTTTACGTGTATTATGAACTTTATAGGTCACCAATTTAAAATTAAAAAAAAGTGTGTATCACTGTAGCTCCCAATAATAAAAAGTAATTAAAAAATAAAATTAAAAATTAAAGGGTCACCCCATAGGTGACTTAATTTCACCTTTATTCTCCTATCTTTTGAACCGTTATAGACAAACACTTGAAAGTTGCACAGAATGTTCGTTACTATGTCTGTAATAATAAGTATAAATATTTAAAATTATAAATTAAAGGGTGTCCCATTAGTTGATTTATTTTGATATATATATGGCCAAACTTTTGAACCGTTATAGACAGACAGTTGAAATTTACAAAGAACTTGTATTGCTAAGTCCGCTAAAATAACAAGTGTAAAATATGAATTTGGAAATTAAAGGGTGTCCCAATAGTTAATGTAAAAGTAATATATATGGCCAAACTTTTCAACTGTTATAGATAGACAGTTGAAATTTACAAAGAACCTATATTGCTTAGTCCGCTATTACAACAAGTATAAAATTTGGATCTATAAATTAAAGGGTGTCCCCATTTTTGATGTAATTTGACCATTATGTCCACATCTTTGGACCCGTTATAGACAAACACTTCAAAAATAGACAGAATGTTCACTACTATGTCTGGTGTAACAACAAGTATAAAAATTTAAAATTGGAAATTAAAGGGTGTCCCAATAGTTGATGTAATTTGATGTATATGGACACAAAGTTAAAATTTAAAAAGAATCTGTATGACAAAGTCCTCCTTAAAAAGTATTTATGTTAAAATTTGAATTTAAAGGGTGTCCCAATAGGTGACGTCATTTGATATATATGACCATATCTTTTAAACAGTTATTGATAAACACTTAACAATTAGACAGAATGTCCATTACTATATCTGTTATAATAAGTATAAATATTTAAAATTATAAATTACAGGGTGTCGAAATAGTTTATGTAATTAGATGTATATGACAAAACTTTTAAACCGTTACAGACAGACGGTTGAAATTTACAATGAACCTGTATTTCTACGACCGCTATAACTAGTATAAAATTTGAATTCGGAAATTATAGGGTGTCGCAATAGTTACCGTCTTAAAGAAACATGACTTTAAGTTTGTCTGTTTTGAAGTCGGTTTTTTTTTTGCATGAATTATATAAAATTTAATCTAGACATATAATAAAACTGTAACAGGACCATTTCTGTACAAGAAATATTTTTTCAAAATGTTGTTGCTGGTGCAAACAGTTATCGATATAGAATACAAAACACCAATTTTTGGAATTTTTTTCAGTCTGTCTGTCCCTCTGACATCATGTAAAACTAGGTAGGTAGGAGGTACCTTAGTATATTGGTTCAAATATAGGATACTTTTCTCCAAGAGAAAAAGTAGTTAAAGTAGTTACAATTTTATTCAGAGATGAGTACCTCTATATAAAGAAAATACATAAACCAGCACTATAAAAATAAGAGTCTTAAAATTTGAATTACTTTCAAAGCCAAACCGAACAAAAAATTGCCAGGATGCTACGACGTGGCGGGCACAGCTAGTTTAAAATAATATTGTGGTTAAAAATGGTTATTGAAACATAATTCGTAATGGTGCCTTGAAGGTAACAACGCGATATTTCGATTTTTCTAAATATTATACTCGTTTTTCGTAATCTAATCCGCTTACAGTCTGTATAAATAAAATCGAAATAACGAAGGATAAGGTAACTTTTCTTATGATAACTTAAAGGATTAAAAATCCTTTTTGTAACTAAATTGAAAAACATTTTATATACGTACAGCAATGTAATGTTATGTAAGGACAGCATGAGCTCGGTATAACGAATGCTATAAATGGCATGCCCTTTCATTATGCTGAGATTTGTGATTCCGAATATAATTTAACTTTTCGCCAATCGGAGTTGTTGGATTATTTAAACAAATCGTTAAAATCGTTAAAAAATCTAAATGTCCAAATAAAGATTTTCATTACTCAAAGTAATTTTGTTTTTAGTAAAAAGGTTACAAATTGGATGATTCAATTTCCGCCAATTTCCCCTAAACTAATTTTATTAAATTTTAAACTTTTTTTAAAAGTGGCAAAGAAGTTTCATGCGAGTTTTTTTTATTTAAAAAAAAATCTCTATTTCTATCTCGATTTGATCTCTATTTTCATATAAATTTATTAAGACTTAAAAATAACTAAAGCGTAACAGAAAAAAATTTGAAGATTATTTTTATAGCATCGGCCTTTAACGGCAACCTACAAAACAAATCTAAAGGGGACAAATCGCATCTTTAAGGTGGCAAATTGACATCACCAAGACAGCTGATAATACGATTACCGTACAAGAAGCAACATTTTAGAATAATAAGAAAGGGCATTTTCGTAAGATTAAACAAAAGTATTTTTAATGATGTTTTTTTTAAAAATGATGGTCACCGTGGACAGGAAATATATAAATCCTCCCTATCTTTAGATTTAAATAAAATAAAGTGTGTGAAATATCAATGAAATTTATCACCACACCTCCACGTGAGACGATCATGCACTTAAATCACTCGTTCAGAATATCAAATGGTGTATGAGCTTTTTGGCACGTAGCTCCGACCTTCTTAAAGGCGTTCTTAAAGAAGTTGGTAATCATCGACATATAGCGCTCGCCTTTGACAGCCAACATAGTTCTCAAGGAAATATGGACCGATGACGGCGCGACCCTAAAATCCACCCCAAGTAGTTAGTTGTTCGGGATGCATTGGATGCTCTTGGATCTCATGTGAATTGGTTTCGTCCGAAATTCGAGAATTTTGCTTGTTGTCGTATCCATTCAACAATAAGGCCGCTATCAGCCGTCACAGTCCGGAAGTCCCTACTCGCAGACCCTTTATTAGTGTTAAAATACCATATAATTTGATACATTATTTTGATACATAAATTTTGACCACATAAAAAGCATTTTCAAGCATATCGACCACATAAATAGACCGTGAGAAAACAATTTTTGAGAGCAAATGTGTTTTTTATACCCTTCACCACAGGTGGAAAGGGTAAATATAAGTTTGTCATTCCGTGTGTAATTTCTACAATATTCATTTCCGACCCCATAAAGTATATATATTCTGGATCCTTATACATAGAGAAGTTGATTAAGCGATGTCCGTCTGTCCGTCTATCCGTCTGTCCGTCCGTCCGTCTGTCCGTCTGTCCGTCTGTCCGTGTTAATGTGGTAATGTCATTTGCCAAGGCACCAGAAGAGATACAAAAAAATTTAAGCACACCAATCTGTCAGGCATAGTTTCGAAAATTTTGGTATTGCAATTCAGCAACATCGGATCATTCCTTTGGAGGCTGCGGGCCAAAAACCACGCCTACCTATATTTTTTTCACGTTTTTTCAGGTTTTTTTTAAATTTTTTTCAGCTTTAATGATTCTGTTTTGCCTTTTGACACACAATTTTCGAAAAATTAAAACAAAAATTTCAATATTTCTTTGAAAATGAAAATCATGACTGTAACATAACATATATTTAATATCAAGAATATACATATGTATGTATGTGTGTATATAGAGTAACATATTTTTTTAAGTGCGTTTGATTTTTTAATAGATGATATCTCTGTTTTAAAACCTAGGTGCATTAAACACATAATAATCATCAGGATACCGACTACAAACTGTCAAAAATAAAACGATTATTTTGAAGTCAGCAAAGCTACATGACTACACGGCCACCGTTGTGGCTGTCGTCAACTTAGACTAATTTCTATTTTATTCAACAGAAGAAAATGTCACAAAATTGTAAATTACAAATTCATATTCAAACAAAAAGTATTGGAGGAAATAATTATAATTTTTTGAAAAAGTTATTTTATTTTATAAAAGCAAAATAAGTATTTCTACAACAATGTCAGAGTTTACGATGTAGCTGTCGGCTTCAATATCATTAACACGGCGACAATTGTAGCAAACGGAATTTGTCTTCTATTTCTTTAACTCATGAATAATGATTTTTTCTCATACGACTTTATTTAAGTAAAGAGTCAACAATATGGATAATGCTGTACATGTCTGTATAAATAAAATCACCGTGGTGAAGGGTATAGAAGATTCGGCACGGCCGAATATAGCACTTTTACTTGTTTTTTCCAAGTTTGCTACAAGATTTAGAACGACTTTTATACATATATTTTTTAATGTTATTAGCTAAAGGGTGTGTTTGTTATACTGAGATTTGACTGTAGATCGGCTATAGAAACCCTAAGACTTAAACATTGAAAGAAAAAAAAACTACAATGTAATTGTTGATTTGCTGCCTACTTGAAGTGTCTTGCAAACGTACCTGGAAATACATATTAAGAAAGAAACTTAAATTTTTGTTTAAATTTTATTAAAGAATGACTTGACAATCTCATTTTACTTTAAATTGAATTTGAAACAGAGACAATGTATTTGGAATAGATAAAAACCAATTTCTATTTTTCATATTTGTAGATACTTAAGAGCACTCGTAGGTACTTATGTATTTCTTGTTGTAGGTATAATCGTGACTTGTAAAAATAGCTGCTATTGTTTGTTCGTTAATTAAAATCGAATTCGTTAAATTTATGCTTAAAAATATAAATTGAATATTTAAAATTTATTAGTCGAACTATTTTTTAACGTACAAATAAATTTTTAAGATAAGACTTTAGTTCGTTTTATTCTCTATAAGTTGAAAGAATATTTTTTTAAATTTTTTTTAGGTGATTTCGACTTACAGAACCAAGAAAAGTGAATTCGTTTGGAAATCAAAACAGTTAAGGTCATGTTAAAACATCAACTTGCTACCATTTCGATAGAATTGATAAAAAGATGGACGACATCGTTTGCACGAAAATTTTATTTGATCAAACTACCACCAGGGTTCCCAGATTTTTTTCGAGTTACATTCCCAATTTTAAAATTTTCACCACAGAAATTCCCCAAAAAATATTTAAACTATCCCCAAAATTCCCCGCTAAAAAGGATACTGTTTTCATTAAAATTAACACATGAATATTCTCTTTGTTCTCTAGTCAGCGGAAGATATCGGTGACTAGGAAACTATAGACAAGGTTCCCAGATGTTTTTCGAGTTCTATCCCCAATTTAAAAATTTCTATTCCCAAAATTCCCCAAAATATATTTTAACTATTCCCAAAATTCCCCACTAAAAAGTACTGTTTTACATTTGACATTTACTTTTGCGTACCCGTTACATATGAGTAATTTCAGGACACGAAAGAGGATACCTGCCTTGGAGTTGAGCTGCACATATCCTGTAGTTTGTTTTTGGGGAAGCATGTGTGATAGACAAAAATCTTGGAAGAACTGCCATGAATTTTTGTGGACCAGAACCTAGAGTTCCAATTGAAATGGAATGAACGAGCAATGGTCCTTCAATGGGTAGTCTTTTTAAACCTAAAAGGAAGGTGAGATGCTACCATCCCATGTTACTCAAAGAAATGCCATTAGGATTCTTCGATGTAATCGGAGAGGTGAGAGCGTGAGAGGTAGTACACATTGCGTGTGAATGTCCAGCACATACGGCTTAGGACCACAACGGACATACACATACAAAATAAAAGTGGATGCATTACAGCCGAATGTTAAATCTAGTGACAACATAATACTCAGCTACAAGAAATATTTGATGAAAGAAGCAGAAAAGCCACCATAAAGACATCTAAATATGAAAGGTACCATATTACAAGGCGACAAGTACGATACTGTGTATTTGCTGACAGCAAGTGAAACTTAATTATGTTTTACTCATTTTACAAAGGAAAACAGACAGAGTTATCTATGCATACAATAAAATTATAACAGGACCGTATCTGTACATGAAATGTTTTTGGAAAATTTTGTTGCTGGTGCAGAAAGTATGTAACCAATATTTAATACCAAACAGCAGTTTCCAAATCTTTTGTCCGTCTATCTGTAGATGAATCTTAAAAAATATTTTTTGGGGAATACCTTAGTACCTCGGTTCAAATATAGGATACTTTCAATTTCTAAGAGAAAATGCGAGATAAAGATAATTACGCAATTTTACCCATTTAATACTGAAAACTTGGCAGTACCTTTTATTTTTACGGAAAATTTTAAACACTATTTAAAAAACTCTACAATAATATGGTTCATTTATGCTGAGTTACTCTATTAAAGTAAACCATATCTTAAACACTTTAAAAGTTGGTGTGGACTACTTTAAAAAAATAAGGTAAATTCAGTGATTAAAAATGCTTGACTATTTTCAATGCATATGAAATTGCTTAACTGTTGCTTAGAAAAAGTGTGCAGCAAAAGCAAATAAAAGAAGAGTAACTCATTTCCTTAAGCTTGCTGTGTGTCTCTTGCCGCAGCAAAGCAATTACTATAAAACATTTGCTGTTGCTTAAGCAATAAGTTGTTCTTCGTTTTTATTTTTGCTTATGCTTAACTCTTTACTGTGAAGTAGTAGCTGACTACAATTGCTGTTTTTTGCTGTTACTCGCTGCTTCAGTCTTAAGCAAAGGCCCCCAACCAAAAAAGTGGTTAATATGAAAATGCATTGGTTTGCTAAATATTTAGCAAAGTGACACAAGTCTACATTGTTGAAAGCTTGTATGCTACTGATCTAAAATTTTTACATGTTTTGTTCTCTTTGTGAGATTCTGGAGGGTTATTACGAATTTCGATTCGAAAGAAATCTTTTTCGCAACACAATGTTAAAGTCATACAAATTCGAATGATTTCCTTTTCGAATCGAAATAGGTAATAACCCCCCTGATTGAGATTGTGTATGTGTTCATAGACCCTTAGGGTATTGCGTGGGGGCTCTTGGTGTTAAGTTTTAGAAAATTCTTTGACAGTGAGAGATTAAAATTACTGCGCCACATGTATGTAAATCGAAAAAAAGTAAATTTTCAAGATCTGCAAAATAAAGATTTCCAATATTGTTTTACACCAACAGCAAAAGAAGAAACAAACATTAACTTATTGCTTAAGCAACAGCAAACGTTTTCAAAAAATTGCTTTTGCTGTACAAAGAGACACATAGTAAGCTTAAGCAAATGAGTTGCACTTCTTTTTTTTTTTTGCTTTTGCTTCGCTTATAACAAAATGTTATATAAATGCTGAGGAATTCAGTTTTTTTATTTGCTGAAAAAGATGTAAGCAAAGCAAAGATTATACTGTTTTTGCTTTTTTTAAGCAAGCAATTTAAACCCTGGGTAAATTAGATCGCAGGCACTAGTCTAATAAAAATTATTTTAATGATTCAAAACCTTAAGAAAAATAAAACCGCTATTTTTTATTTTTTATGAAATATTTTTAAAGAAATTTTTATTAGCGATAAATTTATAGCTTAGATAATTATTATATACTAGATACATATTACATAGATACATATAAATATGTATTTATATACGTTTTAATATATATGAATATAATTTATAACTTTTTGTTGTTGTTTAGTTACTTAAATTAAGTATTAAAACGTAATATTTTTAATTAAATTATTTATTTTTTATTAATTACTTTTCTGTTTTGTGTGTTAATATATTTAAAAATTATTAATTAGTGTTATTTTTTTTCATTTATCATTATTAAAAAATTTATTTTGTGTAAATTATTTTTTTTAAAAAAAGTTTAAATTACATACAAAACCAGGTATGTAAACTGTATACAAAATAAAATGATTTTTACGTTTTGTTTGTTATTATTAATCGATAATAAAAACTGGATTATATTAAAATTAAAAAAAATATTAAATAATAAAAATGAAGTTTTTGAAAATTAAAAACTACTAAAAATATGGTTAATTCAAAATAGTACTTGGTACTATTTCAAATAAAAGTATACCAGGGATTTATTCATATGGCCTTAACTAAAGTGATTGATTACAAATTCTCATGAGTGAGGGGAAGCAGAAAGTACTTAACGAATCTAAATGTTTTTTCTTGTGTAAATGAGACGAGAGAGAGAGAGAGAGAGAGAGAGAGAGAGAGAGAGAGAGCGAGAGACGAGGCAAATGTGTGAACGCATATTAAAAAGAAATTTGCAAGGCGAATTAACACTATTTGATTGCACGGGCGAAATCGAAATTTTTTGCCTCCTTTGCAGTTGCCAAATTCCATATAAAAAACAATTGTTTATAATATTTTTTATATGGAGTTTGACTTTTTGCTTTTATACCTATGATGAGCTTTTTCGCCACTGCAATCACCTGTTATGGATTCGCCTTGGGAATTAGTGTACAGCTTTGCTTTAGACGATTTCCACTTAATGGTTTAAGAGTTACGTAGTTCTGGAAATAAAAAATTGGGCTGTCGGTGACGAATATTGGCATAAACTTTAAGGATTACTGTAAAAGTAGTTAAAAGGTGTTTCAAAACCTATCGGTTTAAAAAAATTTGTTAAACTTCTATTTGAGAAAAATCTAAATCTTTTAGCGGGCTCTGCAGAGACCTACTCCTCTTAGTTCAAGCCATGGCGAGTTAATACAAGGTGAGAGCATTCCGGCAACAACAACAAAACAAGTTTGATATTCTACTAGCATATATATTATGTATATTTGACAACACTAGCAAAAAAAGGAGAGCAAACAACAATCAGCTGGAGTATCGCTCACACCTGGTATGAATTCACCTTGGTGGCAGGTAACCTCACTACGAAGGCGAAATATTAAGGCGAAAATTTTTAATTTTTTTTATATGGAGTTTGATAGTTCAACTTCCATTTATGGGGAAAAATTGTAAGTTTAACTGTCAAAATCCATATAAAAAAATTGATTATTTTCGCCTTAATATTCCCCTCCGTAGTGAGGCTACCTAATTAATATGCCTTGCCTAATGGTATTACAATGAACCAATATGTATTCATATTTTTGACATAAGCAAAAAAAGGACAGCAGAAAACAATCAGCTGGGGTATCGCTCCCATCTGGTATGAATTCGCCTTTGTTCAAGCTTAATGGTATTACAATGAAAAAATTTGTGAACTAGAACGTCAAAATCAAGGTTATTTTTTGTGCTAATGGTTGCTATTTTGAAGAATAAAATGTAGCATACAGAGTTGATTTACAACAAGCTAGCAGACAGTAAAATGCTAAGAAAATTAATAAAAAGGTGATGCTAAATTTTTTTTATGCATTTGGCTGTTTGTTAACAAAAATGTTTAATATAAAGAGCTGGACAAGACATTTTTGTGCAAGGTAGTGCGCGACTGACAGACAGACAGATGAAAATGTATTTCTTTGAATAAATTTAAATAATCCTGCCTGCATTTTAGAGGTTAAAAATATTCAACTCCATTTTAAAAATAGCTGCAAAGCGAATAGATTTTTTTTTAAATTATCAAATATTTGAATATTACGAAACTCAATTCAAGAATATCAAATTAACAGGTAGTGCCAATGTTCTTATCTTCAATGTTATCTTCAATATTTTTGTATTAAGCAAGCCATTTGAAGATTTTGAAATTTTTTCAATTGCTTTTTTTACAGATCATGCGTAAGTGGTTTCACGCACACTGGAAAATCCTTTCACTAAATTTGATATTTATTGAACTTGTATTTTTTTTTCGTAAAAAATATAAATAAACTTTGACATTCCCTTGAACAATCAGCAGTGTTGACAATTCAAATATTTAAGAATTTTTTTCTATTGTTTGTAGACATTTTAGAAAAGAGTGAAAAAAAGTGTAAAATGTCGAATTTCAAGGCGAATGACTTTAATAGGTGGTTTGCGATTGCTAGTTCCTTAGTTTTATATTTCCACCATGGAAGCATAATAAGCAATTTTCCATTGCCAACATCTAGTAAATTGATTTTTCTTGTCAAAACTATACTTATATACGTTTAGATTTATTAACAAAATTTTTCGGGGGCACAATTTGATTGTCGAAAAGAATTTCTAAACCATGTGAGGGTATGGTTTAATGTGGAATGCCTAAAAGTTACTACATACATAGAAATTCGCGTTGTTTGCCATTCGTAATTATCTGCACGATGATTAGTAAATATTTGACATATGAAGAAAACGAAAATAGTTAAAACATCCCTTGTGACAAGGAAACTAACACCTGACTTGTCACGTAAGTAGTTCTAAAAGTTCGATTTTGTTTTAAAAGCAATATACACCAAAAGCCCTTACTTTTTTAGTGCCGCCTTAAACTATGCTTCAGTTATGGTTATGCATTTCCTTTATAAAACAGCGCCATCTGTTAGTGATTAGTACTTCAGTTCTTGCTTATGTATTTACTTTATTACTAAAATAACTGGGTACTTTCACTACTTTTTCTCCACTTTTTCCTGGAAATAAGATATTATCGCGGAAAAAAAGTATGCTGTATTGGAATCAGGAAATAACGGAAATAAGTTACTATTTTCCTATATGTATAGATATTTATTTTTTATGTTTGGAGTTTGACCTTTGTAAAGTAACCAAGTATAGAGTTATAGCTCTTACATTCACCCTTTACAATTCGCCTTGATTACGATTCAATTAAGCAAGTGTTGGAAAAGACTTTTCGATTTTTTTTCGAAAGGCGTCCCACAATAAGTACAAAATATTTATTGATACTTAAAAGTCGTTCAATTGAATTCTATTTGATTTACATATCTTAAAACAAAAATCGTTTTTCAAGCAACAGCTATTTTCTATAAAGTGTATTCGAAACACATTGTGCATAAAATTTAAAAAGTACCTTTTCAACTCTGTTTTTGTAGTTGACATAATTTTGTCACAAAAAGTATAACTTCTCTAAAAAGAGAAGCATTAAAAAAGTACTTTTCTTAAGGCTGGAGTTCAAGGCATATTAAACAAGGTGGCAGCGCTAGGAGAATCATATTAAAGGCATATTTAATTTCCCCTTAATATTAGGCTCCCCTTTCGAAGAAGCAAACATCAAGATTTACTGGCTGTCCCACAATATCGCGACATCGTGGGACAGACAGTTAGCTCTCGGAATATTTTTTCTTTCATATTTTCTGCTAGTTGTAATAGAGTTACTTACAAAACTTTAGAAAGCATTGAAGGGCTTAACATTTCTTATTTTAAAAAAGTTATTCTGTAGGTTTGTTCTAGTAATAAATTATGTAATTTGGAAATCACAACGCCCCATTTTATAATATAAATATAGAAATTCTGAGGTATGTGATGGATTTCAAAAGAAAAGCGAACCAAAAACGATAAAATATGTAATGAATTTACTTCGTTCGATTACCATTTTGTCAAAAAAATATTTTGTTTGTGCTACAAATATTAATATTATTTGCTTATTGGTTTGAAAATCTCATAAGGGCTGCCCAAGCTCAGAAAAAAACAGTAAATATTTTCGTATATGCAATTTGATACATTATATTCAAAGTAGTGGCAACTCTAGAACAGCATCCTCGACACAGCTCTAACTCTGTCAAACTCCCTGTGTTAGAATTAGAGTTAATGAATTATATATGTATGTATGAATTATACAATTAAGCTTCATTTAAATGATGTTCTAGTGCGACTAAATTGTTATATATCAGTGGTACCCAAACACAAATGTGTGCTGCTTGTGTGTCGGAGTTTCGCTAGCAAAAACCTTTTGCTCTATATTCGCTCTATACCACTTATATACAATATTTAATCGCTCGGTTTTGTTTTTAAAGTATCTTCTAGTTTGACCTCTCCTTGAGAGAAAAGCTGATCTAATAATAAAAAGAGTTCTATGTTAACAAATAGACATTCTGTGGAGACTGTAGGAGGAACGTTTGAAGAGCAGAAAAATTGCAGCTAAAAAAAGTCTTACTTCTTAATATCACAACTTTTGCAATAGGCATCATATCAAATTGCTTTCAATTGATTTCGTTTAAATTTTATAAGACTCCAAAGCGACAATGTTTTACACATTTTTCTATTTAAATCTTAAAAGAAACCTGGCGTTAGCTTGATCTAGTTTGGCTCAAGTCAGATTGACTCTTTGAGCAATCTGACTTCAGCCAGATCAGATTAATTTTATCCCATTGACTTCAGGTCCATGTGATACAGTTTTACGTCAGTGCCTAACTTGACATGTTAACCTGATTGTGGTCTTACCACTGGAGGAAAATAATGCGTCTACCAACGGCCTTGCTGCGCATAGCGATACACCAAGTAGCAATTTAAGAACACGACTGGTAGGGTCATGCTCATACTCCTTGGAGTTGGAGCCTAATCACAGCCCCTGTGCGTCTCTTGAGGTGCTTCAGGCTCCGAAGACACTCAGCAAAACCCGGTCACAGGGACTGCGGAAATCCATGTCCAGTTTCCGTGGTATAAGTCGTTTCGACACTGGTCACATACCTCGAAGGCTTTTATCTTCCGGTGTTAGCACCCGCGCCTGGCGAATGAAGCCCTCATAGCATGTATTAGTATAGACTTCAAGGCAGATAAAAAGTTTTAACGATGTCTGTCTTTTCAAGACTAGGAATTATATTTGACATTTCTGGATTAAGTTGTATAAACATCCGCCAATGCCCCATATTTAATCTATATAGTATTTTATTTTCACTATTTTAATTCTATTATTAATAAAATTATAAAAAGGTGAAAAATTAGAAAAAAAAAGTTTAAATCTTGATATATCGGCGATACACCGATACTTTGCAAATTTCGAAAAATTAGAAAACAAGAAAACATATTGTTCTACTATTCAATCACAAATCGCCAATATTTTAATTACTGTCGCTCTGCATTCCGCAGCTACTACAAACTTGTACGATGTGTAGGATGACAGGTTTTGACAACTAATATTGGATTTTGAAACGCTTATGAAAAATGATTAGTGAGACCCAGCAAGAGTAACCTCTGTGCATCATAAGCCTCCTATTCACCTAAAGAAGTCGCAAGATACCCAAAGTCTTCTAATCTAATATATCTAGAGGCTTAATTCCGCTTTTCTAGCTTAATGGCGTGTTATATTGAAACTAAAAAAATGGCGCAGCATTAATTTAGTCTTCAAAAGTGTTATGAATGATTATTTTCCACAGGTTTGCGAAGTTCACTTTCCTGTAAAATTTTATTATTTTTAAAATGTTTAAATATTGTTTTTCAATACTTATAAAGCTTTTAGGCTGTAATTGTGTATAATAATAAAACAAATGCCTAACTTGTGTTTTGCTATTTTACTTTTAAATTAAATTCACAAGGCGTATTGGTATTACCGATTTTTTTTTTTTTTTTTGGTTATTGGTATCGTATCGGCTAAAAGGCGTATCAATGCGTCTTTAAAATTAAATTTTACCTAAAGTTTTCATTAAAATTAATAAATTAATTGTGTTTATTACAACTTGAGAAGACAGTTGGTACAATTTTAAAATGTCGTTCACCACTCCTGGTTACACTACATAATTCCTTTCCCAGACAGCCATTACTATTTAGGAAACAAATTGAAATGGAAACAAAATTGAAAAATTAAATCGATCAAAATTCATCACACATTTGTCGATTGGAAAATTCGGTTTACTTTTGAAATCTTTCGAACTTTATCACATTTTTAACTTAAAAATTTAACAAAATGTGCAGAGAGCCGAAGTAAAATTAATTAATATTTCGAATGCTCAATTAAAAAATATATAGTTTTTTTTTAACAGAATTCGGAATAGTAGATACTTTTACTCGGTTTTAGAGAAGGGGATTTTGTTTTTTACGTTTTATTTTTTACATTTAAATATATTATTTTTTTGTTTTTATATATAAAAACAATTTCAAATTGTTTACCTAAAAAACTAACATGATTCGTTATTCTACACTTGCTTTTGTTTAAACTTTTGTGTTTTTAATTATTATTCTTTTTTTGTTTGTTAATTATAAATAATTAGAAAATGAAAAGTAAAGGTAAAAATATATGTATGTATGTATGTTATTTATGTATGTATGTTTGTATATGCATGTTTATTTTTTTTTTGCTAAAAAATTAAAAAAAAAATTTTAAATAAAAAATTATTTCTTTTTTCAATCAAATTTTTTCAATCAGCTTACAATAGTGGAGGTTTTAAGTGATTCTTGTTGTTGACGCTGTTGTTGCTGTTTTTGATATTGCTGCAGCTGCTGTTGTAGTGTTATTGTTGTTGTTGTTGCTGCTGCTGTTGTTGTTGGTGATGGCGGTAGGGATTGTTGCTGATGTTGATTAAACGATTTGTGCTTTTTATTGATAGTAGTTTTTGTTACATTAGATTTATTGGTGTTCTCCTCCGCATGATGATACTATTGGGTTTTATCCTTGCCCGCACCGCCAGCAGTTACACTTAGACCCAATAGATGATCACCGGCCAGCAGACCAGCTGCTGCAGCTGCTCCCGGTTGATGAGCGTAGTTACGTATTTGATGTAACGATATTAGTTGTGTGGGAAAGCCAGCAGCGGCTGCCGCATTTTGTTGATAGATATAGGCGGCAGCCGGTGGAGCTCTTTGTTGGGCTAATGCAGCGGCCTGCAAATGGGTTGGTGCTGTGGGAATGGGCGTAAAAGCCGATGTCGTTTTCACATCGTAAGCAGATGAATTCACTACCACCATATTGTTAGGTGAGTGGGCTTGTTGTTGCTGTTGTTGTTGCTGCTGCTGTTGTTGTTGCTGTTGTTGATGATGTTGCTGTGATGATTGGCGTATCACCAAATCTTCACCCTGTTCATTGGGACTTTGAGAATGATTGGGCGTATTACCGCTGGCCGCACTATCACCACCGCCGTTACCGCCATTGGACGCACCATTAACCAGACGTTGATGATGCTGCAGTAATTCCTGCTGTTGCTGCTGATGCTGCAAGGAGCTAAAGTTGTAGCCGTTCTGAGCGGCCTGCTGTTGTTGCGCCTGCGCTTGGGCCTGTTGCTGTTGTATAGCTTCCGCTAATGTAGCGGCATTGACAGCACCATCAGCACCTACCTTGGCCCAATAGGCCGCATTAGCATCGCCGGCCACAGCGGCCGCATTCATTACCACTTGTCGCTGTAAACTCAAACCAATTCCGCCAGCGGGCACATGATGTTGAACATTTAGATTGGCTTGTCGCTGCTGTTGTTTTTCGGCCTTTTCGGCATGTTTTTGCAAGTGCTTTTCCAGATATGTTTCTTGGGTATACGATTTGCCACACAGATTGCAAATGTGTGTTTTCAAGTGTTTCGAATCTTTGTGTTTTGGTATGTGCTCAAGCAGAGTCAGCTCATCGGTAAAGCATTTGTAGCAAGAATTGCATTTAAAAGGTTTGTCCGTTTGATGGCATCGCGAGTGGGATTGTAGATTGGAAAGTTGCGAAAAGGCCTTCGGACAACCGGCATGACGGCACTTGTAAGGTTTATCGCCCGTGTGTGTGCGTATGTGCTGTTGCAGATGCGATAATTGTGTGAATTTTCGTTGGCATATTTCACAACGATATGGTTTAATGCCCAAATGTATGCGTGTATGCTGGGAGAGGTACGATGAATTGGCGAAAGATTTTATGCATTGGGTACATTTGTAGGGTTTAGTTTCACGTCCATCTGGCGAGGTATGGTGATGGGCACGATGGGATTTGTGATGTTGATTTTCAACACTGGCATTCGGATCGTACTGTCAGTTAAAGAGAGGGAAGAAAACAATAATGCGTTTTTATAGAATAAAATCAGAATATAATGAAATCAATTTAATTATAAATAAAGACGTTCAAAGATTTTGTTATTGTAAAGTCCCATTTTTCAAAAAAAAAAAAAAAAAAAAACAATTATGTATATTAAATACTATATTATATTTTTCCCGGTGAATTCGCCTCGAACTAAAAACAAGGACAGCACAATCGACTAGTAAGGTTATGGCGAATTTTTTTTTGCGATGTGCATTCAGTTATTTACAGAGATTTTTTCTGTTCCCAATTAAAAAAATTGCTCGATAGAAAAAAAGACTTGAATAGTATGAGAAGGTACTTCTGAAATAAAAGACGAATTCGGCGACCCTTTAAAAAATTACTTTGCAAATGGCTTAAAAGTAAGATAAAAGTAAGAAACCAAACGAAGGCTATTTGGAAAATAAAATAAATTAGTCAAATGCGAGGCATATGGGATTCCGTACTATGTTTAATACAACTATAAAAGTCCAATATATGTATTATTCTTTTCACCTCTTTTATGGAGCCCCTTTGATTTTTAATATTATGTTGTTATTACTAGCTTTTAGAAATTTTCAGTGTCGACTTGTTACGGGTCATTTATTATTTTTTTGTGACACTTAAATTTTTATTAATTTTATTTTTACAACTTTTTGTAATAGACACTGTAAGAAATACTCTAATATAACTTTAAAACGTCTGTTTATTAAGGTTTAAAAATAACAAAATAACAAAAAAACAACTCACTATTAGGACGCCCTTTAATTAGAATTTTACTTAAAGCCTATTTTGCAACATCCTGGGTAAAAATCAAGGGATGGGTACCCCTATATAAAGTAAATACGTAAACCATATATATATCTTAGTCTTGAAATTTAAAGCAAAATCGAACAAATCGGGCCAACGTCAATGCTACATACTACGTACAAAATAAACAAATATTAAACCATTTGTAGAATTTACAAATCTCATAAAAACTACCTTAAGGCCCATTATTATTACTTGACTATAGCTAAAGTTAGGATTTTGTTGGAGCGATAAGTAGTTTTTCGTTATAATAATAAAGATAATGCTCATTGCTATAACTTGTCCTTATATTACGTGATAGTTAAAAGTGGTTTTTATCTTACTTTTAATAACGAAAAACTATTTATTGCTCCAACAAAATCTTAACTTTAGCTAAAGGCAAGTTATAATAATGGACCTAAGAGACTTTAAATACAGTAAAAAATTAAAATTTTTGGAAAGTTCTTTCTCCTCGAAGTTAAAATTTCAATGGTGAAGTTTACATGGAATTTTTGTTTTAAATTTATGCACCATACAGGGTAAATAAAGCTGCGTTTAGGTACCACAGATTATTTAAATAATTACATGATAAATACAGTTCCCCAGCAAAAAAGAAGTGAAAAAAAAAACAAAGGGAAAAGTGAAAAATTTTCGGGGGAAAAACCATTTACGATATGAGAATTTTTTGTTGGCGAT
Source organism: Phasia obesa (assembly GCA_949628195.1). NCBI lineage: Eukaryota > Metazoa > Arthropoda > Insecta > Diptera > Tachinidae > Phasia > Phasia obesa. Next base: position 158,335,337 of record OX451215.1, read on the forward strand.
TGGAAAGTTAGTGAAAAAGGAAATATTTCGAGGGAAAAATTATGTGTGTGAAGATAAATACGTCGCGTTAAATATGTTTCTGAAAAAATATAGCATGCGATAAAATTTTTCCCATACATTTAGTACATATTATTCACAGATTTTCGGACTTTTTTTTTAAGAAATATGGTTACTGTTTCTAAACCCTTCCATCTCGGGAACCCTTCCTGGTGGAATGTGAAGATCATACTAACAGATTGTGTTTACCATACTAACAGATTGTGTTTACACTTTTTGTCAAAAGTATTTGTGAAAATTTTTATAACATTTTAAATTGTGACTTAGTGACATTTTCTAGTATACAAGTTCTCTGACAGAAATAGACACAGTGTCCAAACCCTTCTATCGCAGGGAATTAAACCGGATGGAAAAGGAAGACAATAGAATATACTAACAAACTTTTTTCCAAAGGAATTTTTCACACAAAATGTGACAATGTCACATTTTCAAAATGTGTAATAATCTGTGCAGTATTGGGGAACTTTTTTATCGCATGGTATATTCTTTCAAAAATAATTTAAATCTTCACACATATAAAAATATTCATTATTGTTTAATGGTAATGGCTTTGTTTTTTAAGTAATTGCTAATGAAACTGTTTCATTATCATTAATGGTAATGACAAAAAATTTGTTAGCATTATTTTCAATTCAATGCTAAAGAAATCACCAATTAATTACCCAATCTACTATAAATAATTAATTCCATATATGATTTATTTTAACGAAAGTCTATAATTCTAAAAACAAATTTTATAAAATATTAAAAATGTTAAGTTCAGTAATTTATGAACTTTTCCAAATGGGTCTTGAACAAATTTTATAAAAAAAAGTTTGGAATCAATAGAAAATAATTCCCTAATTTTCAATAAAATATTTCTTTAGTTCAATTTTACGTAAAAAAAAAATTAGCAAAAAAATTGAATACGAATGAAAATCAACTCACTTTTTGTTCGGGTTGTTCCGTCATATTAGGTGTTTGTGGCGAATTTGGTGGACTGTAGGATTGTTTCATTTGCTGTTGTTGCTGCTGTTGCTGATGATGCTGCTGTTGTTGTTCGTGAGCCTGTTGTTGTTGTTGCTGCTGCTGATGTTCGACCACGAGTTGTTGCTGCTGCTGTTGTTGTTGTTGCTGCTGCTGCTGCAAATTGACACCAACTAAACCGTTCTTCAACGAATAATCCAAACGTTCAACATTCTGACGAAACTCATTGATGTTAAACGGTTTATTGTACTCGTGCACCAACTGGGCCGTACGCAAATCAGCTGTAGTCAAATGACTCAGCGACGAAAGTACGCCGCGTTCATTCATTGAACGTAATTGATCAATCGTAGAGCGATGTAAATAATCGTTGGCCGACGTTGTTAAAGAAGGATAAACAGTTGTTGCTGCTGCCGCTGTAAGGGCTGAAATATCAGCCATTAATAATTAATGAAAGCAAAGTTAAACGATGACAATTGAGATGTTTGATAAACTATTAAATTTAATAAAATCCTAAAATAGTTTCTATTGCAAAACACGTTATTGTAGAAAGGCTTTTGATCTTAAACTGCTGTAAGTAGAAGAAAATTAACAGCCACCTGAAAAAGAAAAAAAAATAATTATTAGTTTTAATGACGATGGACTCTTTGTGGTTTTTTGTTTTTGTATAAGTCACCAAAAAAAATTAAGTTGGAAAAAAGCTTTGTGCATAAAAAATTAATATTTTTGCACTTTAAAACATTTAAAATAAATTCTGTATTTCTTTTAGCTTCTGAATCAAAAAATAAAAATTATCAAATCAGCTAAAAAAAAATTGGTACAAAAAATTTCTGAATTTGCAAAAAAAAATGCTTGTAAATAAAAACCATTAAATTCTATACATTCGGCAGTGCAGAATCTTTTTTAAGCTTTATGTAAAATACTGCAAAAATGAAACACCCTTACAACATACACCCTGTATGGATTCAGCGGGGGCACTAATTGTCATTGACTTCCAACCCGAATTTGTGTATATGGACCTTTCGAGGCCCGACCAGTGTCCAAGCGGTTGGTACCACAGATAACCGCCCATCTCTGTGACCGGTTATTGGTGAGGTCCCTTCGCGGTACACTTGGTGGCTGTGTTTGGACCAAGGTTTGCAGAGATGGTGCAATAGAGTGTCAGGAGTTTGATAATCCCCAAAACCCTTAAACAAGGGGTTAGAACATGGGACCAGGCTTTCCATATTTTATGAATTGATATTTATTGTGCAATATCCGCATTGAACAATAGGCGCGCTAGTCTACGCCTAAATTTCATTCAATGATAAATCCACCGTCAGGTAAGACCAACACGCTAGGTACTGGCGTTAAAACTTGACGAAACAAAAGATATAGTGTTTTCCCTTTCACCCAGACTGGACGCTCCATCTGCGCAAGTTCGTTTAGATCTGCTAAATGTATTGTATATTCCAAAATCCACCATATTAAGCAGCCCCGAGTTAGGTGCCTCCACGGATACTATTTCTCCAGCGACGATTTAGTTTCGCGAATGTTATGAGATTCAGGTTATCCAGATTAAAACGGAGATCATGCTAATCTGATGGGAATGCTGATTCAAAATAAATCCACAAATGAGCAGGGAAGTACCCAGATCTTCGACTTAAGTACCTTCCGTTTGACGTTGTTTATACAGACAGTTCATAGACAAACACTAATGTTGGAAGGGCCTCTCTAAATTTTACAGGAGGGATGAAATTAAGAAAACACAATGCGGACGAACTTGCTAGTTCTGAAAATCTCCTAAGCAACCTGAAGATAGATCAGCTAGTTGGTGTTCCTCTAGTTGCTGTCAAACCTATATTCAGAAGAAATTACATGGGGCCGCGCAGAAAAGATAGTCTAAAGTGGTTGACGGTCGATTTCCAGGTTCTTGTGTATAATTGAAGGAAGACTAGACATTTCCTGAGGAATCCTTGGGGAAAGATGGGCCCATTGGGAGCTGTGTTGTATTGCACACTCAAATTTAACTCTATCATCATCAAGGGTCATCAAATCGTCTCAACATCTCTTCAAGCATCCTACATAAGAATGAGCAATTTCAGTGACATTATTTATCCTGTTGAAGTCCAGTTTGAGAAAGTCCAAAATAAAGTGTATGCTGATCAAATCAAAAACATCTCCGAGATACAGAGCACACTACATCAAAAGGTATCTGATGAACTACCATCACAAATCAAACACATACAATATCACCACGGAACCGTTGCTTATATCGCTCTCACTCTCGCAATCATAATCATCATGGCAGTTGCTTGTCACTTTAAATTTTGATGAATTTGTATTTATGCTGTCTGTCAATATTTTTATTAGTCATCAATAAAATAGTATTTAAGAATTAATTTATATTAATAAAGAAGAGAATTAATAAAATAATCAAACAAGGTGGTTGTTTGTAATTTGTTCTCGATTCAAACATATAACCAAGTTACAAGTGCTTGTGTTATTAGCTACCAACCAGGTTTAAGTGCTTGTGTTGGATAATTCACTCTTCTTGGAGCATCTCCTTGAAGAAAACAAACAAATTAAACATCGCCTTCTTGGTGCATTACCTAGAAGCGACCAACGGAGGTTAAGCAAACTAGGCTTAACCTAATTCAGCATTCAACTGAATTAAACAGTATTCATGCAATGCTATTGAATCTACCTTATAATGACTTCTGCTGAAGTTGTCTAAATGTCTGTGCCATTGCTCAGTCAAACCTATTGAATTTTGCGTGATTTTTCTATACAATATTTCTAGACGGACCGCTCGTTAGCAATACAGAAACAGCACATTATTAAATTGGAAAAAGCCACAATAAGGCGATTGTTTTTTAAACGAGGCTTTTGAAAAAAAAGTTTATATTTAATAACTATTCAACTATATACAGGGTGGCCCAAAATTAACGAAGGGGTTTGAATGGCTTATAACTTTTTTATTATAATTTTTTTTTCTATTCAGCATTTTGCAAAGAAGACGACGAACGGTGCACACGGATGACAATATTGAACTGGTACAGAGGAGTATTCGGGAAGATGGAGACACATCAACTAGGAGACGTTCGACACAACTTGGCCTCTCACGATCGTCGCTGCAGAGAATTTTGCATACAATAGGAATGTTTCCATACAAGATTCAGCTTGTGCAAGAATTGAAACGGACAGATTACAAGCAACAACTTGATTATGCAGTTTTTTTCCGGCAAAAAGCAGAAGAAAATCATAATTTTATTCATAATTTAATTATGAGCGACGAAGCCCATTTCCAATTAAGTGAAATTTTTTAAGGCCAGCCGTGGAAAACCATCCGAAAGTATGGTTCCAACAAGATGGATCCACAGCGCAAATTGCAAGGGGCAAAATGGCTCTTTTACGAGACATCTTTGGTGAACGAATTATTTCGCGTACAAGTGATTTTAATTGGCCTCCGCGTTCACCGGATTTAACCGCTCCAGACTGGTTTCTTTGGGGTTATTTGAAAGGGAAAGTCTACATTAATAAGCCTAGAACCATTCAGAAATTAAAAAGCAATTTACGCGACGAAATAAACAACATAACACTTGAAGTTTTGCGACAGGTGATGGAAAATGTGTTGGAAAGAGCACGAATATGCGCAGCAGCAAATGGCCACCACTTGCGAGATATTATTTTTCATAACTAAACTAAAAATATTCCCCATTTATATTCTGTATTAAAAAACAAATTTAATAATTATGTCTTAAATAAAAAGTGATAACAAATTCAAACCCCCTCGTTCATTTTGGGCCACCCTGTATTTGTAAACTTTAATTAAATCCTTAAATTATTAATATTTTAGTATTTCAAATACTACTCAATAAATATAATAAAAAAATATAATAATTCCTTAAATCAAATTTTTTTGCAAAAACACTATTCACAAATACTTTGCAAAACCTTTAATAACTTTAAAGTTGGTGTAGTTCCAAAAATATATGTATTGAACTTTTATGCTCAACAAAAACACATTTTAGAATCAACACGATGAAATCAGCATTTTTTTCTCATTTCTTGCTAAGCGCCGATTGTTAACTAAGTAAATACTGACTTTAATTTATTTAACATGCGTATATCAAAGTCAAAATATAAAATACGAGGGATGGTCAATAAGTCTTCACAAAGTGAATTTTACAGGTTGATGGTGAAAGCGTAAATAAGATCACTTTAAAGTTCATTTTAGTTAAATTAACCTTTAACTGCTGGTAATTTTAGAGGCAAGTTGTGAAAACTGCCCTCAAAATTCACACTTCAAATACACAAAAATATTTTTATCTATTAAGGAATCAGCGTTTACCAGTGTCCATGTCCATAGATTTAGACTACACAGCCCAGCATATTATTTTCAAACCATTTTTTTAAGCACTTCAGTGTGTTTTCGGGTTATTGTTTTGCTGAAACACCCATCGAAGTGGAATTATCCCATTCAATGATGAATGAATGAAGCGAAAACAGAACTTTAATTGAGAATACATGTAAGGAACGAAATGAATATTTACTCTATTCGCTGAGAGGCCAGCAATCGAAACGAAACATACACTCTCAATATGCGAATGGAATTTGTGGTTGAAAGCGCAATCTACTCTCATCACTCCAATTTTGTATGGAATTATTAGAATGGTGGAGAATGTTTTGATTTGCGATACGATACAAAAGAAGCTCTTACATTGATTGTGGTTGATGTTCGTCGTGCAGTTGTATTGTTGTGCCAAAAGAAAAATAAAAAAATGGATTGCCAAAATGTAAATGTAATTTGTAAATACAAACATAAGTGAAATATGTGAAATGTGAAAACTGGAATATTTAACCATTTATCACAAAGTTAGTCTCTATCTAAATCCTCCTGCTAACAAACTTATATTATTTAACGAGAACGAAAATGTAGAAGTTATAGATGACAGCAAGCGCCAAATGCTGACAAATAATGACGATTTATGTGGCCAAGGCATCCAAAGTCCACCACATATTGTAAAACCCTCCATAAATTTGGAAGCTCTGGAAGATTTCGTGGGACAGTCATATATAATAGAATCGAGCGATAAAGTGTGTGACGAAATTGGACGATATAGTACTTTAAATGTTGTCTTAAATGACAACTTTAATGTACTACAATGGTGGGACTTTCAAAAAAATGAGTTCCCTTTGCTGTATAAGATAAATTGTAAAATATTTGCAACACCGGCTAGCAGCGCTTCTTTCGAAAGAGTTTTTTCTTCAGCTATGAACTTGATTTCCGAAAGGAGAAGCCGTATTGTTTCTAATGACTCTACAATTGGTAAATTAACGTTTTAAAGAATAAAAACTTTCTATTTAAAACGAAATAAATATGTTTTTTTTTAATTTAATGCTTTTAACTCATGCAAATGTTTCCTTTGTTTCGCTTTTTGAAATGAATCAATAATCTATTCGATCTCTTATGTTTCATTACTCTCATGTCTCCATACTCTCATGTTTTCATTCTCTAACAACAAACATTTTTGAGTTTGATTGCTCGTTTCGCTTTTACAAATGCGAGTAGGAAGTCTGTTTGAAAATGTGAGAATGTGTTGAACAGCGTTTTAAGCATACTCGTGCAGATCTCTAATATATATAACATGTTTTTTACATATGACTTTTTAACTGTGTATGAGTTATGTGTAATTCTGTATGGCTGTCAAAATTGTTGTTTTACAGATGACTTTTAATATTTTTTCACAAACTTACATGTACAACTACGTCTGAGCAAGCCTTTCGTTTGCAAAATGACTTGTTGCCGCAATAAAATATTTTTGTGTACGCTACAGAATTACTGATGACTTATCCATTTTTTATTATTTTTTTTTTTTACTTTACCATACGTAGTATAAGGTAAAGTATAGTAATCGTGAAAAAAAAAATCGAGGTCGGGATTTCAACGGATTTATACATTTTGAGGTCTCCGGAATCCATTTCGGCTATTTACGCGATGATTTCTGTGGATGGGTCTGAATACCACTATTTTGTTGGAGTTTGTACAGGTCATACCGTTTGACATATCAAAATGAAATTTAGTATGTACCTTTGGTATATGGTATAAGAGATTTTGGGCATTATCGGTAGGGAACAAGGGGTAGTTTACTTACTCCTAAATTTTGTGAACGCTATACAGGTCATACCGTATGACATATCAATATGAAATTCAGTATGTGCCTTTTGTATATGGAGGTAAAGAGCTGTATAAATTTTTGGCATTATCGGTAGGGAACAAGGGGTAATTTACTTACTCCTAAATTTTGTAAACGTTCTACTGGTCATACCGTATGACTCCATTGGGTATGGTACAGTTTAGTGTAGGCCACTCCAGATATTTTTACTCTAAATGTAAAGAAGTTGAGTTTGCATTAAATCATGAAATAAGATTTATTTAATTGTTTTCAAATGGACAAAATTAGTTTAAAGCATATTCAGATAAAATAACTATAAATGAAATAATTATTAGCTTTAGCCGGCTAATGCTTCCGTCCATCGTTAACCGCCGTTGATTGTTTTCACACGTTCGAAATGAAATTTTGTCAGATGACTTTGCACATGTATTTTACAGAAGAAATATTTTAACAGTCACACACGACATGTACGTGTTTTGTAGTGAGAAATTTCACATCAGATGTAAAACAACATGTATGTGTATATGTGGCATAAGACATCACCTCGTCGTTAAGTATATTTGTGTAAAAAAATCATCCATCATTTCCTCTTTTGGAAGCAAAGGACCTGTTCTACTATAATAAAAAAATCCCACATGGTCTCGGAAATACATATATTAGGGCTTATCCTGTGAGAGTTAAACAAATTTATCTATATTTCATCTGTCATTTAAATTTTCTAAAGCTAGGGTCCTCTGTAAATTTCAAGCATTTCTTCAAGTGTTATTTTGAATGAATTTTTCTTGTCGTTGAGGTTGCAAAAACCACATTTGATACTTTTTACATAACGTAAAATTTGTCGCTTTAAACGACCTTTAATTTTTGTTATTTCCTCTTGTGAAACCTATCTTTTATATCAATTTCTTAGAGCATTCAATTCTATTAGCAATTTGTCTGAAGCTATTACCTTGATCCTAAGTAAATTGGTTAAGCCGCAATGGCACTCTCTTTTTTTGGTCTTTTTTTAGATTTTGGAGAACAGTACAAATATATTGTAAAGGGAAATTACTCCAAGAGCGAAAAGTTCAGCTATAGTCCAAACGTCAAAATTTCTATACATGTTATTGATAAAAAGCGCAAAATGTCAAAAAAAAAAATTAGCTTAAAAGTTATATTTCAAGTTTAAAATATTACAGCGATGCTAATTCATTAGTTTTATTGGTGAAAATAGCGATTTTAAATTATATTTTTTCAACTTGGTGCTTTTTTTTTTGCGTAAACAAAAATAAAAATAAAAATATTTTTGTTTTCATTTTATATATTTCTCTTCTTCTAGCACTAGCCAGTGTTGGGATTTGTGGTACAATTGTACCAAATTTGGTACAATCGACACTTCAGTGGTACACTGGTACCCTTCATGCTTTTTTGGTACAATTTCATATAAAATTTAATTAATATTTTTATATTTTCTTACAATAGTTAACAAAAATTTTTCGTTTCATACTTCTCCAACCCTGTCTAGAACTAAAAAAATGCAACATTCTTAATTTATTTTCATGATTTTTATTATTTACTTTTACAACCAGTTTATGTGTATTTAGTTTCAAGGCCCTTTTGCTGGACGTTTTTGTATTGGAAATATTCAGCTTATATATTTTTCCATTCCTTCTGGTTAAAAATTGTAGTTCTTATTTAGTAATTCAATGACTCTTTCATATAACTCTTCCAAATAACTCCAGACATACTCTATCAGATTAAGATCCGGTGGCTTTGGTTGAGTTTCAAGCATTTGTTGGAAATTTTAAAGTAACCACCCTATAAGAACAGTGACAGTCATTCGACCGATCATTTGATAGTCACTGAATTTTAACATCATCACGTTTTTAAGGGCAAAATGCAAAAAATAATTTGGCAAAATAATTGTTAGTAAATTTACACCACGAAGACAGAAATTCAAGGAATCAAGATCAATTTTAAAGTGATGATTACTTTAAAATACCCGTTTTGTAAGTTTTGATTTGCCCTTTTTTAATGTAGTATTTTTAAATAAGTATGTTTTATTTGTGTTTTTTACTTAATGCCAAATTTTGGTACAATTGATGCTGATATGGTACAATTTTATCATTGAGGCGGTACAATTTAAACATTGTCAGATACCAACACTGGCACTAGCTATTTCACTTAGATTATCAATCTTAGATTAAGGAAAGACGAAAAAAGTGAGTGTCATTACGGCTTTAGCTTTGCCCGTTGTGGATTCAAAATATGATAGCTCACTCTGATTACTTATTAAAGTTGTTTGTAATGGCATAAACACATCTGGAACGAACAACGAATTTTTCGTTACAATATTCGACGATATATAGTATATATTTATACCCCCTCCAGAAAATAATTTCTATAGTATTAATTTATTAAAATTTTGGAGAAAGCGACTAGTTTTTCCTAGAAGTTCTGGGAGATAGATTTCAGTACTTTACTTAATTTTTAAGCAATTTTTAAGATCTATTATACACATTTTTGTCACTGGGCACAATTAATTTACAAACATTTTTGCCCTTATGGACGTGGCTTTAGGCAAACCGCGGACGCTGATGAATATTTTTCTTTGAAACGTTTGGCCATGCGATCCTTTTCCTACGGTGCTAGCCGATGCTGTGTTAGAAATGGGATGGATGTAAGAAATACGTCGACTTTACTTAAGTTTATCAATATTTTTAAAATTACTGAACCGATTTAAAAACAACGACTTGAAGGTAATTTTAATACGGACCTTTTTTTCCTTAACCAAATACGGTTAATCATCATGAAAACTTGGTCCTTTAATTGTCAAAATTTTAATGGTTATGTTGGAAGTTTAAGATTTTAATTATTAATGGCATCACCCATTTGTTTAGGACACGATTTTTTATATCGTTGGTCTAAAATAGATAGGCCCTAACTCCAATAATTGCAACTTTATAGGAGAAGATAAAAACATAATAGAAACTGTATTTATGTGAAATGTATTATGTGAAATGTATAATTTAAATAAAAAATGTAAAAATTTAAATCAACAAAAAATATGAAAATAGGTATGAAAATCAAAAACCAAAAAAGTGTAAACAAGGAATTAAAATTTAAAAATGGACCCAATTGGAAGGTATAAAACTTTACTTGTTAAGTATTACTGGACTGTCTGGCTGCCGAATTTTATTATTAATAATTCCGTGATCTTTAGTATTTTTGCACAAAACTCCTTTAACTGTATAAATTTGGGAATGATGCGTCTTTTACATGGACAGTTTGATAATTCCCTGAATTTTTGTGTTTGCAACTTCTTTTACTGGACTGCTGGCGAATTTTGGACAATGTACGCTTGGCTTCAAATTGAATCAATATTTTCTTCATTAGAGGAGGGTATGAAATACCCTCGTTGAAAACAACTTGTTCAGCAGTTTTATCTATAAAAGAATATAATAATAGTACTTTCCATCAACGTATTTTCTATTGTAGCCAAAATTCCAATGGGAAATTTTCTGTTTTGCAAGATGTGTTGCAAACTGAAATAAAAAAACTGTTCACAATTCATGGGGAATTTTTATAATTGCATAAATTTGCAATCTCAAATACAAAAGATTGTAAATTGGGTTATAGTGTTTCATAATTGTGGCATTTGCTGCTTTCCAAAATATTAAATAAATTATAAATTAATAAAGTGGAAATGGAATTCAATGAATAGTTTTCCCTAAAGCTTATTGTAGAAAACAAAAATTGAGGAAGAGAATGCAGGTACGATATGAGCAATAGCTGATATAAAATAGTTCATGTAAAGCAAAGCATTTAGAAGGCAATAGGTAACGCATATCAGGAAACATTAATAGAAAGTAGCCCTTTACTGTATTTTTTGTTAGATTTTTTTATAAATGTACTTTGCAAGTAATAGGGTTTCATAAAGTTCAATAAAGGCCAGGCTTCACTATCCTACATAATCGTACGATTTAGTCAACCAAAAATCTGACAGAATTCTATTCTACTTTAAAAATCGTTTAAAAATGGCATTGTAGATGCTACACTATCATACAAAACAAGTTTTAGCATGGAAAAACAATATTTTTTGAATTTTTTCAAAAGATTATCAAATCGTACGACTTGTCAAAAAGTGTGTCACACACATACATTTCTTAGCCACACTATCATACCTTTTGAGCAGACATGCATTTTTTGACAGATCGTACGACAGAGTATGATAGTGAATCATGAAAGGAAACACGTTATATGGCAGCTTTGATTTTTCGGAAAAAAATTTTCAAAATGAGTGGATCGCATGGCGAATTCAGCCGTTTTCGCTTTCTTTGCAAATGTCAAACTCCATATATGTATAAAAAAATTTTTATTATTTTTTATAGGTATGGAGTTTAACATTTTGACTTAAGAAATATTTTTCGCCACTGCAATCACCTGTTATCGATTCGCCTTGGAATGAATCGTGCTGCAGAAAATTCTCAGTAAAAAATTTTGACCGGACAAACATTTTGGGAACACATTTAGTTTAACAAAGCTACTGCAATTTATAAAGTTCCTAGGATGATTTTCCGAGTTATGGGGCTCTGAACTCATAAACAAAACTGTGATTGTGCATTATATTTCTAAGCATTTTAAAGGAAAGTAAAGGGTGTTTTTTATAGAGGTATAAAACTTTATAGTGCAATAAAACAGACGATGGATTATTCGATTGACATGAATTTTATTTATCCGAAAGATAATCTTGTGGCATTACATTTTAAATATGACTTCTGGCATATGACCGCCACGGCTGGCGCGGATGTAGTCCAATCTGGACGTCCAATTTTCGATGACTTTTTCCAACATTTATGGACGTATATCGGCAATAACACGGCGAATGTTGTCTTCCAAATGGTCAAGCGTTTGTGGCTTATCCGCATAGACCAATGACTTTACATAGCCCCACAGAAAGTAGTCTAGCGGTGTTAAATCACAAGATCTTGCGAGGCCAATTCACAGGTCAAAAACGTGAAATTGCACTATTTGCTCTATTTCATGATGAATTGCCAAACCAAACTGAGAATAAATCACTTGTCAGCTGTTAAATCGGACGCCATCTTGAAAAGTAATGCCAACTTAAAGTTCTATACCACTATAAAAAACACCCTTTACAAATATTAAAAATACAAGACAATTTTAATAAGTCGACGAAAATCAAATGGAAAAAAACTGCAACATTAAGGTAAAGGAAAAAAATTGGGATATGTTAGTCTTTTGCCCATAAAGTCCACATATGGACCAGGGATCATAAAATAATTGGGAGCCTTCTATTTCCGATCCCAGCTATGCGATTTTAGAAAATATAAGTACCTATTGTATGTACTCGTGTAAACTTAAACTGAAAGTCTATACCACGCGTTCTATGCGCACACGCTTTACACGCGTCTGTCAAAAAAGTAAGATCCGTGTAATTGTATGAGACAAGTTACAAGCACATCGCTTAGAACGCATGAAGTAGGTTTACTTTCTACTTTTCTACGCTTTGCAAGCGCCATGAAAAAAACCAGTTGTTTTCATAGCCAAGGATGGTAAATAATATTCTATTTACAATGCTATCGATAAATATGTTTGTGTCATTGATTACTTTTTTATGTATTTTTGTATTAAAAAGGTTTTTTGTTTCTTAAAAAAAAGCATTTTGTAAGAAAGTTTAGAAATATTTTAATGTATAAAATTCATTAAAGTAAATTTTTACAGCAATTCTTTAATAAAAAAAAATTAATTTTAGTTGTCGATTACTTTTACGTACTTAGTCTCAACTCTGTTATGTTTATTTAATTAAAACAATTTATTAAACAACTGTAATTCAGAAGCTAATTAATGATTTTTGCACCAAATATTATGTGCATAAACTTAGTGAATTCCAAAAATTATTTTAAAATTCCTATTTCACTCTCTATTATAGCAAAAATTGTTTTTAATTCATTTACACTACAGCTGCTCAAAACAAAAACTTGGCGCATAAAAAACGTTGCATGTAACTTGAAGTTTGAAAAGTATAGAACGCGTATAAAGTATGAAAAGTATACAAAGCGCGTACGCGTAGAACGCGTGCTATGGACTTTCAGCTTTAAGCTGAGATACTCCTCTGCTATGCTTATTTCTATTCTATCGTCCTTTCTCTTTAAAAATGACTAAATTATTTCCAAAATATTTTGATTCTGCTCCACTGTGTTGCGTCTCACAAACTGTAAAACAATTTGATTTTTTAAAATGTAATTATTTATGCCAAAACACAAGTTATTAAGAATTTTAATTATTTTATTAATAAAAAATTTCGTATTCCTATTTTCTATAAAAATCAGACTGCAGAATTTTGATAGCCCGATAAAAAAAATTTGATGGGATTAGTTTGATTCCATTCAAACTAATCTCGGCCCGACTAAACTATCGGCCGATAAGTCTTCGGGAGCCCTAGGAATAATACTACCCTACATACCTATAAGCGATTTCAAAGTAGGATATGGGACACTTTGGACCGACCTGAATAGGGTTTTGATACTCCAGGTGTAAGCTTGAGGGAGGCAGATTCCAAAACTATAGACATTATATGTTTACCTTTCTCAGGAAATGTCCCATAACAGGAACAATACAGGGTACATTTGTGTTTGGAGACCCTTCACAAAAATATATGTACCTATGTATGTACATAAATAGGTACATTTTAATACAACTTTACTCAGAAAAGTACAATTTAAAACCAGCTTGGTACAATTTGTAATTTTCATTTGCCATCCCCTCTTCTGAATTGATTCTGTTTTCCGATGGCATACAATTAAAAAGGTGTATTAACTTAAATAACGGTGTTTAGAATGAATGACATGTGAGTAAAACAAATAAAAGAAACAGAAACAGAAAAAAATGCATACATTTCATATAAAAAATAGGTATAAAAGTCGGAAGTATAAATAAAAAACAACAACAAAAGCGTACAAAAATTTGTAGGAATTATATTTTTTTGTTTTGTTTTTATTTGCCTATAAAACCCTAAACAAGCCGCCTGTTTGAATGACTACTGAATGGTTGACCACAACCATAGAAACAGCCGAAGATAAGGCAGCATAAAAAAATAAAACATAAAAATTAAATCAGTCGCATGCCAAATTGTTGGTGTTTCCCTGTTTAAGCGATTTTTAATTTTTTCTTTTGCTGTGATGTGAGTGAGTGCGTTTTTTCATATTCTTTTATTCCCCATTAAATAAGCATTGTAAAACAACAAAAAAAAGGAATACATAAAAAAAGCAAACACCCCGTAGTTAGTAAAAAGTCATTGATTGTTGAATTGACATGTGTATGTGGATGCAAGCAGCCGTGTGTGTTTGTTCTGTGTTTGCGTATTTTCTTATTTCTTTTGTTTCTTTCTTTTTTTTCACAGCGTAAATCAAAATATTTATTATAGGAATAGACTTTGCAAATTTTTTTAAAATTTGTTTTTGTAAATACATTTCATAAACGCACACACACACCTAACCAAACATAAAATAAGTTTAAAATAATAGGTATGATAAAAAGAAACAATATAAACACTGAAATTTTTTTGTTTATATTTTAAATTGTCGTGTGGCAAAAAGATCTTAATTTATGACCTGCAATAAAATTAGATTTTTTGAGTATTTTTTTTTCTTCTTTTTGTTTCTTTATTCTTAATGTTTGCTCAACACAAATAAAACATGAACTATAGTTGTGTTAGTGGGACTAAAGAATATGACGGTACTACCCACTTGACCATGTGTGTACCTCTTCATAAAAATTAAAAGTTCGCTATAGTGAAGAATCCATTAAAGAAAAAATGGAAATTATTAATGAGTTTGAAAAAGAAAAATGTTCGCTGCGTGAAATTGCAAAGAGGTAAAGTTTCCTGTGTATTGTAATAATATACACTAGGCAGCATAAGTCTGCGTACAACGTCGATCTTTAAAATGTACCCTTTCATTTTGGATCTAAAAATATATACCTATTTCCATTTGAACTTTTTTTTTAACAAAACTCTTTTCTATATAAGGAGATAACTGCATTGCAAAATGTTTTTTTTTTTTTAATTAACAAAACTTTAAAAAAAATTATTTTTATAAAAAACTTTTTGGCTAGGCAAAAGTCTGCGTACATGACATAATATAATATATGACAGTTTTTTTTAAATTATGCTGCATCCTAAAAAGACGTTGGATAACCATAACGAATAAGAACTTCAGTAAGGCGTTTTGGCATTGACGAAACCAGTTTTCGGTGTAATCTTTGCCCATTCCTCCGTCCGTTAGTACTGATTGAAGGACTTCTTTTGACGTTATTACGTGGTTTCGTATTTTTCTTTCCAGCAATTTCCATAGATGCTCTATGGGATTTAGGTCTGGCGACTGCGGATGAGTTTTCAATAGTTTTTTCACATTATACAACAACCAAAGCCTTGTATTATGCGCAGTATGCTTTGGGTCGTTGTCCTGCTGAAAGATTTATTCTATACCCAATTTTCTTACACTTTCGGTGGGATTTTTTTCAGAATATCTAAATAGACCTTGTGATCCATTGTCGATAGAATAAATTCTAAATTACCCACACCTTTACTTGCCATGCACCCCCATACCATCACGCCGCCACCACCATGTTTAACTGTTGGCTTTAGATTTTGTGGACTCAGGGCTGTACAAGGTTTTCTCCACACAAGCTGACGGCCTTTTATGCCAAATATGCAGTATTTGCTTTCGTCCGTAAATAGAACTTTTTTCCAGAATTCTTGGGTCTTGTTTATGTGTTCTTTAGTGAACGCAATTCGTTTTTGTCTATTAACTAATGACACTAGAGGCTTTCTCCGTGCTACACGCCTTCTGTAACTGGCCTTTTTCAAATTTTGCGCACGGTGTCTTTGGATACACGTTTGCTAAATTGACATTTTATGTTTTCAGCAATTTTTGATGTAGTTAATCTGGGATTTTCCTTCACCGATTGCATTATAACACTACTTTCGCGATTAGTTAATATTGTTGGACGACCTGAACGAGGCTTTGAGATTAAAACTCCAGTGTTTTTAAAATTGCTTATAACTCTCTGGATAAAGGAGTGAGTCCGTTCAACTAATTGACCAATTTCTCGCAAAGATTTTCCTTGTTTCCACAAATGTACTATAGTTTTGCGTTCAGCAACATTAATATCTGTTTTTTTTTTTTTTTTTGTCATTATACCTATAAAAGCTATTGTAATTTCACACAAAAAATTTCCAAAAACCACTTTATTTATTAATGTGAAAAAAAAACTATAATACATTTCAACAACAAAAAGTTTCAAAGTACCGTTATTTTTTGTGTACGCAGACTTTTGCATACGCGCAAAGTTGCCATATCATGGTTTTTAAGTTGCCGATTATTACCAAACTTTGCAAATGAAAAAGTAAGGTACCTAACATAATGTTCAGATGTGCGGAGTGTATGTATATTGTTACATTTCCTTTATATTTTAAGATTCAATATTGGCAGACACAGGCTGTAGAAATCAATAAAAACAAAGAAGCAAATTGTTCCAAATCAAATCGAATGTTTGTTAGAGCGGGTGGCGCTGAAATAGACAAAAAGGGGCTTTGATTGGTTCACTAAGGCGAAATGTCAAAATATTCCAATTTCTAGTAGGTACTAAAGGTTAAGGCAAGTGAAATTGCAGCGCAATTTCTGATTTTTTTGCAACAAATGGATAATAATGTTACTTTTAAATGTTTAACTGGAGAAGCTGCAGATGTAAATCAGGAAGATGTGAAGCAATTCATAGAAGAGTCTACACTGAAAATGACTGTATTGAAATATTAAATTCAAGCTCTGTTATGAAGATTAGTCACTCTGAAAACTCTGAAGAAGATGAACATGAATATAACCAGACTCCATAAATTCTTATGAAGAAGTATTAAATTAATGCAAATTGCCCGTTTGAAACATCTTGCTAGAGACGACTTTTTTGCATTCCACCAAATAAAAAAATAAAAACATTGGAAGTCATTTCGAAACCAAACAACCAATCTTAGTTGAAGCAGTCTACTCTAAATATATTTTTTCAACCACAATATACTACTAAGCAATGAAATGTGGCATTTAAAAATGAAATATGTAAAGGAATGAGTATTTCTCTCATAATCGGACACTTCTAATAACCGGACTAAAATACCGAGACGGTGAGTGTATTTCTTTATTTTTTCAGCCCAAGAACTCAATTTTTCAACGGAAAAATCGTTCGACAAATTCATTCGAGCGGAACACTTGTCATGGAAGTAATATAAATTAGAAAATAAAATTAAATACACACCTATGTATACATATTTAATTTTATTTTTACAGAATCTTCAATTGCACCTTCCGTTGAAGGCTTCGACAAAATTGAAAATTTTCAATAATATTAAAAAAAAAAAAATCGATATTCTTTAAATTATTTTACTTTATTATTTGTAATCTTAAAATGAAATAATTTTTTTTAATTCTAAACTGATACAAGTAAAATCTTTAATGTGTAAATGAAACCAAATACAAACACCTCATAATTTTAATTTTCCAATAATAGCGTGCTACTAACCAAAATTATAAATTCACAGAAATTGATTACTACGGCGAAGCTAGTCTCGATGGCCATTTCGCTAAGTGCTCAATTTAGCATCATTAGGAAACCTTAACCCAAATTTTAGATGAGCTAAAGTTACTTTTACGTTGAGAAATTTATTTGACTACATAAGAATTAAGTTAAAACAATTTAAAAACAAGTAACAAAGCTCAAACAAAACATTAATAACCAACAGTGAATCTATATTTTCATACTTTATTTCTACACTGCCTGGATTTTTCAAACTCTTGTTTCCAACCTCGTTCTCAAAGTATTACTAATATTAGTAGAAATGATCATTTTCGAAAACGAAATCATTTTACTAACCATATAGAATATTTGGCGTTATCGCCATAGATTTTGTTATTTAGTTAAAATTTATATTGTGAAAATTTCTTTTATTATATCATTAGCAATATTTCGAGATCTGAGCGACATGTGAATCATTTGGAATTCACATGTGATTGGCGATTACGAATGTTTTATAGGCAAAAGATTTGATAAAATCTCGAAGGCAATATCATAAACAAAAGTCTTGGTCAAGTGGGTAGAGTTGAACAAGTTTACACAAGTATGTACACAAGTGTAAAATTCTTTGATCCTAAATGGAGCTGGTAGTTCGAAAACTTAAAAAAATGGACGCACTATGCAGGCGTAACTAAACAGAACAATAAAAAAGTATATTGACTTAACTTAACTTCTGTCTTAGTAGTGGCAATTTCTACTACTTTTAATTCTGTACTTTATAGGTACTTACAATTTGGGTACTCAATAGTAAGTACTCAAAACTATTATTTAATTATTCCATCTAAATTCAACAAAAAAAATTGTTTTTTGAAATGTACCATTCCAGATTATATTGCAACTTTTGGTACTTATATATATTCCTTCGTTATCTCCCTGAATCCAAATATAATTTATAAAAACTGTTAATGTAGGTACCTATACAGTTATCAAAATAGGAAAATGTCGCTTTTTTGCATGTGCGCTCTAGGCTGAAATGTACTCTAATTACAGATCTATAAATCCTAGGAGGTTGAGTAATAAGCTTTAATTTGATAATTAATAATTATACAATTTTGTTATATTTTGATACAGTGCTAATAACCAATGTATTCCCGTAATTTTTGAAATTTATCTACCCTTCAGTTTACGTCTAATACACAACCGGATGAGGTTTAAAAAATTAAAATACATTTTGATACTTATTTTGAAGTTGTTGCTTGCTTAACAGCCCCAAAGGTTATCAGTTGGGTTAAGGTATACTGAGCGGCTTGGTTAGTGCATCCACTGCTACCCCACTGACCCGAAACCACTACTTTTAAAGTCTTGTGTTTTAGATCGTCATCCTGTTGGAACACCCAATTAATTTTTTTTCTTGTGCATAAGACAACATGGAACAAGTCTAGTTCCGTGAAGTATCACCAATAAAAAAAATTATAGGTATAAATTATTTTCCGAGTTATGGGCCTCTGAACTGTTCTTATGAAACTGTGATTGTGCACTACATCATTTTAAATCTTTTGGAAATATCCATCGAATGGCTTCGCTTACTAAAGTTTTCCTGCATAACTGGCCTTCGGCCGGGCGCAACGATTTTCTCCTCTATGGTATAACCAACACCGGCATCGCTTTCTACGTAGTATACACATGTTTTCATAAAAAATGTAGGTATGTATATATGTATGCCATTATGCCTGTTGTGAAGGGTATACAAATTACCACAAATAGGAATTGTAAATAGCCTAGGTACATTATGTAAAATCCTTATTAGTAGACCTTCAGTTTTCGCAAAAACGACTACCATGTAATAAAATAAATAACTAAAAAGTCTTTTTTTTAATAATTTTAAGCAGGTTTTATTTAACAAAATAGACGAACAAAAAAATTTAATTCCATATTTTGTCGGAATTCACTATTTTTAAAAACAAAATTCATAGGTATTCGTACCTAGTACACATAAATTTTATGTAAAATAATTTTAAAACTAACTTTAATATTTAGTTGGATAACTTTACATTAAATAAACTTGGGAATATAGGGTACCTACATACCTACAATTTAAAAAAGTAATATAGGTATATAAATTAATTTATTTTTAAAACGATTTAGGATACCTATAAAGGAAATAGTGCATTTTCTAAGGGTGTACGAATACGGATTTTGCATACTGTATATACCTATGTAGGTATCTTAATATTGTAATTACTTGTAGTAGTAGATATTTAAATACCTACCTACCTACAATATTATTTTCATAAAAACATCAATAAATGTAAAAAAGTAATAACTCTTAATTTGGTAGCACTTGCATACATACATACATACATGTACATATCTATTTATTCCTTCTTTTAAATTTTTTTTTTTTGTTCTTTCATTTATTTTCAGGCAGCAGTATCTTAATCGAACAACATTTCTTTTTCTCTATTTTTTATTATTCATGCCTTTTTATTCACTCCACCAATCGTATAAAAAATGGTATACATACAAAAAAACTTGTCAGAATAAAAAAAACACAAAAAAAAACGAAAAATACCAGTAAATGCATAAAAACAGTGAAGAAGACAAAAAAGAGAATTTAATATTGAGTGAGGGAGTCTCTTTTTTTATACTCATGCGATTTGCGCGCGGTTAAGCGAAATATATAACATTTGTAGCGTTGCCAGAAAATGTAGGAAAAAATCGTTATTCAAACAAATTTTTTGGTTTTTAAATATCATATTTTCTTTAAATTGTTGATAACACTAATTATTATAGGTTCGAGTTAAAACTATATCAGTTAAATGGTTAATACTAAAATACTGAAATAGAAATATTTCAGATCAATAAGCACAAATCGACATATTGACATAATGTGTGCTGAACATGTGTGAAATCTTCAAGATACAATTACGTGTGATCCTCTCATAACCCATATTTTGCTTACTTTACATATCGAACAAGGACATTAACGCACTTTAAAACATAATTCGTAAAGTAGAAAAGAAAAAAGAGAGAGGAGTGTCACACAACCAAAAATTTCATGTGTTACTTTCTTTTAAATTACATTTTAACTAATTGTACCTATACTTAGGTAGAATTAGTTAAATTAGTATTAGGTAATTGCCAAAAATTTTAAGTTGAAACATACATAACTCAAATACCAATATTTTATTTATTTATTAGTAGTATTTATAATACTTTTTTTAACACATTAAACATAATCTAAAAGCTAGTACTTAACAAATTGTCTTTAACAAGTTTCATTACATATAACAAATTTTACAGAATTTCTTTTAAATATGTTAATATTTCTTTTATTTTTAATGTTAGTGAAATAAAGTGACCTTTGCATTGCTACTGTTATAACCCTTGATAGTCTAAAATTGTGTTTCTTTCTAAGATTATATGGTAGAACTTCTCCGACACAATTAAGATGCTCTATTATTTATCCAGGTGCTTTTCCAATTTTCATTTTTTTAACGAAATTTATGGTAATTTGTGCCAATCTTTGCTGTATATTAAGCCATTGTAGTGTCCACCATTATTTGTATAATTTATATAATATAATTTTATAGTCTATCCTTCCTTGATTATTTCTGGAGCATGAAAATAAAATTGTTGACCCAAATTCGAAGTGTGGTTTTATCATTGTGTTGTATATATTTATCGCAGTCATTACCGAAATTTTACTTCTTAATTGTTTAAAAATTCGAATAATAAAGCCGATATGTTTAATTAGACTTACTTTTTCTATTACTTTATCATTGATTTTAAAAAGTTTATCACTGTTCATATTTATTTTTAGAAGCTTTGTTTTACTCTCGTTTAATTTTAATTTATTCATTTTAGCCACATGTTTAAGTTTTCCATGTTGTGGATTAATTTGTATTCGCATTCTACCTCTTTCTCATTTTTTAGGATATTGGGAAAATCACATATGTACATATTTATATGTATATTATAAATAGTAATGCGCCTAGGACGAAACCTTGTGGTATACCATATTCATTGATGATCTCATCAGATTTTTTTTCATTAACTTTTGTTCGGTTTTGCAAAATAAGATTTAAACCATTGGAGTTTTTTTTCCCTAACACCATACATGTAGAGTTTATGTATAAGTACTTCCCTATCGATGGTTTCGAATGCTCATTTAAAGTCAAGAAATATAACCATACTTTTCTTTTTTTTGTCCATATATATTTCCTTCGGTTTTTAACGTAGGTGACGTTGTTTCGCATGAACATTTTTTCCTAAATCCCGATGGGTACTTTGAAAAAATATTATTTTGTTCCATATATCCTTCTAATTGTTCTTTTCGCAAGTTTTTAGGGTATTTATTGGACGAAATTCCTTGCATCTATTTGTTTTTGCAATATTTTCAATTGGTGTTATCATCGATTTTTTCCAATTATCAGAGTATATACCGGTTTCTAGCGATTATTTAATAATATCAAGCATAGTTTTCCCAAAGTATTCCAATTATCTATTATAATCTTGATTGATACTTTGTTAAAATCTGGGTTATTTTGCTGGTTCCTACATATGAATTTAAGTTCCTGAATGGTTATTACGAAAATTGAAAATAACTGTTATTTATTTATCATACCTCGTATATATATTTATATGTCCTTTATTCACTCAAGTATAAAACAAAATAAATATGGTATTATATTATATATATATAAAAGTTCACGAAGAACATAGAGCGTTATAGAATTCTCTTCATCTGCGTCTATCTCCGGCTAGTGATTTAACTTGATTCGGGCTATTTCGAGTTTAGTTTTTATAAAGGGTAACCACGGACGTCCTTGGTGGCGCTGTCCTTGTGAGTTCCATTCGAGTACAGCTCTGACAATATCGGATAATGGTCTTCTAAGGAATCGAACCGAAAGTATCATTGGTTAAAAATTTACAGCTCTTCGTTTGGTATCCGTAGTATTTGTCTTAGACATCTGTTAACAAACGTATTTTGTTATGCATAATTTTCGTAGGGCTTCGTTTCGTACAAATATAAAGCAATATAGATTTAACACTGCAGTTGAATATTCTCAATTTTGTTTGAAATGTTTCTTGATCTCCAGACTTTTTGCAAATTAAAAAACGCTAAGCGTGCATTGTTGATGAGGTCAGATATATCAATTGCAGATCCACCATCTTTTGATATTTTACAGCCAAGGTAATTAAATAAATCCAAGTCTCCGATTGTCGTTTCGTTTAATTCAAGAGGTGTTGTATTTTAGATTCCTATACGCATGAGTTTTGTATTTTGTAAATAAATTTTTAATCCAACATATTTATCGTTTATGTAATTTTCCTTCGATGTGCCATAAGACAAATACATTCAGCATAGTCAATTTTATTAAAAACTTGTATGTTACATCGAATTCTAAGACGAGGGTCTCTCAATGTGAGTGAAAGTATACATCCTTGTATACTTTCCTACAATGAACCAAAAGTTTACCTAAATACTGTAAAATGGGGTGTAGAATTGAAGAAAAGTATGTTATTATACAGCTAACAAATTTTTTAGTCAAATCTACAGACGATTTTCGTTAAAAAATAATTTTTTTAAATTTCTTACATTAAAGAAATTTCTTCAAATGACTATTTTTTTTGTTGTTTAATAGGGTGTAAATATGGTAAAAATGTATTTAAATTAACTAAAACTATTAGTTAATTTTTATAATCTTTTTTCTTGAAAATACCTTTATCATTATTAGATAAAAATCTATACATCTTCAATATAATCTGAAAATACATAAAATTGCATAACAATATTGCCTTTTTAGCTTTATTCCTCTTTTAAGAGAAATAAACGAATGCGGCTTTCAGTTCCTGTTGTGGGTATCTTGGTCTTGAAGCTAACAATGTCAAAGCCGTGCCCGTGTTAATAATCAAAAATATATTTTGTAAAATAAAAAATATCTAATTGTTGTTCATTGCTAACCAAAGGTTAGCTAATAGCAAGACAGATTTTAAAATAAAAGAAAATATATAAAGAGAACAAAAATAAAGAAAAATGTTTGCTTGAATTAGTTTTTAAAAGTGTAAAACAATTTCAAAAAGCTCTATCTTCTATGAAATATAATGTAAAATTAAAATTTCTCATATTCTATTTTTTGATAAGTTTATTTAAATAGAAAATTAATAACAATTGAAACTACCAGGATAGATACGAAGAGTACTGATGACGGACTTAGCTGTCTAGAAAATGCATTCTGGTCTGCTGGTGTCTAATTTTTCTTTATCTCTTTATAATTAAGAACTTGAGCCTAAATAATTTATTCATTTAAAAATAGTTCAAATAAAATTAGTATATGAATAAATCATATATAGAATTGAATAAAAATTATTTTGATTTAATTATTTTTGCCGTTAAGGTTCTACTAATTTTTTTCGTTAATATTACCTACGATTTTTGGTTCAGTGTAGTATTGTAAGGATTTTTTTCCTTACCATTAAAGCGTACTTTATGACGCGCGTCCTTGTATAGTTCCTGAATTAGTTTTACAATTTTTTTTCCTGTATATCCTTATCTAATAATGTTGACCAAATAGATTCACAAATAACTGTGTCAAAAGCACCTTCGAAGTCAACAAAGAGTAAATACAAATGCCTGTTGTATTCAGCCGATTATTCTATAAATACACGTAGTGTATTTATATGGTCAGCGCATGATCTTCCGGACCTGAAACCAGCTTTCTCGATCCTAAGAATGTTCAACGACAGGTTGTATCCGCTGCAGAATTTGTGATGCCAATATTTTGCCAATTGAGTTCTGTAATATTATTCCTCTCCAGTTCTTGCAAATCTTAACATATAAAAAAATTAGTTTGAAGGAAAAATCGCAAAATAAAATCACAAAGAATACGTAAAATTATAAATCTGGCAACGCCGTTTTTTAGAAATAAGGAGGCAAGTAGTTGTAAACAAAGTATATTTTAAATACAATCATAAAAAACGGCAGAACCACGACAAAAACTAGGGCTGCCAAGTGTCAATGAACGATAATAATTAATGAATAGTTACTTTTAACTGCGCAAATTTAGAAAATAAGCTTTGATAGTGATGATGACTTAAGATGATTTCCAAATTATTCCTCTGATTATTTTAATGGAAAAAGTATTCCCAACAACCACAATACGTAAATTGTTTTCAAATCAATTTAGGTATCAGGAAATAGGTATGCGATTTAATGTTTGGCGTTTAAAATTGTAAACCTAAATAAACATTCATATGTTAACTGTGAAGTAAATATGTAGCTATTATATACCTACTTACTTATGCAAAAAGAATCCGAATAGCCTTTTCTATTTCTAAACGAATTCCTGTTTCTTAGTGCTCTGTGAATCGTAATCTTGATTTTACGCGACCAAAGTATTTTCCTTAAAATGTGTATATGCAACACACATCTTTGCATTATTAGCTTTTTGATGAGATCTACCCCATTCCGTAATCTATCTCAATTTGTTCACAGGTAGCAAATCCATCAGAGAACCATTACTTATAAATACAAATTTGTTTGAAATATTCACACAATCGTCTAAAATTTCTACACGACTTTATCAGCCAACCCAAGTCGATTTTTTTTCTTACTAATTATTTATTGTAAAAAGAAGTTTCTTTCGCTTTAAAAGTCCATTTAATGTCAAACTCCTTTAACAGAAAAATTCCCCCTTAATATTTTAGCTCCTCCTAGTGAGTTTACTGATATAAATGTGCCTTTGTCAGTTTTTACTCATTAACCCATAAAATGGAGGAAATTAAAAATATTCAAACATATTTAAAATTAAATCAGCGAATTTTCTATCACATGATGATAAGTATATATGTACATATATTTACAAGCCTCGAGAAATGAACATTAAATTGTTAGTTTTTTTTTACTTTGAATTGAACTGCTAAAAAACTAACTTTTTATCGTGAGTTGAAAGTCGGTATGAAGAACCTGTACTTTTATAACAAAACAGGTCAAAAATTCAGTTCCACCTCCTTAACTGCGCCTTGCTCCGTAGTAAGAGGAATTCTGAAATTTACACTTAAACCCGGGGCACATAGAATCCGTCATACGTTATAAGTCGTCTTTTTTAGGGTTCCGTACACAAAGTGTAAAAACGTAACCCTATTGTTTTCGCTACAATGTCTGTCCGTCTGTCAGCGCCTTTTATCTCTGGAACCGTAATAGATAGACTCTTGAAATTTTCACAGATGGTGTATAGCTGTTGCCGCTATAGCAACAAATACTAAAACTTATAGGGTGTTCCGATAGAGAGGTGTTATTCACGAATATGTACATATTTCGTGAACTGTAGGTGGGATACACTTGAAATTTACAAACACTAATTAAAACTTTGTTCACTATATAAACAACTATAAAAAAATAAAACTAAATATTGAAGGGTGTTCCGATAGTGGTGTGATTTGCAATAAGGCTTGAAATTGTCACAGAGGGTGTTCCGATAGAGAGGTGTTATTTACTAATATGTGCTTTTTCCTTCAACTTTACTTCGGCCGCTGTAACAATTACTAATATCTAAAGGGTGTTCCATCAGTGACATGTTTTTCACGTACATTACCTTATTTTTTGAACCGCCATAGGTAGGCGCATGTATATTTCTATAGATAGTGTATTACCATGGCCGCTATAACAAAAATTGCTAAAATTTAAAGGGTGTTCCAACAGTGACTTTAATTTTAAAATTAAAGGGTTACTCATAAGACATGAAAAAATAAACAATTTGAATTTTTAAAATTGTACTAAATATAGTACGGAACCCTACGTGTGTGAGTCTAACTCGTACTTGACTAATTTATTTAATACCTATGTAAGTAAATTGAAATACAGGTTTTCTTATGTTTATGAATGAAAGAAATATCAACATATTTAAAAGAAACTGTGTGCATTTTGTGAAAAGTAATACATATCAGAGCAATTGAAATAATGAATAATTTAATATCTTTTAGTTAATAAGAAAGTATTTTAAATACTACTAAATAAATAAAATAAAAATAAAAAAAAAAATATTCTCTTAATTTTTATTCTTCTGTTCCGAAACTTTAGCAAAATAGTTAAAAAAAAAACACACGTCATGTAGGTATGTACATAAGTATGTATATTTTATATTTTTATTATGATTTTCATAAACTGAATGAAAAAAGTTTGGCGAAAAAGGTTATGTTCGATTCAAAGTATTGGGATATACGGGAATAAAGGGCTTTTCACTTCATAGGAAACCGTGGTTTTTAAAGCTTATGGTTAGAATTCACACACTCACCGTTGGCGTGACCTAGTTACTAAACTAGGTGAACGTTTGAAACCAACAAGCCTTCTATGGAAGAACTCTACGACTCACGCCTGGCTTTTCTTTACGTGTCTCTTCTTTCTATTCTATATATGTAGGTAGTATTATCTCTCTTTACCCAAGTTAGCTGCGGATATATAGTTGCCTGCTAAGGCTAGCCCGCTCTAAGGTTTTTCTATATAAGATCCAAAAAATAAGGTCTGCTAAAGATTAAAATTAAGTGGAAATTATTAATTTCAGATAATTTTTTAATAATTTTCATAATGGATCCGAGCTTGCTCTGCTGTGGAAATCTTTTTTGTAATATTAAAAACTAATAAAACAATTATTAAATCACTCTTTAAAAATCCGGTTAAATTTTTATTAAACAGTTTAGAGAACAATTTGATTACATTATTTTAATTAGTTGGTAACACTATAAAACTTAAATGAGCGCAATTTTAACAGCTAGAAACAAAAAAAATTATTGTTAAAACCGAACGGCAAACACAACGCAACAAAAAAACTGTATGCAAAAAAGTTTTTCGTGTTCTCCCTCACAATGGCATACATAACCAAACACACACCATACATCAAAAGCAAACACGACAAAAAAACGAAATCAAATACACTAAAGTGGACACAAACACAAGACGTTTAACTGACAACAGAGGCGCTAACGTAAAAAGATGTGAGAGAGAGAACAAAAAACCCAACAGAACAAAAAAAAACGAAAACAAGTCATAAAAATTTAATACACAAAAAAAAGAATGAAGCAATAAAGATCATAAAAAATCACTTATAAAAAGGGAAAAAGAAAGAAAAAAAATCGTGAATTAAAATTTAAAACTAAAGGAAAAAAATTCAAAATTAAATGAAGTTTTTATGAGAGTAAGCAAAAACAAAAAAAAAAGAAAACTCAGTTGTTGTTGTTGAGGTAAATAACATGTCGAAAAGTGATGAAATTGAAAATACAAATAGTACCAGGGTTTTAAAGTAAAATTGTATTCTTTTATTAATTAAAGTGTAATTTTTGTACCAATAGGATGAGCGTTATTCAAGTTATTCCTTTTAAAATTGTAGGTACCCATTATTTCAGATAAAAAACATTTATTTTCGTCATATCTGATATTTTTTAACTAAGATGAATAATAATTAAAACCGTAAATACCTACATAGTACATACCTATATAAAAAAGGCACTAAAGACAATATTGAGTCTACATGTGAAGAAAGATTAATTTGAGGTAACATTGATAACTTAAAAATCAACTGAGAAAATTTGCAAAAGAAAATAAAATTTTTTGAAGCCTCAAAAATAGCCTGGGAAGCAATATCACCTGATATAATTAATAATTTAATAAAAGATATGCGTGTGTCTTCCAGAATAAAGGATTCGCAACGAATCGAATTTAAACAATTTTTGATATCGTTCTTTTAAAGAATAGTAATATTTTTTATTTTTATGAAAGTTAAACAAAACCAATTTTTTTCTTTTTATTTAATTTGAAATCTCATTCTAATTAAACAGCACAACAAAAACAAATTTTTCTAATCGAATATTGTACTCAAGGTATATTTATCTTACTAGGTAGTATCGTCCGCCCAGCTGATTTAGTAGTTTGACATGTCAAAAGTTGTATATGTGTTTATAAATTTTATATTGTAGAAGTGATAGTGTAATAAAATACATATGTATAGGGGCCAATACTTGGACACAAGTGAGCTGTACTGGAGCTGCCTGCTTAACCTATACGCATTCTAAATTTTCTTCTAAAGCCATGTTGTTTTTGTATTGTAGGGACGCCAAGATAAACCTACCTTGATTATACTTACATATATGTATGAACGCAAAAATGACATCGAAAGGGAATTTAATCAACACTCCTGATGATTTATTTCTAATAATATGCTTTGAAAATTTTAACAACAAATTTTTGCAGTACAATTTTTTGCAAATAAATTAAATAAAACTTTCGGTTTCTCAATGTCGAAAGAATTCGTTCTTTCGTATAAGTACATTTAAAACAGAAACAAAATTTTTGAATTTATTTTTAATATAATTGTAAGAAAGAACGACCTCCGTCGGCATTGAGAAACAGGCCCTAAATCTTTTAGTAAGGAAGCAAATATCAAGTACAATTTTGTTCGAACAAAATAAATGTTTTAATCGAGATTTAATTCAGTAATTTGCTATAGATATTTTATTTGCAAGGGAATATAGGATTTTTAAACCAATTTAGATATTAAGGTAATCTGCAAAATAAGAACAATTTTCATTTATTAGCGCATTTCAAATGTACTTTATCGTAGCATTTGCAAAATGGTATAGCATATTTTTACTACACACTAATAAAATATGTACCTATACAGAAATGCACAAATGCTACAATTTTGCAAATACGCGACACCTAAATTTTTATTTGCTAGGCATTTGCAACACTTAATTGCAAACTGGCAGTTGACAAAAAGAATAAAATAAAGAAATTAAAATAAACAAAAAATATAGGAAAAAAACGAATTCAAACCTGGAATCAGAAGATCATAACAATATTGTATCTGTTATCTTTTAATGGAATTTTTATAGAATGAATTTAATGCGAAGGTACTAGCGCAGTAATTTTCAATGCAACACTTAATAAATCAAGTAAATATTTTTTTTATTTTATTTGTTAAATATACTGAAAATTTGGAATTATTATATATGTAGGTATGTGTCTTAAGTATTAATTTTTTTATTTGTAATATGGTTGGCTTAGTCAGCAAATGATCTGTAAAGGTAGTTCTGTTCTTTAGTTAACCTTTTTTAAATACATACCAATAATCGTAAAGTTTGAAAATAAATATCTTGAAATATTCTATGCTGTTTTAGGATTTAACGCATTTCCTTTTTATGATAGGTATTATACCTACTTTTAATGTAGACTTATCGGAATGGCAATACATATTTATTTATTTTTTAAAAATTTTTTATTGTTTAAAGATTTTTTGATTTTCTTTTATGTAATTAAGACCACTAGACTTATTTCTATGCTGTTGACAAAAATCATAGGTTTTATAGTGGAATAACATTTGTTTTGTGATATTTATTACATCTGATAGGTTGTTGGCTTACTTTCTTAGCTTTCATACACATTTGTCCGTTGCGCTTTAAAATATTTGAGATATCACAAATAATAGAGAGAAATCATGAGAGGCTTATAACTTCGATTTTCGGGATTTTCCAATTTAAATTTTGTTCATGAATTACATTTTCTATATCATGAGAAGAAGCTTAGATTTTCGGGATTTTCCACTTTATTTTGATTTATTTTCAATAACCTAGCCCCATGGCCATAATCGGTTACAATATTCTGCTTATATATACAATAAATTTGCAATTAATTTAAATAAGAGCTAAATTTAACAGTATAAACATTAAAAAAAATTAATAATGATATTAATAACAGAAAAATAAAAAATAATAGAAATAAAAATAACGAAAATAATTATAATAAAAATGAGAACACAAAATTGCTCCAATAGAATCAATACCCAAAAACTTTGTTACAAAGCATTACTAAATGATTTAAATTTTGTTCTTGAATTACATTTTCTATTCACTTTTTTGGGGTGCTCAAAAACTTAAAAAGTACCAACTAATTATCATCTCTAGCGAACGAAACAATAAAACAAAGAATTACAAGAATAATTTAAGACTATTATTTTTTGAATGCTAAATCCAAAATAAATGTAATTATAATAAATTTAAATGTTTGTAAACAAACAATTATCAAATAAAATTAATATTGATACTGACCGATTACAATTTATACAAAAAATCTAGGGGGGTATACACGTGTTCCAAATTTTTTTAAGGGGGGCCCAATAATAACCAGAATCCTTGATAAAAAATGTATGCTGATTTTTAAGGGACAGGCAGGCAAGCAGGTACTTTTAAGCTATAAGAAGTGAGTGTGTGTTTGCCTATGAATTTTTATTGATTTTTTGCTTTTTTTTTCTTATTTATTCACTTTAAACTTGTACTCTTTTTTTCTATTTTTGTTTAAGAATTTTGGAATTATGCACTTTTTGCTATTGGCTTGACTATTTCTTGAATTCTTTCTATAATTAAGCAATTTTGAATTACACACATGTTTAATTTTTTATCATCATGAACAATTTTTTTTTCCTTCTTGCTTCTTTAATTTGCGCTCTTTTTTGCACTATTTAATATTGAACAAAAAACTTCGTCACTTGCAAAATCTTTTTACTTTTTTACTTCGCCTCCTCTTCGGTTTTTTTCGACACAAACGACGACGAATTTCAAAGCAGGCACACAAAAAATGGCCGCGCACCAAAAATATTCACTTGATTTAATTTGTATCTAAAAAATTAATTTTTAATTCTGTACTTTTTTTGTCTTATATTTTACAACTTCACCATCAATTGGTTTGCAATATATTTTATGGGAAATCACTTTTTTTCTTTTGAAGTATTTTTGTTTTTCTTTTTTAACAAAGAATTCCCAATAAATTTGTGTTTTTTATTTCTTTTTATAAAAACATAATAGTTTTTTTGTTAAACTGGCGTGTCCGTCCGTCGTTTACAAATTAATTCAATAATGTTCACCACGGCATAGCAAAAACTTAACTGTCAGCAGAGTAGCAACAAAAAAAATCTTGTGAAGAGTAATTGAATTTTTTTCTACACTAAGTCGCTCAGCTACTGCGCAACAATAGCTAAAAAAGGAAAGCGTTAGTACTGTCCATTATTCAGACAAAGGTTAAAGTAGTTAGACTATACTTGTGCGTCTTCTACTCTCACTAAGTTCATTCTCTGCTTGTTTATAAATTATTATATTGTTGTTGTAGCTGGCATGCTCAGATTTTTTTGTAGCCGACGTTGGTCTCTGTTTACGTTTTTTTTCTGTTTGTGCATTTTATTTATGTTGTGTATGGTTTTAATTCGTGTAGTGTTGTTGGTGTCTGTTCGAATTGGCAACCCTTTTTTTCTCTTTTTACCACAAACCACCAACAACAATAAGAAATTCATATAAAGTAGTTTTTTCTGTATAACTTTTTTGTTGCTGGATATGAGATATAATGGAGGCTGGCTGCTCTGCTTGCGTTCACCGGTATTTTTTGTTGTTGCTACTATCTTTTTTACAAGCACTCCTTTTTTTGGTTAGTAGGTACTACAAATGAATTCATGTTTTATATTTTTTTCTGATTTTTAATTTTTGATAAAAAAATAACAATAAAAAACTGAAAAACATATATAAATATGTACATACATACATATGTATGTATGTTAGTTGTTTTTAGGTTAATATTTTTCACACAAATTTCTTATTTATACTTTGTATTGTATTGTGTAAGTGTACGGAATGGTGGTAAATATGAATGTATCGGTATAAGTTGGGTGAATATATATGTATACATATGTATGTATGTACATCACATTGTATAAGCACAGTTGCCATATTTGACGACTTATAAAAATTTACTACAGACGATTTTAGCCTCAAATTTAACTATTTCCTTATATACCTACCTACCAACTAGCTATTCCCAATGCGCTTCGCTACACCCATCGAAAACGCATGCTATTCTCACATAAACAAATTTTTAGTTTAAATGCAAGGTACGACGCCTTCTGTTCCCATCCAATCTGTTTCTTATAATAATTTTTTACTTTTTATGGGAGGTACTACTCCCACGAAGAATGATAGAACACAAGATTACGCCATGCGCATGCTTTCCGTTAGATGACGTTGTTCAGCCAATTTAAAGTTGCCAAGTCTGTAATCAACAAATTGCTTAAAATAAATACGTACAAACAAATTTAAGTAATAGGTTGGCAAAAATTGGCAACCCTGCAAATAAATTCTCAACATTTTTATTGAAAACTATCATAATTTATGGTTATACTCTCAGTCAGAATTATTAGCCAATAAGAAGACATTTTCGTGACGTCATTCGGCCGACATGCGCAGAAAAGTTCAATTTTATATTCGTAATGGCGTAACCTTGTCTTCTATCATCCTTGACTCCAACTATCCTAATCCAGTATTTTGCTAGACTATGCACATTAGTATATGGGTTACTTGTGCAAAGTTTCAAGACTCTACCTATTGTAATTCTCTAGGTACACGATAATAATTTTTCACTTAATATGTGATGTACCACGCCCACTGTCCCAATAGCATAGGGGTTACTCATGCAAAGCATCAAGGCTCTATCTATTACAGTTTTCTAGGTACACGATAATAATATCTCACTATGTAAAGGAGTAACACGCCCACCATTCCAATTCAGTCTGTGTTTCTCTACACAATGTATCTTAATATGGGGGTTACTGATACAAAATTTCAAGACGCTATCTATTGCACTTCTCTAGATACAGTATAATTTTCTCTAGAGTTTACCTAAATGTCCCTCTTTGCTTTGGCCAACAATGGAAAAACGTAATGTGGTCTGACGACTCTAAATTCAATATCAGAATTCGTAGAAAAATTGAATCTCAAGTACACGACCGCCACATTAAAAAACGGTAGTGGAAGCATAATCATGTGGGGGTGTTTTTCGGGGAATGGAATGGTCCAATTCATCGCATTACTGATACAATGGTGCCAACAGTCAACAGAGATATTTTAAGATCAGTTATGCTTCCATATGCTGAATGAGAAATTCCTCTTTCTTCGACATTTCAGCAAGATAGCGATCCCAAGCACACAGCGAGGGTTGCAAAAGCTTAGATAGAAGAAAATCAAATAAATGTCGTGGCCACCTCAATTTCCCGATTGAGAACATGTGGATTGATAGTAAAACGTAATATTTGAGACAAATTCTTCCAGTAATGATAATGAACTATTCTTCGAGTTGCAGAATCAATGGCAATGCAATTTAATGTAATTTCAATGCATTATATTGAAAACCTAATTGCTTCAATGCCTAGAAGATGTGCGGAAGTAATAAAAACTATGGATACGCAACTAAATATTGAAAACATGAACATCGTCACTTATTTTCATGTTTTGAATAGATGTATTTTGAGTTATTCAATAAAAACAACGAAATTGACGAAATTTATATTTTTTTTTATAATGAAAAATTTTATTGTAAGTATTAATGAACATTTTTATTGCAAGTATTATATGCAGGTATTGGTGGAGATATACATATACAAACATACATACAGAAGTAACTCGGTTCTTTTAGAGAATCAAATTTGTCGCAATTGTCGTATTCACTTAACATATGGCAATAAAATCTAATTTTATGTGTTTGTGAACTCTGAATTTATTTTTAAATTTAGAGACTTTTTTTAACATGTCAGATGTAATGTGCAATTTTCTATGATTTTTATATAACCCGCTTGAACAAAGCCTTTTCCATTCAAGGAAACTCTGATTTGTAAATGTCTTTCAATTCCGTGGACCGCTTTTATAATTAAATAAAATTTTTATAGCAAGAATTATAGTAACAAGATTAGGACATGCGCAGGATTTCCCGTTTGATGACGTGGTTTGGTCATTGTAAGGGTCGCCAAGCCTATAACCAACAAATTGGTTCATACCAAAATTATATAATATGCAAGAATTGGCAACCCTACATTTAAATTCAAAATTATAAGCCAATCACAAGATTTTAGCATAGTTTGCTTAGGGTCATTTGTCTTATACATATGTATGTGCTGAAAATTTCATTTTCAATCTTGTTTCTATTATTTATATTATTGCCTTAAACTTACCTTTTTGCTTCTAATTATCGTTGATGTGTACCAAGTGGTACATACGAGGAGCGTCATCAATTAAAAAATGGTACTTTATTTACTTTAAATATTCAATGGCTAGAAATTTAATAGCATTTCTGACGGGTACCCAAAAAAGCCTCAAAGAAAATCAAAAATTGTGGATCGATTTAAATGAGATATTGTTTGTTTGTTTGAAAATATTCATCTACGAGTGCATATTGATAATTTCGTTATTTTCTGAATAAAGTTTTTTTCTCAACAGATTCTCCTTTAAGCTCGTTACAGTATGTACAGCGGGTAAATCTGAAGAGTATGCTAAATGGGGTAGTATTTCGTGGCCCTGTTAATAGATTTTTGTCATAGTGAATATATACCTAAGTGCTCATGGAGTGAATATCAGTTTTTGTATTCAAATAAATGTGTAAATTGTAACCTTCGCGCTCTGAGATGCCGAAAGCCTCACCCACCCCACGTAATTTTATTCTCCGATCGTCCAACGTTATTCCATGGATTATTTTTGACGTCAGGACTTAAAATTCATTTTAAATTTTTTGTTTTATTTTGTGATATTTTAATTAGTGTTTTTAGCGTCTACCGTTCATTTAACCAACTCAAAATGCATGTGGCTTTTTTGCTATTGTATTTGTTGTAGCGGCGATTTGCATTTTTGCTGTTTTCTATTTTTGATTAATTTATTAAAAATAAAAAATTTTAACTAAAGTATCTTTGAAATGAATTGCCCATCCCTGCTATGAATTATTTGCAATGTATCATCTCTGTTTTTGTTATCGAACTGCTTTATCATGTGGTGAGTAAAAACCTTCCTTATCATTGCATTAAAATATATTATTTCAATTTGTTTTCAGCCGGTGGTAGTATTTGATAAATATCCACTATGAAGGTTATTATCCGTGATAAATTATTAAAGAGTGTAGTTCGTGGTTTACTGCCTGTTCCACAAAGTTGTAAGAAATCCCTGTCTGAACAATTGTACATATTTCAAAAATTTTGTTTTAAATTCAGTTGTTTTAAATTGAGTTAACGACATCGTGGGACAGGCAGTGAATTTGGAAAAAGTAATATGGTTTAGACAACAACTTTTGTTGCTTAACGTATTTTTTTTCATATTCTTATCTAATATGTACTGCTTTATTAATTTTATTAAAGTAATATAATAAAGGTCAGCAACGTTACCCACGTCTTCATTGCCACCGTCCTTCATATAAAAAAAACAGCATTAAAAATAATGTTTTTATATGCAGTTTGACATGATATTGACTAATATAGAATTCATTTTAATAGGTGGCAGGACGGTGAAATTAATTTTTTTTTGGATTTCTTCCGCCAGTAAATAAAATACTACTACTATGGCAACACTATGACAACAAAATATGTGGTACTATTTTATGTCTTTAATAGTACTATATTATGTCTTTATATCGAAAGCGCTCGCCAAACGTACCAAAACAACAACCAGTAACGACGGTCTTTACTGAAAGGTAACAACAACAGTAATTATTTTTTACTTTACTTTGTTATGTGCACATTAATCAGATCGCCCAAGGCACAATAATCAGGTAGCCTCACTATGGAGGGGAAATATTAAGGCGAAAGTTATAATTTTTTTATATGGATTTTGTCCCTTAAACAGAAGTTGAACTAAAAAACTCCATATAAAAAAATTAAAATTTTCGCCTTAATATTTCCCCTTCGTAGTAAGGCTACCTGACGAATGTGCCTTGACAGTGAAGCTACCTGTGCCTTGGTTATGTGCCAAGGCACATTTATCAAGAAATATTACGGCGAAATTTTTTAATTTTTTCATTTGACAGTTAAACTTCCATTTAAGGGGAAAAATGTAAGTTTAACTGACAATATATATATATATGTTTGTCATTCCGTGTGTTGTAATTTATACAATATTAATTTCCGACCTCATGAGGTATATATATTCTGAATCCTTATAAATAGAGAAGTTGATTTAACGTTGTCCGTCTGTGTTGGGGTTGAAATTAACATTGCCAAGGCACCCGAAGAGATACAGAAAATTTAAGCACACCAACCTGCCAAGCATAGTTTCGAAAATTTCGCTATTAAAACAGCAACATGAGATCACTCAATTGGAAACAGCGGGCCAAAAACCACGCCTGCCTATATTTAAAAAAAAAATTTCAGGTTGTTTTCATTTTTTTGCTTCTTTTTATTAAATAAATATTAGACCGCGAGCAGAAAAAAATCAAAAAAAAAAATTTTTAACATTTTAAAAAAGTAAAGCAGAAAAGTTTTCAAAAAAAATTTTCGAAAAAAAATTTTACAAAAAATTAAAAAAAATATGTATTTTTACAAAAAATTTTTGCAAAACTTTTTACAAACGATTTTCGAAAAAATTTCTATATTTCTATGAAAATGATGAGTGTAACATAACATATTTTTAATACACACATATCTATACATATAATAAAATAGTAACTCATTTCCGTCTGTCTGTCTGCTTTTCATTTGCTGGATGGATTTTAACAAAATTTTGTGAGAACATTCCTAAGTATCCTGATCCCAATATAGGATACTATTTTTTCTGCAAAAATATCTTATTTCCAAGAGAAAGTGGAGAAAAAGCTGTGAAAGTACGCAGTTGAACTAACCGGATATGCATACTTTTATTTTATAAAGTAAAAAAATACATAAACTGATATGTAGCATATCTAAAGGCGGTTCTAAAAACTTAAGGGTCGAACAAAATGTTGCAAGGACGTTAAGGAAGTGGCGGGCACAGCTAGTTAAGAATATATATAGAGTAAATGCGTTTGATTCTTAAATAGATGAGATCTCTGTTTTAAAACCAATTCATCCATATGCATTAAACACATATACAACATTAGGCTACCGACTACAAACTGACAAAAATTTGAATCCGAGGTGGTGGTTTCAGTGTGGTACCATTCGTAGAGAGTGCACTATGGTTTTTGATTGGTAGCTTCACTTTCAAGTTGGGAGTATAATCAATGCTTTTTAGAATTGTTTTCTTGAAACTTCGTTGGGCTTCGTAGGACCAATAGTTGATAGTGCGCTATCACTACGTCCACTATGAATAAAAGAATTCACTATGGTGAAGGATATATATAAATTCGGCACGGCCGAATACAGCACTCTAACTTGTTTTCTTTTTAAATTAAGAAAGAGACAAAAGTTTAATTATTTCCAAGGTATATTAATCAGGTAGCCTCGCTACGGAGGAAAAATATAAAGACGAAAATTTTTAATTTTTTTTTTGTATGGAGTTGGATAGTTCAACTTCCATTTAAGGTGAAAAATTGTAAGTTTAACTGTAAAAATTCATTAAAAAATATATTATTTTCGCCTCAATATTTCGTCTCCGTAGTGAGACGAAAGGAGTTTGGAGAATATCCAAACTCCTTTCTGTTGTGAGAGCAATAGTACACATGGATTAACAATGCACCATCTCTGCATATATCGATCTTAACCACAATTACCACTTGAACCACCGAAGGGGACCTTACCAACAACCGGCCGCAGAGATGATAAATTCTCTATGTGGTCACCGGTTAACGGGTTCAAATATAATGTCTAATATGGCATGAGCTATGTAGTAAGTATCGCCGTTCTATTGAAACCACATGCTGTTGGTATCCATATCAAATATATCCAATTCAGGCCAAAAAAAGTTGGTAATCATCAATATATTTATAGCGTTCGCCGTTGACGGTGATTGAAAAGCCAATGTCGATTTTCTGCAATAATTGCCAGTATATGTAGATTTAACACAGCAGTCTTATTTTTCCGAACCCAGCTTTGGGATTTGAGAACATATAGGATAAAATCAAAATTTCGATGTAAAAGAGATCAAATTAAAGGACCTCCATCTGCTACATGGATGATCAATTTTATACGTAATTTGGTTTAAACGTTAGCTTATACAAAAATAAAATTTTTTATATATTCCACAAGAAAAATTTTCGATTAAAAAACAAGATTGATGGCCCCATTTTAGGCTAAAATTCACAAAAGTGCAATAATTCTGAAATTTTTAAATTGCGAATCGTCTAGTTTTTAACTCAGAAAAGATATAATCTTGAAATTATGCAACAGTATTTTAAATTTTGCTCGCTAACTACGAAAAAAAATTAAAAAAAATTCCTGAAAATTTTACTCAATATTTAAAAAAATGGACCAGGGTATCAATATATGAAAATTGCTTACAACTCGCTCATTTTAAAACATAATTTATAGATTAGAATCATTTTGTTGGCATTACCTAGACCTTGAAGACAATGTATTATTTTTATAAATAAAAAAAAGGCCAAGATCTAAAAAATTTGCAGGTGCAGGGTACCCAACTTTGAGACCACTTAGCGCCATCTTAAGCTCCGATACTCCTTTGCTATGCTGATGTCAAATTTTGGATTAATCGGCCTAGCCCTTTACAAATGGCTGAGTTATTTTCAAAATATTTTGATGCTGCCCCACTGTGAGCTGCAACAATGAAATTCGGGAACATTTAAGCAAAATGTTCATGAAAACTTCCGACTTGAGGAATCATAGCCGTGAAAGTAATGTTTTGGGTTATTATACATAATCTTATACTATGTACTTTATGATTCAATTAAAAACAGCAATCAAAAGAAACAAACTTTTTCGGGTTCCGTACACAAAGTGTAAAAACGAAACCCTATTGTTTTCGCTACAATGTCTGTCCGTCTGTCCGTCTGTCAGCGCCTTTTATCTCTGGAACCGCAATAGGTAGACTCTTGAAATTTTCCCAGATGATGTATAGTTGTTGCCGCTATAGCAACAAATACTAAAACTTATAGGGTGTTCCAATAGAGAGGTGTTATTTACGAAAATGTGTTTATTTATTGAACTGTAGGAGGGATACACTTGAAATTTACAAACAGTTATTAAAACTTAGTTCACTATATAAACAAGTATAAAAAAATAAAACTTAAAATTAAAGGGTGTTCCGATAGTGGTGTGAAATGCATGTATAAGGCATAAGTTTTGAACCATAATAGGTAGACTCTTGAAATTTTCACAGAAGGTGTATAGCGATGCCCGCTATAACAGCAAAAATTAAAACTTATAGGGTGTTCAGATAGAGAGGTGTTATTCACGAATATGTGTTTATTTCTTGAACTGTAGGAGGCATACACTAAAAATTTACAAACTGTAATAAAAACGTAGTTCGCTTTATAAACAAGTCTAAAACCATAAACCTAAAAATTAAAGAATGTTCCGATAGTGGTGGGCTTTGTATGTGTAACGCCTAAGTTTTGAACCATAATAGGTAGACTCTTAAAAATTTTACCAAAAAGGGTATAACTGCGGCCACAATAGCAAAAAATACTAAAACGTAGGGTGTTCCAAAAGTGACTTGTTTTTTTTTTGAGCTGTAATAGGAAACCACTTACAATTTGCAGACTGTAATTAAAACTATGTTTGTTTTATAAACAAGTATACAAAATTGAACTTAAATA
This sequence comes from Phasia obesa, assembly GCA_949628195.1. NCBI lineage: Eukaryota > Metazoa > Arthropoda > Insecta > Diptera > Tachinidae > Phasia > Phasia obesa. The sequence continues at coordinate 158,375,606 of OX451215.1, forward strand.
TTAAAGGGTGTTCCAATAGTGACGTGATTTGCATGTATATATCCTAAGTTTTGAATCAATAGGTGGAATCTTGAAATTTTTACAGGAGGTGTATAACTGTGTCCACTATAACAAATAATAAAAATTAAAGGGTTTTCCGCCAGTGATGTGATTTGCATGTATAAAGTCTTATTTCTTGAACCGTAACAGATAGTCTCTTGAAATTTTTTACAGAAGATGTGTTGCCACGGCCGATATGACAATTACTAAAAATTAAAGGGTGTTCCGACAGTGACATGTTTTTCACTTATAGTGACTTATTTTTTAATTGCAATAAGTAGACTCTTAATATATTTATAGAAAGGAAGTTCCCATGGCCACTATAATGAATAATAAAATTAAAGGGTGTTCCGACAGTGACATGATTTTATAAACTGTAATAGATACCCTCTTGAAATGTTTACAGTAGATGTGTTACTTCGGCCGCTATAACAAATACTTAAAATTTAAGTGTGTCCATTAGTAACGTGTTTTTAACGAATATTACTTTATTTTTTTAACCGCAATAGGTAGGCTCCTGATATTTTAATAGAAAGTGTATTACCATGGCCACTATAAAATCAATTACATATTAAAATTTAAAAGGTGTTCTAATTATGATGCAATTTTCGCGAATATTTCTTTAATTTTAAAATTTAATGGTGTCCCATAAGACACAAAAAAAATAAACAACTGGAATTTTTAAATTATACTGAACATAGTACGGAACCCTACGTGTGTGAGTCTAACTCGCACTTGACTAATTTATTTATTATTAATTTTAAAACTTGCGAAAACTGCGGCACAACCTTTATATTTACAATACATTAAATCACTAGTATTACACGTTTTGTAATTCTAATTAACGGTTTTGTGCATTTAATAGATACGAAGGAATTATTCACATTCCCCTCAACCTAAACAGTTGCATTTAATCTTTATGCTGGTTGAAAGAATGAAAACAAGAGAAAAATCCACAATTTATCTTAACAACTTATGGAAGGTATCGACCGACTTAAGCAAGCAGATTAATGCAAAGACAGAAGTGCCAAAGTATAAAACTAATTTTCTCCTACTCCATCATCCATCCCACTAAACGAAACTGCCAAAACGGCGAAATGTGTTTATTTATGTGAAGAAAAATTGTTGTTAAGAAGGCGATAATGCCACAAAACAAATGACTTGAAATATTGTTTGTTGTGTTTGTTGTATTACTACAGTCTTTCTTTTTTTTTCTATCAATGGAGATTTGTCTAGAGGTATTTGTGCCTTGAAGATACCCATATTCATGAGTTTGAAGAAATGATATCGTGTTGAACGTTTGAAATATGAGCAGTAAATAGTTTTGTATCGCTCAAGACGAATTAAAGATTTTGTTTACATTTGTGCAATTTTTTATTTTTATGAATTTGTTAACTGCCAAAGTATGGTGATGATGATGATGCGCAAATAACAAATAAAAACACATGGTCGGTCTCCTTGTTCGATTTGAACCCAAATCATCAGCCATTAAACAGTTTTCCTTTATATGAGTGTTAGCGTTCATTGAGGCAATGATGATGTCCATGATGTTTCTTAATGATTTTGCATTAAATTGTGTCCAAAGGCAAAATATCGTCCATACAGTAGTTGCAAGTACAACACATTTTCCAAGCATGATTTGTTACCTTCTTAAGACGATTTCCATACTACGCAAGTATGTAAGTATGTATATGCGTCGGCCAATTGCTATGGCTAGTGAGAATGAAGTTTAAGTTTGTCTTAGAAAAAATATGAAAAAAATGTTTGTTAGTTGGAAAAACAAGGCATATTTAATAAGGAGTCCTAAGTAGAGAGAGGGAAATATTAGGAAGAACATTTTTTAAGGATTAAGAGAGTAAGTTTAATAGTCAAAACCTGTATAAAAACAATGTCCACTTTCACTCTCCGTAGTGATGTTACCTTGTTTATTGGGTAATTCCATGTCAAATCAATAAGGCACTCAAACTGACTACTTCTGATGTTATTGAAACTTTTTTTATACATATGTACTCCTTAACTCCCTGAATCCAAATATAATTTAAAAAAATGATCTCTTACAGCGTTTCTTTTTTAGCTATAAAAATAGAAAAATATCGCTCAAGGCGAATTTATATAAGGTGGCATTGCCGCGATAACAAATACAACACCAACATGCATTTTGTTGTTAGTTAAATTTACGACAGACGCCAAAACCACAAATTAAAATATCACATCCAACAACTGAAAACACTTCTTTTTTACCTTTTCTGGTAGTATTTTATATAGAACACCGATTTTTTTTTACCGATTTAAAGGTACTGCATACTTTAAGACATCTTTTACTTTTCAAGCGATATATTTTAAACACGGTTGCGCAACAGATGGCGCTATTTTAAATAACCACAAAATGAATTGAAAGTGGGATATTTTAAACACGTTTGCGCAATAGATGGCGCTGTTTTAAAATAATGACAAAATATGAATTACTTACTGCCAAGTAGCCGATTGAATAAAATTTGTATTTGATTTGTATTTCATTGTTATTAAATTGGATAGGAAGCTGTCCTCTTTACCTATTCCTAATAATAGAAATCTTGATAACTCAGATATTGATATGTACGTCGATCACGTCACTGATGCGGTCAATTCAGTTTTGAATGATCATACTGAATATATTGAATTGGGTAATAGGAAATTTTTCGTGTCTGACGATATTAAAAAACTCTTTAAAATCAAAAATTCCTGGCAAAGAAAGCTAAAGAAAATTTTCATCAGAACTTTAACAGATTTAACCCTGAATACAGAAATCTATCAGCTCAATTAAGTCTTCTAAAAATTTTGATTAAGGAAAGAGTGGAAATAAGTCAGGCGAATGCGTTAATAAAAGGTTATGTAACATTAAACCGGGCCCAAACGCTTACAGACAAATTAATAGTATTTTGGGCAATAAAAGGAAAGGAACAATTTCCGAAACTTATCGTGGACAATACAACTTACACAGGTGATTGCGACAAGGTGCAGCACTTCAGTGAACATTTTTCGCGGATATATTCTGTCAATGTACCCTCTTCCCCTAGGTTCCTAACGTTGATCTTCAGATACTTTCTTTTTTTAATCAGAGTTCTACTAATATTTCTTCTTTTGATCAAGAATTTAGATCACTAGATAACTCGGATACGTCTCATCTTACTAAGTCTTTGGAGATTCTTTCAATAATTAAAACTCTTAATGCAAAAAAATCTGCAGGTTTAGATAACATATCAAATTTCGTTTTAAAGAAACTTTCGTCAGTTGCATTAGAATATTTAACAATAATTTTTAATAACTGTATTAATATTGGTTACTTTCCGAAATCCTGGATAAATGCAAAAAAAATTTCCGCCTCAGAAAAATAATAATTTCGATATAAATAACTCGAGGCCTATATCAAAACTTAGGCAAGTTATTCGAAAGAGTAATAAGATCAAAAATGGACTTGAATGTCAGTTTTGAATACTTACCTCAAAATGAATTCGGATTTAAAAAGGGTCATTCGTCCTCTCATACTTTATTAAAGTTTCATGAGGATGTTATACTTAACCTTAGAAATCAACGTTGCACAGATATAGAAAAGGCTTTTGACAGGACATATCAGAACGGAATAATTCTAAAACTAATGCGTATAGGATTTGATCCTTTTATAATTAAACTATTTTTAAGCTTTTTTAAGGATAGATTTTTCTTTGTGCACTTGAATGAGATCTGTTCACAACAGCGACAGATTTTTAGTGGAGTACCTCAGGGTTCAATTTTAACTCCACTTCTTTATAGTATTTTGGTGTACGATTTTCCGCATTATTTTAATGGTTCAAGTAGCATTTTATATGCTGATGACTCTTTGATATACGCACACCACACCAATCCTGAATTGGCCATGGAATGCGTATCCGCACATCTTGTGGTTATTAATAAGTTTTATAAGGATTGGGGTATTAAAATTAACCCTTGTAAATCTGAGGCTAGTTGTTTGAGAAACCCGTCAGGAAAGTGTCCATACTACGTTGTTCCCCGTAGTAAGTGCTAAAGTTTGTCTTTGGACGGTATGGAGATTCGCTTTAAGGATACTATCAAGTATCTCGGTGTAAGTTTCAACAAGCTCGTTAAATTCAATAATCATGCACGTTTAACGGCTGCGAAGGCCCGCAGGATCAAAGCGATGTTCTTGCCACTTTTAGTGAATCGCCACCTAAGCCGGGAGTCAAAGCTTTTAATTTACAAAATGAGTATAAGGTCAGTTTTTTAATATGGGTTTCCAATTTGGTTTACAATTTCCCCTACGGTTGCTAAGGAACTCGAAATAATCGAACGTAGTGTCTTGCAAATTTGTTTGGGACGTAATTTTAAGTCATATAATAGACGGTTTTCGAACAGATTTATTTATGGGGAATCCAATATTATCCCCTTATGTTTTTATGCCCTAACTTCGCTGCAGAAGTTCTGTCAAAGGCTTGAATTTCATGAGAATCCACTAATTTCAGATATTTAAAATCGAGAAATTAATTTAAGCTGGTCTAATTGTTTTTACATTTCGCCTTTCGGTTTCCTTAATGAGGATCTTAGCTCACAAAGTCTTTCACTCTTACCAAATTTTTTTAAATATAATGACCGTACGTGCCATCGTCGCTGATTGCACTCTGTTATTTTAAGTGTCTTGTTTGTAGAAATTTCGTTCTACAATAAACTTTTGTTGTTTTTGGTTTATTGTGGGTCGGCTGTTATCTTTTATATTTTAACTTAACTTTTAGTTAATCATTTTTTAAAATTAATTTAAACATTAATACTCTCTTTTTGTATTTTTATTGTTTTGGATTTATAATCCACCCCTTGTACATATTGTAAATAATTAGATTTAAGTTGTAGGTTTAGTTATTTTTATACCCTTCACCACAGTTGGAAAGGGTAAATATAAGTTTGTCATTCCGTGTGTAATTTCTAAAATATTCATTTCCGACCCCATGAAGTATATATATTCTGGATCCTTATACATAGAGAAGTTGATTAAGCGATGTCCGTCTGTCCGTCTATCCGTCTGTCCGTGTTAGTGTGGTAATGTCATTTCGAAGGCACCAGAAGAGATACAAAAATTTAAGCACACCAATCTGTCAGGCATAGTTTCGAAAATTTTGGTATTGCAATTCAGCAAAAACCACGCCCACCTATATTTTTTTTACGTTTTTTTTTAATTTTTTTCGGCTTTAATGATTCTGTTTTGCGTTTTTTTGTCAAATAAATATTAGACTGCGACAGGTAGATCGCAAGGAGTGCATACAGATCTCGGGGGATCAATAACCCCCTGCGAGGGGCGATTTTTGTTTGTTTTTAGATTGGTAGGGTTTTTCTGCTTTGATTTGTATTAGAGACCTTAATAGAAAGCAATACGCATAGAGGTAGCCAATGGACCCACAGGGTACCCACTGACAAATAGGAGCAGTTAAAAGGACCCCCCATGTGTCAATATGATGAAATTTTTTTTTTGTAAGGATATATTTTTGCTTTAGTCTGACCATTCTAACTCAATATAGATTGGAGAAAGTTCCAAAATTTCACAAAAAAATTTCAATTAAATTTAAAAAAAAAAAAAAATTTTAATTTTTTTTCAAAAATATTTACAAAAAAATTTACAAAGCATTTTTAAAAAGATATTTTAAAGAAAAATATTCGAAAAAAAATTTTTTTAAAAAATTTTCCAAAAAATTTTTGAATAAAATTTTACAAAAAATTTTTAAAAAAATATTTTTACAAAAAATTTTTACACAAAATTTTCGAAAAATTAAAACAAAAATTTCAATATTTCTTTGAAAATGAAAATCATGACTGTAACAACATATATTTAATATTAAGAATATACATACGTATGCACATATGTGTGTATATAGAGTAACATATTTTTTTAAATGCGTTTGATGCGTTTGAGATCATCAGAATACCGACTACAAACTGTCAAAAATGAAACGTTGTCGTCAACTTAGGCTAATTTCTATTTTATTCAACAAAAGAAAATGTCACAAAATTGCAAATTAAAAATTCATATGCAAAAAAAAAGTTTTGGAGGAAATATTTATAATTTTTTGAAAAAGTTTTTTAATTTTATAAAAGCAAAATAAGTATTTCTACAACAATGTCAGAGTTTACGATGTAGCTGTCGTCGGCTTCAATATCATTCAGTAGCTGACAACACGGCGATAATTGTAGCAAACGAAATTTGTTTTCATTTGTCTTCTATTTTTTTAACTCATGAATAATGATTTTTTCTCATACGAATTTATTTAAGTAAAGAGTCAACAATATGGATAATGCTGTACATGTCTGTATAAATCAAAACACCGTGGTGAAGGGTATAGAAAATACGGCACGGCCGATTATAGCACTTTTACTTGTTAAGTGTAGTTTTAGTTTTCTTAACTAATTGTAAACTTGGTGTCGGGAGCAAGCACATTATTTATTTTTATTTTTACCTATTCCGTTGGTCAAAAACCTACATTATCATAGCAAGTTGCGTTTTCTTTTATTTATATTAGAATCATACATATAGTTCTAAGTTTTCTTTCTATTTAGTTTTAAGAAATTCTTTTCAATTCATTGTTATTAAAATATTTTAAACACCTTTTACTGAATTTTTTGAATTTTATACAAATTTTAGAATTTTATCTAGGATTGGGTACCTTTATATAAAGTAAATACGTAAGAGTCTTAACATTTGGTGTGGATTACTTTCAAAGCAAAATCGAACAAGATATTGTCAGAACACACACAACGTGTGTGGGAACAGCTAATTTACTATAAAATTGTTTTTTTTTAATCGCATAAATTAATGTATTCGCCATATCCCCCACCCGATATATGGAATCGCTCTGCTGCTTGTTGGACAGTGCCTGTGTATGAATTTGCTTTGTTTACGAATACAATATCCTTAAATTTTAATAATTTCTCAAGAGGGTTCACCAATAGGTAGAAAAACACGTCATGAATGTTATCATGCCATTGAAAACATAGCGTAATTTTTTGGAAAGGCTACGTTTTTGTGCGTCACGCGTGATCTCCTAAACACTTACGGACAACGGTTACGGTTTCACAACTGACACAAACTGACTGAATGCCTGTCAATATGTGCCCGCATCACAAAAAAACCTCAGCGTGTTCGCCGGGAAGATACACTACTTTTTTGCCGCCATTTTTGTAAACAAAAAGTCTTGACAGTTCATATTTGGCAGTCGTGAAGTAGACACGTGGCAAATTTATTATGGAAACGCACTATTTATCGAAGAAAGAGGGTCTGAAGGTGATAGACCCAAGCATGGATCACAACGTACTGCAAGATCGACTGAAAACATTACTGCTGATCAAGAAAGTGTTCAAAACAATCCATCAACCTCAATTCAACGCCGTTCTCAGGAGCTTGGTATTTAAAAAACAGCTTTGGTCACAATATGCACAAGGATTACATTTGTTTCCATTTAAGATTCAGTTGACACAAGAGCTTCTTCAGCAAGACCATTTACGCCGCCGCACATATGCCAGCAGGATGTTACATCTCGCCCATGACAACCCCGATTTTTATGAAAATACATAATGAGTGACGAGGCACATTTTCATTTGAATGGATACATACATATGTGAATAAACAGAATAGTCGGTTCTGGGCAATGGAAAATCCTCAAATTATTCATCAGTCACCTTTGCATCCATTAAAAGTGGTGTGCAATTTGGTCAGGAGGAATCATTTGATCTTACTTCTTTGAAAATGAAAATGGGTAGCGATATCGCGATATGATTGAAAACTTTTTAATGCCACAACTGCATGCTTTGGGCTTGATTAACATGTAGTATCAACAAGACGATGTCACATCGCATACAGCCAGGATTACAATGGAATTACTGCGAGTAGTATACCTTTTCGGCGGACACCCTGTACTATATGAATTTAAGTACAATTTAACTAGTTTATTACTTAAATATTTTATCACGCAGAGTTCCAGATTGTTCTCAACACAATTCTGTAGTATGTGGAACCGTGGTCGGCCAAATGAGCGAATTGTGTAAATTAATAATTCCTTGTTTTTCTTTTAGAGAAATGTTGATTTGCTTGTTTTTTGTCCGTTACTTAATTTCTTGATATAAAATAAGTGGATAAATGAATGAATATAAATATGAACAAAGTAATAAATAAGTGAAAGAATATAAAAAGCAAAGAAATCTCAGTTTATCAAATTTGTATTTATATGAAGAAAGTCTTGTATACTTTTAAATACAAAAATGCTCTGCATACTCTCTCTGTAGAATATTGACAACGATTGCTATAAACTTTGGTTAAATCATGATTTCTTTACGCTTTAAAAAAAAAATAGTACGTAAGTCATCAATTTTTTACTTTCGTCCTTATTTCGATTTAATAACTTGAATATTGTAGGTTAGGTTTAACTGGCAGTTTATCAACTTTTTCTTCTTCGTTAAACAGATTCTCTCAGATATATACTAATATATATTTTGATATGATCCTGTGCCTTCTCTCAAAGGCCAGGAGTGCCTTTAAAACCCATTTACGCCCGCTGTACCCATATGGGTACATCTCTTTATGTATGCACATAATTTATTCTTGGTACGATATATTATTTTTTTATGCTAAAATAATAATTAATAAAAATTATGATTTGGAATTCACTGCATAAAGGTACTGAATTCGAAGGTTGAATTTATTCCTTTAAAAATCTCAGCGTTAAATCAAAATTCCACTTCTGTTTTTTTTATATTTACATAAGTGCTTTTTATATTTTTTTCTTTTCTTCTTCTACTTAGAGCCTTTGTTAGCAAATTATAATATTACATTAGGTATTTAATAATGTTTGACTGAATTGTCCCCAGTTGACGACGGACTTTTTACCCAGAACTGAAAATTTTATGCTGTAATATAGTTAATTAGTCTTTAAAAGTCACGTTAATAAGGTTATTATAAAAATACTACTTCCAGTTTGTATTTGGGTCTAAATAGGTTAAGTCTTAACTAAGATTTAAAGATAGTCCTTAGCGTACACCCATTGGCCACTTTCAGCATATCGATCAAGGAGATGTAAATAAAAAAATATAATTAATTTTAAATCTTTTAAACTCTGAACTTAAAAGAAGAAACTACATGACAAATTATGTAAACTTTAATTTTATTGACTGATATAAAAAACATTATTTCAAAGAACTGAAAATTAAAGGAATTACATAGCTTCGTAATCATTCCAATAGAAATAGGAGCCTATAAACATTTATTCCTTTTTACTGTTCATTGATTGCTTCCGTTTTAAAGCTGAACACATACAAGACAATTACGTAATCCGTCCAATAGAAATGACGACCACTAAAATACATACATTTATATTTAAAATGTAGGCACACAAGGCAGACGTTGAGGCAACATGTTGAGGCAACCTGTTATTCTACTTCTATACAAAGTGGGCAATTGTTACGATAATTTCAACACTAGTGTTTGAAATACTGAAAATCTTAACATTTCAGCAGCTCAAAACAACCTATCTTTGTGCTTTATTGGTTAGCATAATGGTTTAATAAAAGCAACATTTATACTTTCTACATTTATTTCACACAGAATACTTTTCAAAGCCTTGACACTGCTCCTCCTCTAGACACATGTGTTCAATGCCCCAAACTCTGACACTAACACCATTGGTACCGAATATTTTCGGTCCCATTATGTAGCGCAATATATTTGGCGATCGATACGAAAAACTAAATAAAAATTTACCATCTTTAGCTAAACGAAATTCTGTTTCACAGAAAGCAACAGCCAATTTAAAAGGTTTGTGAAAGTCTTCAAACGGAAAAACGGCCGTATGATCGATCTCCTCTTGGCCGAATCTAGAAAATAAGAAAGTAAAACCATCAACTTCTTTATCATCAAAACTATAAACTAAAAAAATATTAAATTAGCACTTTAAAAGAATTTTATTGATGGGAAAAACTTACGCCAACTTATCGTCTGCTTGACGACATTTTGAATTTCTAATAATTTTTTTGGTATCGAAACGTACACTAACATGCAACTCTTGCCGCGTATTGTCCCGAGCATGGCGGAATTGTATTATAAATCTACCCTTGCTATTTCCTTCCAAGCGGACCTTGATAATCATAACATGGCCGGGTTTGAAAGGCATGGGCTGGTCATTGCTGAAATCTAAAAAGTCATCAGTAATTTGTATGGGTGGCCAAATGTGGGGAAAATATTTATGATGATCAACTTGCTTGAGATATTCCAATTTTCCCGTTATTTCGATACACTGAATTTGTAGTTTTGCTAAATTGTGGTTGTAATTCATATTGACAAACGGTTTGTTATTGAGTGCAATGTGAAATTTTGTTTCGCCCAACATGATGTAAAATTTAAAATCATTTAGAAATTCGGCTAAAATAAGATCATTCGTTATCACATCGTTGTTGTTGTTGTTGTTGTTGTTGTTATTGTTGTTTTGAAATTGAATAAATTTAATTTGCTTTTTCATGAAGTCCAATAGAATTTGTAGATCAGTGGTGCTAGTATCATTTAGATTGGGAGCCACTTTGCTTTTGCTAAAATTAAACATAATTCTGCAAACAAAAAAATTGATTAATCGTTAAATGTTTGCGGGAAAAAACAATAAACTAGAAACTTTTGAGTTAGTAAAAATGCCAAAACAGCCATCAGAAGACCACTTAAACTAAAGCTTAAATATTAACGCTACAAAAATTTTAGAGTACTTAAAACATGAAAGTACCGCTTAAAACACCAAAAAATAATAAAAATCTCCAAAAAATATAATCTATTTTAACCACATAAAAAAACTGAAATACCTATTATATTTCAGTCAAGATGATTTAAGAACGTTAAAAAAGATCGAGAAGAGAAATCAGTAATAATAATGGAGTCAATTATAGAATAAATTGCTATATCGGTCAATAACGATTGAAACTGCAATAAAGGTTTGGAAATCGGACAAATCGAAAAAAAGGATTATCTTAACAAAAAACTGGCGGGATTGGAATAGTGAACGTGGTACCTCCCATATAAAGTGAAAAATTATTAATGTGTGCCTGAGGTAGTATAATACATAGAGTGTTGGAATTTTTGCCGACTAACCCCTTATTAGGATTGGTAAAGTTGGTACAAATGTACTATTTTTAGTACAATTCGAATCTGAAAAGTACTGTGATATACCAACGACTTATTTGGTACATTTTAATATTTCTCCCAGTTTAGATTTAAGTCAAATTATGTTCTTTGCCTCTGCCAGCAACTAAGAAAACTTGTTTAATTTAAACAGAGACTGGGTAGTAATGACAATTGATTGATGATAATTTCATGTGGGAAATATGTTACTTAAGGTAGAAAACAGAGGCACGGTTGTTATAAAATGTATGAACATTTTTTTTTATAAAAATATATATTTAGTACAATTTGAGTCTGAAAAGTACAATTTAATTTGCCATCCCTGCCCCTCATCAATATGTATAGTTAACAAAAAACTGGCTGGACTGAAAAAGTGGGCGAGGTACCCATACCTTATTATCGTGTACCTAGAGTACTATAATACGTATATTGAGTGCCTCTAGATTATAAAAACGTGTAAGAAAGATCTCTTATGGTCATAGGCTTTTAAAGTTAGAAAATAAGAAAAATCGGATCAAGGAGAAATAAGTTCCCCTTAGAAGAACTAATCCTACCTCTCAAAAATTAATTTTTTAAGTTTTTCCATACCACACCCAGGAGGTTTTAAAATTACACTTTTCCCCACGCCCCTTTTTGTGGGCGGTGTCATAAAATATTATTTGCAAAAATAATGTCATTGTTAAAAGAAGTGGATTACATACGCCTTAATACCATTTTACAATTTTTTTGGCTTATTTCCAAAAAATATTCATTTTTAATCTTTTATGTCGAAGCGAAGGTGTCTGACCAATCCGCACCACCAAGATTATTAATAAGACATTTTTGTAATTTATTACTTTAAAGTATTTAATTTATCTGAAAACATGTGATAGAAATCGATCGGTTTTCAAACAAAATCGAAAGCTAAAACCGAACGTTTTGTTATAAGATGTGATCAAAATCGAACGGTTTCACTTTCCATTTTTGTTTCTTTTCAAATTGTTTCAAGTAAAAACTACAACTTTCTTACAAAAGAATAAAGTTGATTTTGAATCAGAAAAATGGCATTTATTTTGTCCACTTCTTTTTTAATAATAAATAATTCGAATAACGTTGCAAATATATAAAGAAAAAGGTTGAGGGATGCTTCAGATCCACTGAGTATGCAGGAGGCTAAGTAACAAGTTTTTCCAAGTGATTTAAACTGAGCAAATATTTTTAGGTTCAAGGAATATTTCCGTATAAATAAGGAAGGTTTTATTTGGATTCTACGAAAAATTGAACTACATGTGAAAACTAAATTAATTTCTTTGGTCATTGAGTTCGCAGGCACGTTAACGTTCCTTTCAAAGGTCGGTTGAAAATGATTCAGCTATAGCTATGCACAGGACTACGTTCTCGAAATCGTTGTCAAAGATGATACATATATGACAAAGAGTGCTATGTCAATATTGGATTAAGGTGTCAGCCGACCCAGACTATATTCAAAAGTCAAAGCAAAATTTTTTTGAAATTTTTTTTTTAAAAAATTCCGGGGGTCATTGGTTGTATTGACGGCACCCACATTAGCATTGTGAAGCCCGGAAATCAGGATTATTTATACTATAATAGAAAAGGTTATTGTAGTATAAATGCGATGATTGTATGATAAAAGAAAAATATCAAAAATACCTCATGTATTCCATTATGTATATTTGTTTAGATTTGTGATAAAATGATAAAATGAATATTAATAAATTACCTTCAATCGACTTTTTCTTAAAAACGTCCGTAAATGCCTTATCGTTTTAAAAACATTTATAAAAGTAAAATTTCGTTTTTCATCACATTCTTTTTAGTTCATATTTTCATAGAAACAAATGGAAAATGAAATCGAATTTGATTTAAAGAATTTGATTTAAAGAAACCGAATTAAAAACAAAACGAAAAAAAATAAGTGTTGTCATCACACCTCTTTCGATTTTATGTCGTTTTTGCATCGAAATCGTTTTTCATCACATACCTGATACTTTCACTACTTGATCTCTATTTTCTCTTGGCAATGAAATATTTTTACGGTAAAAAAATATCCTTTCAAACATACAGACAGGCATTCTGAAATTTTCAGCAAATGCAATTTTCCGATTTCGTAAAGAATTCGTAACGACTGTTCGACAAAATGTTCCGATTTCGGAACCGAAATATTACCGAAATCGTAATGATGTTTATATGAAAGGGTTGACGTGACTTCGTAACGATTTGTAGGAACAAAATTGCAACGATATGTAGTTACGAAATCGTAACGATATGTAGCTACGAAATCGCAACAATATGTAGGTACAAAATCGCAACGAAATGTTGTCTGTCAGTACCTCAGTATAAGCTAGAACTTCGTTCTCTAAAAGTTAAGTGAATATTACGATTAGTTAATGATTTGGTATTCAAGGCAATACCTTGACGTAATCATTTCAATTGTCCATCTTGCTTATATTTACTAAATTTGTTCGCGTTTACTATTATTCTTTTTCTTTAATACAAATTCGGTTTTTATTTTTTTACATAAAAATAAAAGTTTTATATCTTTTTTTATTTGTTCAGACAAACAACCGAAATGTCTTAACGCATTCGTTATTTTTTCAGTGTTTAGATAAACTACCGAAATGTCTTAACGAATTCGTTACGACAAGTCTGATTTCAGACAAACTACCGAAATATCTTAACGAATTCCTTACGATAAGTCTGACTTAAAAAAAATCGAAACATTTGTTTTGGTATGATATTTCAGTTTTATTATATGTACATATTAGTAACAGTAAACTAACAATAGTAAAAATAGTAAAGTAACAATAAACAATTTAGAAACCAAAAACATTTTATGACCGATAAAAAGGTTTCTACCTCGTGTCTACCTATGCAAAACGCGCAAGGTTGTTTCCTACATTCTAAAAGTAGAGATCTCAAATTTTATAGTGATTTATATCATGTCTAGGATCGCAATGGCCTTCACTCTCCAAAACATTTTCAGCTTTTTTTGTTTTACAAAAAAGTGAACAATTTTTTTTAATTCGAACGAAATTTTTTATCTTAAAATTTTAAAATAAAGTTTAGCTAAAAATTAATATAACTAAAAAAATCAATTTAAAATCTTTATTCATTTAGATACAAAATAAAATATTGCAAACCTCTCAAAATCGTAAAAAGTCAATTAAAACGTATGAGATTTACTCAACTTTCCTGATTTTAAGAATGTTCCAAAACGACAAATCTCAAGCAAAAGCCTTGAAAATTCATACGATGCAGATGTTTGTTGTCTTTCGAGCAGCGTACTTAAATTTTTACATTTCTTTAATTTTTGGCCAAATATCCGGCTAGATTGGCAAAATACTTCAATTAGCAATGAGCAAATTACTAGGCAGAGAGGAGAGGAACTTAAGCCTTAAATATTCACTATATCTAAATATACTTGTTGAAATTGTTTTTTAATTATTAATTTTGAATTCTAGCAACCATTGAATAAATGTCAGCATCGATAAAAAAAATGTATAAATAAATTTTTTACCGAACATTTTTCATATTTTTTAACAAACAATCAGACGTAAATCTCTTGAAAACTTTAAAATATTCGAAGAAAAAATTACGGAATTTGCAATAGCTATTTCTACATGAACAGAGAATAAATCATTATAGAAAAACAAAATATGAATAAATATGTAAAATACATTTCCGAGGCACGGTCACAACAATCGTATAAAATCCCGGTAGGAAACTTCAGTAAAGTCTTCAATACTAAAATATTTGGTGGCTTTGGTGGTTTCAATGTGCCTAAATTATTATGTATATACGAAATAGTATATTTTATATACGAACGTTGATCTAAAATATTTTATGAAAATATCAGCTTCCACCAATAATATTGCTTGTTAAAAGGCTTAAAAATTAAATTTGTCAACCGCGAATTGCAAACAAAAGTTGGCACAACCTTTGTTCGAAATGGCAAGTTATTGTGAAATTTAATCGCTTAACACAATAACGTATGTATGTACATAACTTAAATTTTTTTATATAAATTTATTCTTTCAAGCTCGACACATCCGTTTATGACTAAAAAATTTGAAAAATGTTTGTTAGAAATTGAAAAAAGTGTTTTTCGAAAACTTTTTTTATAAGATATAAAATCAAGTGTTACTGTGGTTAAATTTATATTTCTTAAATCAAAGTGCTTTAAAAACATCTTATGCAAGGCGAATTAATACTAGGTGATTGTACGGACGAATTCATCCATTTTCGCTTGCTTTGGCAGTCTCAAACGCCATACACAAGGCGAATCCATAACAGGTGATTGCAGTGGCGAAAAAGCTCATCATATGCATGAAAGCGAAAAGTCAAACTCCATACAAAAAAAATTATAAACAAATTTTTTCTATATGAAATTTGACAACTGCAAAGGAGGCGAAAAAGCCTAAATTCGCCCGTGCAATCACCTAGTATTAATTCGCCTTGGCCATACATATATAAAAAATTGTTTACAATATTTTTATACAGAGTTTGACATTTGGATTTCAAACATCTAATGAGCTTTTTCGCCATTGCGAACCCCTGTTACGGATTCGCCTTGATCTTTTGTATAAACTTGGAAAAATTTTATGTTCGGAATTGTGGGAAATAAATAACCAGAACGCAAGAAAGATGTTTAAATAGTCTGTAGTGTTCTTCGTTTGGGCAGGTCCAAAACTATCAAATATTTTATGCATCCAGTTTCCAACTATGTAGGCACATAAAATAGCATACATTTACGAGAAGACGCCTTGCGATAAGTTTATTAGCTACGATTTGCCTCAGTAAACTTAAATATTTGTAATTCTGGGAAATGTTGAACCAGTGCCTCGAACCTTATGTGAATAATGTTTTCACATAAAATTCTAGTCATTTTGTTTTGCCCTTTATGTTAAAAAATGGTTAAAAGTTTATCACTTTAGTTACTGAAAACAATAATAATATATGTAGATTAGGGTGGAATGTTGGTATAGGGCAACATTCTAATAGTGATTAAAATTTATCTTTTTATGTTAGATGTTATTCTACAAAGTTTTATGATAAAACCACATCTTAATATCAATACTGTCCAATACCAAAAGATTTGTATTGACGAGCTCTTTCAGAATATATGACGATTCTAAAAAAAAAATCCTGAGCTTAGTTAAGAAATATTTTGCAACGGAAAGTTTGTTTTTAAATAGCTCAGGGACAATAAAATAAAAAAATACTTATATACGAATGTAACTGCTTTTACTCTTTTAACGATAATTTTGTGTAGAATAAATAATAATTCTTCAAAAAAAAACCGACTACAAAACAAATATATGTGCATCAATTCTAAACTAAAAATTTAAAAGAAAGTAATGTGTAAGAAATAGTACTAAAATCAAATACTTTTATACTTGTTGCTCTAACGGACATAGTAATATACGTTCTGTACATTCAAATGTCTATCCGTAAAGGTTAAGCAGATAAAGCCATATATGACAAATTACGTCAGATATGAGGACACCTTTTATTTTTTTACACTTATTATTACTGATCCAAAGATATGGCCATATAGCTTAAACAATATCACCTAGGGGACACCCTTTAATGTGCAATTATAAATTAAACACTTATTTTAAAGGACAGATTCTTTGTAAATTTCTAATGTCTGTCTAAAACGGCTCAAAAGTTTGGTCATATGCATCAATTTACATCAACTATTGGGACACCCTTTAAAATTTTAAATATTTATTAATGTTATTATACGGGACATAGTAGTGGAGGTTCTGTCTAATTTTCAAGTGTTTGTCTATAACGGTTCAAAAGATAGGGCTAGATAGGTAAAATTATATCAATTATGGGGACACCCTTTAGTTTCCAAATTTAAATTATATACTTGATGTTATAAAGGACTTAGATATACAGGTTCTTTGAATATTTCAACGGTCTCTCTGTTACGGTTTAAAAGTTTTGCAATATACATCAAATTACATCAACTATTGGGACACCCTTTAACTTCTAGTTATAAATATTTAATTTCTGATTATAAATAAAAAAAAGAAACATTCAGACGAATTGATAACCTCCTTCTTTTTTTGAAGTCGGTTAAAAAAGAGAAGCAGAAAGTATTACTTTCCCCACTCTGTAAAGGCAATGAATGGACAAAATTAAGTAGTAGATTGTCCAATAAGACCGCTGACATCAATCGACATTTAGTAAAACATTTTATTGCATCATTGTTGATTTAACACACGCAAGGACGTTCCACCTTAATGTAGTTGTGATGAAGTATAAGGACGGATATTATCAGTCGCCTGTCTGAAATCACTACTGTCGAGAGTAAAACTAGTGACAGTACGAAACTCAATAAAGTAAGATAGTCGCTGTTTTCAATTGGGTATCTAAAATCATTTAGAAGCATAGGGAGTCGAAAAGGAACCTACAATATACATGAACATATCGTCATATTAAATGCAAACGGACGTAACTACACTTTTTATTTTTTTCTTCTAAAATCAACAAATATTATGGTTTCTTTGCAATTTTTGTAAATTGTACTTAAATTGTGGGGATTTATTTAATGGTGAAGATATTTTTAATTTTTTTTTGGAACATTTTAGTTTTTATCTTAGTTACGTTCTTTTGACTTTCCGCTTTTTTTTAAACAAAAAGACGTAACTGCACAGTAGTGGGTGAAAGGTTCTTTTTGCTATTAATTCATTAACTTCTAAACTACTGAACAGATTTTGACGAAATTTGGAGACTCAGCAGAAGAGATGGTAGTCTTTCAAAGCGATGTTTTAGTACTTGTGTATTTCTAGCACAGTGGATTTTACAGTGGAACAAAGTTGACAATCGGGTGTGTAAAATCTATTGGTCCGTATAACTTTCCGATTAAAAATGCATTCCACTCTGCTGGTGTCTAATTTTTTCTTTATCTCTTTATAATTAAGAACTTAAGCCTAAGTAATTATGTAATTAATTTTTAAAATAAAAACTACAGAAAGTGAGAATTTTTATATAAAATATTCAGTACATTTTATAAAAAAAAATTCATTTAAAAGAAGTCGAAAACAAATAGTTAATTTTCGAGGGAATATTGTCATAAAAATTATGGCAATCGGCTGGTATTAATGGTTTTAAGTCTTGGAGATTTTGCCACTTTTTCTTTGATATTTTAATTCTCTGAGTATATACCTATAAATGTGTAGTTATGTCTTCTTGCATTTAGAAATACACGCACTTGTAGTTACGTCCGTTTGATTTTCGTTAATAAAATCGCCATTTTTGATCGCAGGAATCTAAAATTTTGCACGAACATGTATTTTGATAAAACGAACCATAATCGGTAAAAAACTAAATTTCGAAATTTTGTGTAGTTACGTCCTTTTGCATTTAATATGACGATATATACTGGTCTGATTTGGTATTCCCCCTACAAAAATAATAAATGACTCTTTAAAGGATTAAATGCTGCCTCATTGTTGACGTAAATACTCACTTGGCGTTCAAACAGTTCGAATCTCAACCTAGAACCCAATGTCCACATTTATTTTTGAGCCGTCCGTATATCTGACAGATGGATGTATTTGTATTTGTTTGTTTGTATATTTGTCGGAAATCTATAGCTGCCAACACCAGTGAACCGATCTTTCTGAAATTTTCATAGTTTGTTATTAGATATACAGTTGGTAAAATAGAGTTGTTATTTTTTGGCATCTCCCATACAAAGTAAATATTTATCATAGTGTTGCTTGGTAACAGTAATAGGTAGCGCCTTGAAATTTTGCACCAGTAATGTCTATATTAACATACATAGTTTAGAGAAACACCGACTGGATTGGAATAGTGGGCGTGTTCCTGGCGAACAAAAAGGATAGAGCCTGGAAATTTTACACGAGTAACCCCTGTGCTAATGCGCATGGTGTGCTAAAATGCAGAATGAATTGGAACAGTGTGCGTGGTACCTCCCATACAAAGTGTAAAATTATTATCGTTTACATATAGAACTATAATGGGTATGGTCTTGAAAGTGGGTACAAGTACCCTCCATACCCTTGCGTATACTCTAGAAAAACATAGGCTGAGTTGGGACAGTGAGCGTGGTACAACCCAAACAAAGTAAAAAATTATTATCCTGTATCTAAAGAACTGCAATAGGTAGCGCCTTGGAGTGTTGCATCAGTAACAACCATATTTAGATACATTGTGTAGAGAAACACAGACTGGATTGGAATGGTGGGCGTGGTACCTCCTATACAAAGTGAAAAATAGGTAGAGTCTTGAAACTTTGCACAAGTAACCCTCATTCTAATGTTCATAGTCTAGCAAAATACAGACTGTATGTTATGTTTAAGTTACTTATCAGATCTCCATGTCACGTGTTTCATGTGTTCTCGTTCCGTCTTATTCAAATTTACAAAAAAAATAACAATTGAACAATAAAGTTAAGGTATTATTTTCGAAATTTAATAAAACCACATAAATCTCAAAGCTAAACAATGAGTATTCTGTACTATAGAATTGTTTTCGTTTTAATAAAATAAGTATAAAGCAAATAAGTAAATGTTCATTTTTACCTGTTCGCATCTTGTTGGACTTTACCACAAATTTCCAAAATATGTCCAAAATTTAAGGGCTGAGCCAAAGTGGCTTGAAATGTTTGAGTGTCTTGAGAATGAGACGTCATTTACTTATTCGCGTAATTCACTACGTCTTGTTTCGATTTCTTGTTAAATACAAATGTTTAGAAATAAAAAAATCAGAAATGTTGTTTAAATAATAAAGTAAATGTATTACGGAAATAACATTTATGCACAGTGGCGTGGGAGCTACTAAATGCTATTTATTTACAATACAATACAATTACAAATTATATTTTAAATTAATTTACCGAGCACAGTAACGAACACGTTCACTCGTGGTAGTGAAAAACGCAGAGTCTTTGGTCGGAATTGAACCCATAATCTCCGGACTGATAGACTAGAATGTTACTTATTAGCCTACCTCGGCACTCTTACTAAATTTTAATTATAGATCGATAATTAAATCAGTTACCACGCTTATATGTACATATTTTAATTGCAAGTAACAAACTCACGAAGACAATATGTATGAAGTTGCCACTACTTTTTTACTAAAATCTGTGCCTTCTGTTTAAAAGATTATGCGTTTACATTAATGGCATTGAAATTAAATTTATTACTTTCTTTTAAATCATTTTTTTATATTACTTACACTTTCTTTGTAAAAACATATCGCACAGTTAATCAAAAACAGATACAACTCAAAGTCCATAATTTTTAGTAGAGGCAAATATATAATTATTTTAAGATCAAACTGAGTACTAAAGTAAAGAAACGTTCTTAAAAGAAGGTTTGTTATTTTTTTTAATTTTGAGCTGTAATTTTGGCAAAAAGAGGTAGATTTGATGTAGAAAGAGCTACTCGCAAACTGTACATTAATTGAACGGACACAGCTAGAAAAGAAACAATGAGAATAAAATTTGAGAATAAAAATCATTTGCTCATTATAGTGTAGTGAATGAACAGTTGCATGAGCAAGCTTATCTAATGGGTATACTCATAAGCTCATGAGCAAATGGTCATACTCAAACAAATACTAGCTTACTGAACACATGTCTGCTGATCCTATACTATTAGTGAGAAAATCTCTGTTTGTATTATAAACGCTATGAACTGACCGAGTAAAGCGAACTTTCTATTCTAGTAAGCGCCATGTTTACTCTTCTTATGGTCCAAGCACTCAGTGTGTTTTCTTACCGGGTGTGTATCACATTTAGATAGGGCTTAGTGCGTTTTTCTTGCACTTGTGGTTTTTTATATTTCTTAAGAAATGAAAATCTTAAAGTGAACGTAAGTAATGTTGACAAATTCTGTTTATATTCGAACTGTGTTCGTGTTTTATTTTAAGCATAAAACTACTTGAATTCGCCAAAGTTCATTGTTATTATGTTCAACATTTGTTCATATTAATGTAAACTTGTTTACGGAAACTCTTTAAGCTCATCGCATTTAGCTCGCTATTCTTCGCAGCTTATTATTTTCCACTCATCGTTACTCATGTGCAATTAACAGACATGAATTCAATGAAATATTATAATGATCATCTTATAAGCTTCATTGTATTGTGTTCATGCAGTGCTTTAGTAGAGAATGTATTAGAGCGATATACATACATACATATAATTTATGTTTTTAAGTAATATTAAAAGTCGGCTGTAAGATTTTTGGTATTTATTGATACTTAATTAATTTACAATAGTAAAAAGAAGAAAAATTCAACTCAAGAAATTCAAGCAAAGTTTTAAATTTCAAGAATGTTATTAAAAAAAAGAAAAAAACATAAAGCAGATGAGCGAAAAGTTGTTATGTTTACGGTTTTTGTTATTCAAAATGAATTTTTTTACTAAAATCTTTGCCTGAAACGTTTACGAAACGTTTTATTTGTTTTCATACACTGGTAGAAACACATATTTTGAATTTATTTTGTAGAATGCTTTGCATTATACTTTAAACCACAGGCTCCCAACCAAAAAAAGAATGGTAAAAGTAAAAATGCTTTGGTTTGCTAAATATTTAGCAAAGTGACCTTGTTGAAAGCTGGTATACTACTGATTTTAAATTTTTACATGTTTTGTTCCCTTAGGGGTTTGCGTGGGGGCTCTTGCTTTAAACACATAGACGCCAGCGGCTGTACAGCTACACTATTACAAATGTAGTTTGCTACAATCGATGTATATGTATATTGAAGACGCTGGCTACATCCTAAACGTAGAAATTCGCCTAAGTTTTATAATGTTTTTTGTAGTGCTCGACTACAACAATGATAAAAGTTTAAAATTGTTAAAATCGGATCCATAACAAACTTAACTTTCCCAACTCGCTGCATCAGAAATTTCAAACCGGTTGAAAAAACCTGCCATAAAGAATTAAAAAATATATTAATAAGTTGATAATATTAGTATATATTGGCTAAGACATGTTCAAATTATATAAGTATGTGTTAATAATATAATAACAAAAATATGACAAAAATAATTTCGCAACATGTTACCACTGTGCGCTGGGTAAATCACAAATGCGCCAGTATGGACATAAGCATTTATAGAATTCAATTTCTTTTAAATCACAATGTGAGCCAGCAACTAATACGGGGTTTTAATACTTTAAATAATCGCACTCGTTACATGATTCATTATCGAGCGTGATTGTATTTGCGGATAAAATAAATAAAATATTAAAAATAAATTAGTCGTGTGTCATATATAAATTAATGCGGTGCTTTCTACTCTTTTTGAATTTTAATGTAGAAAAATGTCAGCTTTATTTCAAACCAAGTTGGTGCAACATTTAGAATTTGGACACAACTTAGTTATCAAAGCACAAGCGGAGGAAGATGCATCGTGGTAAATATATTTGTTAATGTTATAACTATAATTTATGGGTTAAACGATAGTTAAAATAGTAAAAACATAGCTAATAGTTAGCCAAAAAAATTCTTCCAGCTAAAAAAAAATAGGATGACTATGAAGAGCGTAACGTGCTTAATGAAAACTGCTTTCAGTTTTTAATATCCCGTACAGATTTTTTAAAATGGTTTGGCAAATATAACCCCGATTACACTAGTATATTTCATCATAACTCAAAAACTATTTATTCGATTTGGAGAAAAACCATTCGCTAGTTCTTTCGAAACCAATTTTTACCTGCTGAAAAGTTTCTAAGGCCCCTATTACGGTTTACAACTATACTCTACTTCAGGTGAAATTTTACAATTAATTATCAATTACAACTCAACTAGTCAACAATTGTTAAGTTGAATTTCAATTGTGTTACAACTCTGTTGTAGTTTCACGGTTTACAACCCTGTGTTAATTCGGTTAAAAAAATTATAACTCATCAGTAGCAGTTGTTTCTAATTACAACTCATGAGTAGCAGTTGTCTTCCAAGTTGTCTTTTAGACAACCGTAATAGGGGCATAATTGTTCCGAATTTAAGCCCAGTACGCAGCTCTACGGAATTTCAGGTTTGATTTTTTCCCCTATATTTCTACAAAAGTAAAAATTATCATGTGGTCGTTTGTAGAAATAAAAATCATGTCGTCGTGTTTTTAAAATTTTATTGTATATTGTACACAATAACATTATATCAACACAGAAATGAACAAAAAATATTTTAAAAGTATAAAAAAATGAAATGTCATAAATTCCGTTTCCAAACAATTGCCTGAACATTAATTTTTGTTTCAGTTGAAGAAAAAAAGTCTACACTTTCTGTTAGAACATCCCTGTAATAGTCAAAAATTCCGTTTAGTTTTCTTTTTAGCTGCGTACTGCCACACGGAAAGTTGCCTGAAAATTTTCAAATCTGAATTTCAGGCTGTTTTTTTTACACATACTTCTTATGGGAAACTGAAATTCAGGCGAGCTGCGTACTGGCCTTTAGAGTCGAATAATACAAAAACAACAAATTTTTTGCCATTATAAACAGCAAAACCTTTTTATTTTTAACGAACAAAAACAAAAATGTTTATTTCTAACGAAAATATTTTTTTATTTCTAGTGAAAAAATGTATTTCTAACGAAAGCGCTAAAAGTATTTTTTTTTTATTTTCAACGAAAGAAATTTTTTAATTTTAAACGAAAAAAAGATTTTTTTCAAATAAAGAAATTTTTTATTTTTAACTAATTTTTTTTTTATTTTTAACGAATTTTTTTTTATTTTTAACGAAACAATTTTAGTTTCAGGACAATTTTTTTTATTTTTAACGAAATTTTTTTTATTTTTAACGAAACAATTTTTTATTTACTAATTTCCCTTGAGCCGTTAAAAACAAATTGGGATCGAAAAACTTGAAGGTATTTTTATTTATCCAAATCGGATAAACCGTTCTCGAGTTATGGTTCAATATACTAATGTCACCGTTTTATTTAGGCGGTTATATTTGCCACTCCCCTTAAAAAAGCTTTATATGATAGAAAAAACCGAAAGCATATTTTTGTTAAACACTTTAAACTCTTCATATTTATCCTATTTTTGTTGATACATATCAGCAAATTTATTGATCTTATCAATTTTTATGATTCTTAAATGAAAATGAGCCGTTTTTAAAGCGATAATCTTAAGAAATCTCCTAAACAGTCACAACTCACAATCCACAAATGTTCAAGAGAAACCTATTTTTAAAAACATGGTTGTTTATCTATACATATAATAAAATGGTAACTCATTTCCGTCTGTCTGCTTTTCATTTGTGTTCGCATCACCTAAAAACTACTGGATGGATTTTAACAAAAATTTGCAAGCAAGTACCGTAGCATCCTGATTCAAATATGGGATACTTTTTTCCCCTAAAATCATTTCCAAGAGAAAGTTAAAAAAACCTACTGAAATTTTCGGTTTAAAACTGGAATATTTTAAACACTATTGCGTAACATAAGACGTCAATTGAATAAAATTTGTATTAGACTTGTATCATTACTTTGTGAAATTACAATAGTTTCTAGAATTCTTTATAAATTTTAGAATTTTATCCAGGGATGGGTACCTTTATATAAAGTAAATACATAAACCATAACTGAAGCACTATAAAAGTATGAGTCTTACAATTGGTCTGGAATACTTTCAAAGCAAAATCGAGCAAAATATTGTCAGGACGCCCACTGGCCAAGGGAGGAATATTAACCTAGTTTAACGGTTAGCAGGCAGCATTTTGTAAAAGGTAGCAAAGAGCCAATACTAGTGCAAGCAACACGAACTAAGCCTTATTCAAAACTTCCACACAACTACCAAACAACTGAGTGTTTCGAACATGAGACGAGTAAACACGGCGCTCTTAGTATAGAAATTTCGTTTTCCTCGGTCAGCTCATTGCGATTATGATGCAATCTTTAATAGGGTGTTATGAGAATCCATGTGTTTGATAAGCTAATATGTGTTTGAGTATGACCACTTGCTCATGAGCTTATGAGCACACCCATTAGATGAGCTAGCTCATGCAACTGTTTAGTGTATATTGCTCTATTGCTTGTTGTCACCTAATTCTCTATCTGTCTACAATATCACATATGTCAAAGTACAATGATATTTGACGCCATTTGCAAAATCAAGACGTACTATTTTTTCTGTCACCTGTTATAATGTGAATTCCAAATAATAATTATTTATGTATAAGATATTAAAATTAAAAACAAAAAACAGATTTAAAATTGCTCTATTTTTCAGGTTTCTCATAAGTCTAACAACTGGAAAAACCGAAAGCACGCCCATCATTGATGTTGGGCTTCATATGCTGGTGTCCATTAATGAGGGTTTAATCGTTTTTAAACAGTGCCTTAGAGATAATTGGAAAGATTTAAAACTAATCGAATTTGATACCGCACAATTTCTGAACATCTTTACAGTCACTATAGTAATGGATGAAAAAAATTATCACATTGCCATTAACGATGAACCCTGCATTTATGTCAAATACGGAATACCCCTCAAACGCTTGAATACTGTAAAAATAAATGGACATTTACAGAGCATCAAACAAGTGGATCATCGTCAGCATTTTCCTTTTCTATGGCCACCAATTCAATTGCCAGAGAATTTTTTAGATTTTAGCAATGAACAACCCATACCCTTTACCAGCGGTCAAGTGATGGCTATTAAAATGAAACTAACGGGCAACTCAAAGGGACGTCTTGTCTTACAATTTCGCAATGTTTGGGAAGTGACCAGAGAGGAGTTACACATGAGTATACGTTTCGATACTAAGAAAATTATTTTTAATTCTAAACTGCCTAAGGCCAGCAGTGAAGATTTGGAGTAAGTTTCTGTTATTATTCTATTAATAGAATATGGATTTCATACTTTATCTCTTTTCTAGATACGGCAAAGAGGAATGCGATAATAAATTTCCTTTCGATATTTTCTCTAAGCCTTTTAAATTGGCCATAGCATTTACTAAAAGTTCTTTTAGAATTGCCAAAAATGGAGCATTAATTTACGATTATGCCTTCAGAACGTCAAATGTTCTAAAAGATGTAATGGGTGTGAAAATGTTTGGCGTCGATGGTGTAAATGTTCGCGTTTGTAGTATCGATCATTTTCTTTTAAGTGAAGAGCAGTGTTTAGATGTTGCTACTTATTCTATAAATAAATATGATTAAAGGCGAGCATTCACTATCCTTTACAATCGTATGATTCAATCACAAAAAAATTTGACAGAATTCTGTCCTACTCAAAAAATCGTTTCAAAATGGCGTTCTAGATCATACTAATAGAGATTTTGCAAATCAGATTGCATGGAAAAATACTATTTTACGACTTTTTTCAAAAGATTATCAAATCGTACAGGCCTGTCAAAAAGTCTGTCACACACATTTCTAATTCACACTATCATACTTTTTTTAGCAAACATGCTATTTTTGACAGATCGTGCGACTGAGCATTATAGTGAATCATGGCCTTAAATAATAAAATCAAACCGTAAAAAAGTTTGTTATAAACTGTTGCTTCAAAAATATTTACAAAAAATTATTTTAAATATTTACAGTGAACTTAACTAAGCTGAAACTAGAATTTTAAAAGATAAAAATTTTTAAATTATTTTAATTTTGTTTAAGCTGGATTTTTATTTTAATAAAACTTTTTTGACAAATCATAAATTAAAAATAGTCTGCTAAAAAAAAGAAATAAAGTTTAATTCAGCTAAGCTAAGTCGGTTAATATATAAGCAATATATTTGAAGTTTTTATAATTCAGCTAAACTATTCCCAGCTGAATTCAGTTATAACAACCAAGTATTATTGTATATACTATTCAGCTAAACTAAAATTTTCAAAATTACGTGTAACAAATACAAATAAAATCACAAATAAATTTTCCAAATATGAGTCAGAGATTTAATTTACCTTAGCTGAACTAGATCTTAAGATTAATCAATTGAATTGTTTTCTAAAAAAATCTTAAAATATATTCATTTTAGCTGAATTAAGTTCAAGAGTATGAATGTCCAATTAGTGTTTAATTCTGTAGCAAAAATTTGGATTGAAAACAATTTAGCCCAGCTTAATTGAGTTTTTTTGTTAACAAGAAGTTGAACGATTTATCAAAATAAACACAAAAAAAAGTAAATTAATTACATACAACTTTTCAATCTATAGACGAGAATGATCATCTTCCAGGGATAGAGATTGTGCTGATAAGGGTTTCAACGGGTTTTCTATACTATATTGTACTCTTTCGAGTGCTACTTTCTACTTTTTAGCTCTCTTTCAGGGATTCATGCACTGGGCTTGTTCGGAAATGCAGCACTGCGCTGCATCTCATTTGCATATGTGATTAGTTTGCGATGCCGATGCAAAACAGTTGATGCTGATACTTACTTGAACCAAAAATAAATTATTATTTTTTTAAAATTTCGAACGCTTAAACATTACAAATGGAGAAGTGAAAAATAAATTTATTTCTTGATTAAGATAAAAGCAAAAATTAAATAAAAATCTTGCATATCTAATCGAACTCTTAATAATAGATTGGAAAATGTTACATCAAATTCCATTCTAACAAGTAAGAGTGCTATATTCGGCCGTGCCGAATCTTCTATACCCTTCAAAACATTATCCATATTGCTGACTCTTTACATAAATTAAAATAAGTCGTATGAGAAAAAACTCATTATTCACGCTTTAAAGAAATAGAAGCCAGCGGCTACGCAGCTAAATAAAAAAAAATCGTTGGCTACAATTGTCGCCGTTTTATTGAAGACGACAGCTACATCGTTGTAAAAGTACCAATTTTGCTTTTAGAAAATTAAATAACTTTTTTAAAAAAAATAATAAATTTTTCTTCCGAAACTTTTTTTATATGAATTTATAATTTTGTGTTATTTTCTTTTAGCCTTAGGTGACCACAGCCACAACGGTGGTCGTGTAGCCATGTAGCTTTGCGGACTTCAAAATAATCGTTTACCTATGAACGTGTGTATCCTGATGTTGTCTTTTTGGTTTAATGGGTCTAGGTTTTAAAAAAGAGATCTAATCTATTTAGGAATCAAACGCATTTAAAAAAATATGTATAAACATATATTCTTACTATTACCAATATGTTACGTTACACTCAGGATTTTCATTTTTAAACAAAAATTTAAAATTTTTTTTAAATATTTCGAAAATCATTGTTTGTAAAAATTTTTTGCCAAAATATTTTTTTGAAAATTTTAAATTTTTTGCCAAAATATTTTTTTGAAAATTTTATGTGAAATTTTATTCGAAATGTTTTTGGAAAATTAAATGCCTTTTTGAAAATGTTTAGTAATTTAAAAAAAAAACTTTTTTTTAAATTTTAATGAAATGATTTTTTTTTTAATTTAGGACCTGTCTGCTATCTTTATTGAGTTAGCATGGTCAGACCAAATAAAAAAAAGATCCTTAAAAAACTTCCTCATATCGACCCTCCCATGTGCTTTTTTACCAGAGGGTTCATTGGCTACCTCTTTAATACAAATCAAAGAAGAAAAACCCTACAAACCTAAAAACAAACAATAATCGCCCCTCGCAGGGGTTATAGATCCCCCGAGATCTATATGCACTCCTTGCGATCTACCTGTCGCGGTCTAATATTTATTAAAAAAAAAGCAAAGGAGAATCATAAGAATTAAAAAAAAAAACGTGAAAAAATAAAGATAGGCATGGTTTTTGGCCCGCAGCCTCCAAAGGAATGATCCGATGTTTCTGAATTGCAATCCCAAAACTACTATGCCTGACAGATTGGTGTGCTTAAATTTTTTGTATCTCTTCTGGTGCCTTGGCAAATGACATTTCAACGTCAACACGGACAGACGGATAGACGGTCGCTCAATAAATTTCTCTATGTATAAGGATCCAGAATATATATACTTTATGGGGTCGGAAATGAATATTGTAAAAATTACATACGGAATGACAAACTTATATATACCCTTCCCATCTGTAGTGAAGGGTATATAAATGTATAAACAAATGTAATTTAATAAAATAAAATCAATAAAGAACAAATATAATACTCACTCATCCATTGCATCAGCCATTTTTGTGATATTTTTCAGTGATGCATTTTGGAACACACGAAATTTGCAGTGATGCTAACTGATGAATTTTCGAAGGTACTGAGCATAAGCTGCAGCGCAGTGATGCATTTCCGAACAAGTTCACTCTGTTTTAGTTTATTTCAAGTCTTTTCTACAAATCAAATCAAATAATTTCAAAGGTTTTAATAGTCTTCTCAACTTCCTTTGAAAAAAATCTAGCTTCTGTTTTTCTAATTTGCTTAAATTCCAATTTATTATGCCGAATTGAGGTAAAAGGATATACGAATTTTATTGAAATTTAAATTGATCTATCATTAGCTGCTTAGAACGAAGTCTACCACTACAAAAAGCTATTCTCTTTTTTAAAAATTAATCACATATTTTGTAAAAAATAGTTTTTTAATTATATAAAGCAGTTAGAATATATGAACTTGTGCCTACTTAAAATTTTTTTTAAAATTGATCTTTCTTGATAATATTTGGCTTCCGCCATTGCTGCTGTTTAATCGTTGAGGTCCAGTTTTTAATCTTTCTGTAAAATATTAAAATAACACCACTTTAAATATTTTATTAATTGTAGTTTGCTAGTCTATCAATTTGGGGGTTGTGGTTTCGATTCCCACCATAGACTCTGGGAGTTTCCCTACAATGAGTAAAGGTCTTCGTTACTACGCTTGGTAATTTAACTTAGAATATAATTTGTTATATTTGATAAATAAATATTAACCGTAGAGCTAATGCAGTTACATGTGAAAGATATCACTTACATATGGATATTCCATCTTGAAGATATTTTTTGGCCTATTAAAATACAACTGACTAAAAGAAATTAAACCACTATTACAAATTTTATGTACAAATCACAACTTGTTAAAAGTTTGGCAATCTTTTCCAAACACAATTTAACTTGACAAGAAAATATTCTTGTTCGAATTTAAATCCCTCAAGGACAATAAAATAAAACATACTTAGATATGAATGTAACTGCTTTTATAACGATAATTTTGTGTAAGAAAAATAAAAAAGAGAAGCAGAAAATATTACTATCCCCACTCTGTAAAGGCAATGAATGGACAAAATTAAGTAGTAGATTGCCCAATACGACCGCTGACAATAATCGACAGTTAGTAAAACATTTTATGGCATCATTGGTGATTTAACACCCACAAGGACGTTAAAAACCGAACAAGAGAAAAAAGTTACACAATCAAAACTTTTTTACACAACTTGATACGTTAAAATTAAAAATTGGAAAAATAAGAAATTTTATTCAACTTCGACGAATTTAAAGTAAGCTTCACTTTTATGAACAAATTACAGTCTTAGCATCTTATTCCAGGAAACAATTATCATCATTCTCAATTTGTTATCTTGACATGTCCTAACAGTTATTGTACCCTGATTAGCCCTAAAGGTACCTCGTGCAGCATTCTTTATTCAAAGCCACAAAAAGACTAGGACTATTCTTCTTACTTATAATTCTATATTATAATTGAGGTCGAACAAAATTCACATAATAGTGATCAAGCTAGTTAGAGTTCTACCAAACTATCAAGATTTACTCCATCACTAGATAGGCTAGGAATATTACCCTAACCCTATCAAGCAACGAAAAATCTATTCGAAAGGTGCAAAAGAGACTATTTCACTTCTGACGCCATTCGGAGCTATTGTCTTCTCAGCCTTAGGCCGTCTTTTCATACTAGCGCTCCTTTATTAGCCCTTGAAATATCCAGGAAAAAAATCTCCATAAGTGCCGAATTACATTATGCAATTTTTGTAGCTGCAATTTTTCTCGTTGCTTCTTTAATATTGCGTTTGTGTTTATATCTTGCAATTTTTACTGCAACAATTTGTATGGATGTTTACATTTGTTTACGTTTTAAACTTTAAAACTAAGACTACGAATTAGAGAACAAAACGAATTTTAAGAGTACTTATATATGTGTACCCTTATTAATTCCTCGCTCCCCTCTCGCCTACTAATAATGAATTGCAGCTACAAAAATTGCATAATGTAACTCAGGACTAAGCGACTTCAATGTTTCCTCTACTGTCTTATTCATCTAACTTGGTAACTTGGTTCCATCTTTGAGACAGGGTCTCTAGAAAGTATCTTCTTTTGATCCTCATGCTAGAGCAGAATTTTTTTTTCTTTTAAGAATCCCATGAGTTTGAATCTCTCTCACTTATGTAACGGTTAAAAATCTTCTTGTGTCGTTGTTTGTGGATTGAAGTTTCCCCTTCCACCAGTGTTTCGGATTTTTCTCATCCACTACTGTTAAGGGACAATCATGCTAGAAAGCCATAATTGGTATGATCGTACTGGATAGCCCTGCCCTCAGATATGGCAAGTCTGTCTTCTACCATGCAATTCCTAACCGAGTCTAACACAGAGTGATATTAATTTCCTCTGCCTTTCGTTAAACAATAAAGTTGGGTGCTGCCCTCTGTTTGCAAACAGAAAATCCTCTATACCTGCTGAAACTGACCATGTTCAACACCTCCAGTGACGAATGTTAATCTGACGTCTTATAGAGACGTTATGCCAATGCAATTAGAAATGATCCCGATCGACTGGGAATCATTACTAACGAAAGAAACGGCAAACAAAAATATGTCATTGGTACCGTTGGTATGTCATGACTCACCAGTGAAGACTATAGTCACTGGTTGTTTGTTTGGTAAGTTTGATGGGCGCGTTCGCTATGAGAAAGTCATTATTAAGCCAAGTCATTATTAAGTGATAGCACTGCTCCTGTAACAAACCTATGTCTAGCTTATTATTCTCAAAGCAACCTGGAGTTGCTTTGCTGTGATGAAAATTTAGTTGAAAAACTTTTAGTTTTTCCTTTCCATGAACAGACGGAGGAAAATTGTTATAAAAGGAACGAACAACTTAACACACTTTGTTTTCAATATTCCAAGAAACCTAATAAAAAGGAAATAATCTCTTTAAATTTTATTGACTGTTTTTTTTTCTCGCAAGACAATGTTTCAAGGGGGAGCACACAAAAAAATGTTATGCTGGAAAAACCTTAGGAAAAGGTAAATAAACTTTGACATTAAAACAAAACTTCTTTAAATGCGTAAGTGTTTG
This sequence comes from Phasia obesa, assembly GCA_949628195.1. Lineage (NCBI taxonomy): Eukaryota > Metazoa > Arthropoda > Insecta > Diptera > Tachinidae > Phasia > Phasia obesa. The sequence continues at coordinate 158,407,970 of OX451215.1, forward strand.
AACCGATTTTTTACATATGTAGGTATGTATGTATATATTTTTAACTTATTAGTTTAGTTGATTTCTTGTTTTTATATATTCATGTAGAAATTGCTATTATATTATATTTTGTTTTGTTTTAGTTTCTTTAAGCGGCAATCTGTCATGCCTTTGGAATCCACTAAAATCCCATAAATTATTCTGTGTACGAGGACGTTAATAAAACATAAATATTTGTATTTTAATAAATAAATACTTAAATAATGAAAAGGAAAACACAACATGTTTTTTTTTTTTTGGCAAAAATTAAGAAAAACTCTGACTTAAATAATTTGCACATCTGATGAGGGAGAGGGCATGGAAGAGTATTTGCGTTTGTAAAAATCCACCCCATATTTGATGACAGCCAAACAAACAATCTTTTTGTGGCACTAAAGTGTAACCTGCATCTTTAAATGTTTAAGTTCAGAGTTGCCATTGCATTGATTTTTAAACAGAGAAAAGGCTCCTGTTGATAACCTAAACCAGTCCATTATTTAATATTCGGTGACCAAGTTTGAGTCGAGTGGTACAGTGTCATTTAATAAAAAATAAGTTATGAAAGGAGACTCTTTGAAGTCAGCGAAAATTCGGAGAAGCCAGAGCCTTTCGCAGATATCAATACTATAGAAGTCTATAATTTCGGAAGTATACATGCATTTACACAACATGATTTCAATTTAATCATTTTGAAATCCCAAACCAGCAGGCATGACATTTAGATAAGAACTCTACTGCCTCATGATAAATCAACAAAGAAGAGATTGATCATGTTGTGTTGCACGGAAGGCATTTATCTAGCGTACTGAATGTATGTTCAATTCGAAGAGCCAACGTTTATTACCTGGTCGCAATTATGATTCTCATGGTGATGAGTGTCGCGAAAAACGATTGAGATAGACTGAGACCTCAATCGTTTTGTTGTACCCTATACTCGTTTACAAAAAGGGAATTAAGAGCTTTTAAAAAAAACTATAGAGGTGCAAGTATCATTTTTAAAATACAAAATCGTATAGAGCACGTTGAGTGGACGAGATAATATCAGTGCGGGTTTAGACCTGTAGTGCGATTCACTATTCAATTTTAACGATTCTTGACTCGTCAAAAAAATTTAACAACAAAACGAAAGACTTTGCTTTTCAGTATTAACTAATAAATTTTAACGATTCGGGACTCGTTAAAAAAATTTAACAACAAAACGAAAGACTTTGCTATTCAGAAATGCTTTTTAATAACATTTGATGTTATAAATCAGCTGTTTTTCTTAGCAAGTCGAGTATTGTTAATTTAACTACAACTATTTTTGTGTCCTTTACTTTATCAAAATATCAAAAGATAAAGTCAGCCATAAGATGTAAAATGTAAAATATTCTAAATAATTAATATTTATATTTAAAACACATACATACAGGATGCATTCCGAACCATCAATTCGGCTTCAGAAAAAAACATAGTACGATCTAACAAACACACAGATTAGTAAATGTAATTAAAACGACCTTTGAAGAAAAAAAAAATACTGTTCTGCGCTCTTTATCGACGTTTCTTAAGCATTCGATAAGGTTTGGCACGAAGGCCTAATATTTAAGCTAAAGCTGAACTTGCCCGAAAACTTGTATAAGCTCTTAAAAGATTATTTAACGAATCGCAAGTTTTTACTAAAAGAAGGTGACTTTTCAAGCTCGCCACAGCTCATTGAAGCCGGAGTTCCCCAAGGTAGTATTTTGGGACCAATTTTATATTTACTGTACACATCAGATATGCCAATTAGCACTCTAGCCCACACATCAACTTTTGCAGATGACACAGCTTTTTTAAGTATTCATGAAAAATGGCTAGAAAAAGGGAGAATAAAAGTGAATGAACAAAACTGTACTCACATAACTTTCACACTGCGTAGGGACACATGCCCTCCTATTCGCATAAATAACCAAATGATACTACAGCTTTCAGACGTTAAATACCTGGGTATACATCTTGACCGTCGCCTTACTTGGAAAACCCACATTGACTTCAAGTTAACACAAATGAAACTAAAAGCAGTACAACTTAATTAGCTTATTGGCAGAAACCACCCTGAGCTTAGATTGTAAACTTCTACTGTACAAGTCGGTCTTCAAACCAATTTGGTATTATGGGATTCAGTTATGGGGCACTGCCTCAGCCAGCAATGTAGAAAAAATTCAAAGGCGCCAAAATAAGATTTTACGTATTATTACATCTGCTCCCTGGTAAATAAAAAATTCGAACATCCACAAAGACCTAAACATGCCATCAGTTAAAGCAGAAATAGCGAAACATGCAGTCACATATCTAAAGCGGCATGAATCTCATCCAAACCCTTTGGCGCGTAACATGCTGAATGAACCTGGTTACATTCGACTAAAAAGAAGAGATACTGCTTTTCTTGGCCGTACATTAGAGGGATGACCCGCAAATGATTGCAAAATCCGTGAAACAAACATTATTTTTGTCTAGCACTGGCTGGACTTAAAAAGAATATTTTATTTTAGACTTAAGATACGAGTAATTATTGTTAGTTCAAAAATATTGAAGATACAATAAATAAATTATGAAAAAAAAAAATATTTAAAACACATACATATGTATTTTAGCTACCTTATAAAATGAATTTAAACAATTTTTTAGAAATAAAATTAAAAAGAAACAAAAAATGAAGCACTTGTGTGGAAAGTTTTGTATATTTTGTTTATTATTTTTCATTCCTCTTTGTTCTTTTCGCTTTTTTTGCTATTTTGTTTAGCAGCATTGCCATTTATTTTTTTTTTGTATTTTTCATTTGTTAACTATAGGTTAGTGAATTGCAAATGCGTTAGTGCAAGCAATTAAACATGTTGATATATTTAACAAGTGTTAGATCGTTAAAAGTTAGTGAATTGCACTACTGGCAAATACATCCTCGAGCATATGGCTTCCACCAAGAATTTCCATTTTCACGATTCGCCGTAGTTGTTTTCGCGACTTGTAAGATTGCTTTTTCCTTTTGTCATTGTCGTTAATCGGCTGTTGTTCAAGCTTAACAGATGATTGGTCTGCTGCAGCTGGTCCAAGGATAATGGGGCTACCAACTGCTTAGAAACAACGCCCTCCGTTTATTTGGTACAGTGCTGGGAAACCTTACCAATCTTTGACTTCAGCATTTTTCTTTTTTTCCCAGAGGGTGGTGGCTACCTGACCTTTTGCCATGATGTTATCCTTTCCAGGGAGGAAGTCAAGGGATGGATTGTCTGGAGGAGGTTGAAGCCACTTAAAATCTAAAACTCTAAAAAAACATGGTGCAACATTTTCGCCCTCTGCCAGGGCTCGCATCTGAGGTGCTTGGTTTTATAGGCAAGTTCTTAAACCACCATGCCGCCACCTTATACCAGAGCAGATATTTATACTATGCCAAATGCTGGATAGGACCCAAGAAAAGCCAATCAATACAACCATCTGATTGTCAATTAAAAAGAAGGATTTTGATAGCCCAATTTTTGCAAAAGCATTTGAAACATGTGTAAATTTAAAGTTTTGCTAAAAAGCTATTCTATTACAAACGAGGCTTTAAGTAATGCAATGGTTTGCAGTACGATCTATTCAACATGCGGTTGGAAAAAAGTCTGCCTGAATCAGCATTTAATAGAATAGCCACAATTTACAAAAGAAGATACACATGCTGCTCACATATGCCGATGATATTGACATCATGGGTCGAACAAAGTAAGTGCTGTCTTTGTAAATGCAAAAATAATAAATAAAACATTTAACGTTTGCTACCAGACCCACCGACAAGGAAAAAGCCAAGTTGCTGGTATTAGCAAACAAAGAGTCCACGGAAATAGGACATGAGGAAGTCAGTGAATTTGTCTACCTTAGTGACTGAGTGTAGTTTCAAAAGGTCTACTAAGTCGATTATAAAAAATCCACTGTGGAACAGCATATGTTAAGGAATCAAGTCCGACATGGAGCTCAGTTTCTATTATGCGAACTCTTGATCTGTCAATCTTCACATTTAATATACACTTACCTGCTCATATTGAGCTCTGTGTGGGTGGACATATTTTCTCCAATACTGCAATTGCAGGAATTCCAATTTTTATCAAATCAAACAGGACTGTGAAAATCCAACAGAGATGAACAAAAAGCCTCTTAAGAGATGGAGAGGTTAGTCTCTAAAGAAACTCTGGTTTTTATTTTATAAGTCGGAAGAGTTGTTCAGGAATACCTTGCAAGAGGTAGTCGGGTTATACTCTAAAGATGCTTCCTGCTCTCAGCAGGAAGTAAAAAAAGTTACTTGGATGCAACAGAGTAAGTTACCTTTGTTGCGTTATTAGCAGGTCATGGAAGCTTCCAGTATCATCATCCAAGTTGATAATAGAAGAAACCAATACTTGAAGAGGCTGAAACATTCAGGTATGTGACGGAAAGCGATTTTGAAAACGAGTCGATTTTAAAACGGTTTTATTGATTTGTATAAAAACTAATTTTTAGTAATTTTTCATTTTTTTTTTATTATTTTTGTCTAAATTCATAATTATTGTTTGATTTTTATCTTCTGGTATAATTTTCAAACCCAAATATTAAAAGATGGGTTCAAAAATAATCCTTAAAATCGATAGAAATTCATCACACCCTTCGAAAACGGTCGTTTTAGCACTTGCCTAGACAAAGAGTACGAGAAATTGCTTTGGTTAGGTTAAGCGTATGTTGTGCGAATGGACGAAGATGCTCCTGCAAGTAAATTTTTCGAATACGATCCCGAAGGATATCGTATAAGGCAACACTAAAAGTTCAAGTGGAGAAAAATATCCAATACTTGTTGATGGAAAGTGAAGAAGAAACACAGTTCGAAGTGCTTGAAATTATTGTATATTCTACGTTCGGCTGAAGTTCAAGATGTAGTCCGTCTCAGTGCTCTTTATATTATCGCTTATATATAAAAAAGAAAAAAATATCAAAAACTAGATGAATAAATAATTCGTCCATCTGGCAACCTTCTTACTTATACATGCATAACAAATATTGTATTTAAATTATCGCAATATACGTCATCTTCTTCAGTATATGACCATTTTAGTTATAAATTATTTTTGTCTGTACGTTCGAAACATCTTCTTGTAATATTCAATATTTAAGTATGTGATTTTAAGATCTGCTTTCTTTTTTCTGTTTCATCTTTTAAGGACTCTTTCTTCTATTTCTACGGTCATAAATCATTATTGTTGTCTTTTGCACAAACCATGCATGTTGGTATAACTCAAACTCCCCGCTCATTTTCACCCCAAATGACAAGCGTTTCATACAATTGTAAGTCTTGTGAATGGAATAGAGTGGAATGTTCACATTCCTTAAGATTTGTCAGATTTGTTTTTGAACAACGGTAACATATGAATTGGAAATGTTGTATTTTTTATTAATATATTTTTCTTTCTGCCTCCTAATTTAATTTGATGTCAACGTGTAAGTCTTTTTAACGTTTTTTTTTTAATTTTTTTTTAATTAATTGAATTTTCATTACTTTAATATTATTTAAAGGTTAAAAATGAAAATCCTTGAATTTAGTTTTAAACGCATAAAATTTAAAATTATGCAATGTCATGGTTCCCCTTTTTATTCTGCCCCCTTTTTATTCCTTCAATGATCAGGCAATTTTTGAATAGAAAAGGCTGCTTCCTACTCAGCCCCGCAAACAAAAACAGACATTTCAGTTGAGTAGATAAACTTTGTTTTTGCCTTAACCGGAAGGAAGTTATTTATTTAAAAACATTTATAAACACATTTTACAGTTATAATGCGGGCATTGTGGAAATTGTTTTAAAGTGTTAAAAAAAGTGACGAAAACTTTTTATGGTTGTTTTTGAAATTTTGTTTACATTTTTAATTAATTGTAATTAATTGTTTGTGGAAACTTTAGGCAAATATGCAAGTAAGAAGTTAAAGACGTTAAAAAATTACTTAAACAAATTTAAAGGACTAAATAGTAATTGTGTGAGGGGGGTACTAAAAGAAATATACCTAAAGCTGGTAGATTAATCGATACCACTATTTACACAGATAGTCAGACAGACATACAGACAGACAGACAGACAGACAGACAGACAGACAGACAGACAGACAGACAGACAGACAGGCGACTGTAAAAGCAATCGGTAATATGTAGTTACATTACATCGAAAGTAGTCACCCGTTGTCGCAGAGAGCTTCAAGCTATCGACAAACAACACATACCAAAACGGTGATGGTTACTCGGTCATTAAAACATCGTAGAAATGCTAGAGCTGATTTGGACATAAGAAAGTTGTGAGGATATATACTCTGGTCTAAATTCTGTATATAGGAGGATAAGATTAAAATTCACACGTGATGCCGACACAATGTCGAATAACTCATTGGGACGAAATCCTTGCTGAAGGAAAAATGTAATGAGTAACAGAACAAGCTGTTACGTATAAGTCTAAACTCAGAATCTACATATGTAGACAAGAATGTATATAGATCAGATATTTCTTAAAAAAAGACTCAGATTTGTGAGGATGATATATGCAGATGGTGTGGCGAAACAGAGGAAAATACATTCCACTAGCTTTGTCAATGCACCGTGTATCACACAGTCGTAATAAATGTTTTTCGCTTTTTTCTTTTATAATACAGGTGTAGAAGCTAGGCTACTTGTTAAATTTACGAAGCTCACGAAACTACTTAGAAAGATTAATTAAAACAGAGCTATGTATAGTGGAGAAAATCAGAGGATTCACTATGGATCAATAATGTTGTTGTGAATCTACACACATACATATATCTCTCTAACCTAACCATTTATTTTTGGCTTAATTGATTTCTGTCCATCGCCCTTCTATGTATGTATATCATTTCTAATAGACAAAATTAAATAAGCGCGCAACACTTTACGCTGTCTAGCGCCTAGCTTTAACCCTGGAGTGACAAACCTAAATAAAAGTGCAACGCTCTGTCATAAACAGTAATGTTTACCTAATAATGACTGAATAACATCTTTAAGTAAGTAATTATTTAGGCTTACGTTCTCAGAAATTGAAACCCAAAATAGAGATAAAATCGCTAGATAAAGCAAAAAGTATCTAAAATGTCATCAGTTTTCACAAAAAACAATTACAGTTTGTTTGCAGTCAACTTAACTACTGAACGCTCTTTCAAAATCGGATTTTCCAATTGAAAAGCTCTCATGCCGTGCTATTTAGATTTGCTCAATTAGACCCATCAGAGAAAGAAAATCTCGAACCTCTTTTCGGTCGTAACAGTAATTACAAAATGATGACGTTTAAGTAATTATTGTAATTTAGGCGTAACCTAAAAAGATCATAATTCTCTCTAATTAAAAACTAATGACTATTGTTGTGAAATTAAAAATAAAAAATATCTAATTTTCCTTTATAAAGAAGTTTTACTTTATAACGGTTAGTTTCATTTGATAAGGAGTCATAGGCTAAAAATAGCTCTGTGATAATAAAAATTCTTAAGTTAACAGCCATTCCAATGCTATGTGTATTACAATTCTCTAGCTATAGTATAGCAATAACTAACTTTATAAATTGATGTATCATGTCCATTGTTTCAACATCAAAAATATGTATTTGGCTTTTTTATGCGCCTCAGAAAAAAAAGGAATTTCAATCTAATTTGATGATGCTACAATTATTGACCAATATTCACTTTCAATATGATTAGTAACTTTGTAATATACATAGTTACCCGAAAAAAAAATTTTTAAGACTATTGCAGGTATAGCTTTTCTTTACACAATTTCTCTCTTAGACACAATTTCGAACCGTAGTAAAAAAAAGTACTTCTCCAGATGTATGACAATTTTACCTACTTTATATTCCATTTTGCTTTCTATACATGTAGTATCAATAAAGGAGTTACTTACATATACAAAATGTGAAGACTTCGGTTATTTAAGTTCTGAGTTTACTTTCTTCTAATAGCTCGACAAAAGCACCTCTTGTGTAATGAATGGAAATTCAAAATTAATTTTAGAATTTATCAATTAATTTTTTTATTTTTTATATTCATAATCATATGAACGTATTTATATGAATCAGAACGAATGAAATTTTTAAGAGATAAATGAAAAAAACAACATTTGTATGAGCAATATTTAGCTACTGATATACACAGTAGTGCCGATCGCAAAAATGTCAACATAAAAATGCACATCAGATTTATTTTAAACCAGAAGCCGCGACGCGAAAACGTTTGTTTAAAAACGTTTTATTTTGGAAATAAACCACTAAAAGATAGAAATCACTAAAGATAGGTAGATAGAAATTGTCATATGTTAGTAGAAAAAGGAATAAAATCATTTATAGGCAAGGTTTGTGGATCTTTTACAGCTTTTTTATGCAAGTAACTGGTATCAGTGAAAAGCGTATGACTACCAGTGTTGGGATCTGACAATGTTTAAATTGTACCGCTCTAGTGATTAAATTGTACCAAATCAGGAATTGATAACCCTATGCATAATAGGGTTATCAAAGTAAATAATATAAACCCTGAACATAAGTCAAGAATGTTCCAAATTATGTTAGTTCTAGTTAAGGTTGGAGAACTATGAAATTAGAACTGTTTATTAGTGTTAGAAAAATTATTCAATTAAAAAAATTTATTGAAAAAATTTTGCATGAAATTGTACCAAAAAAGCATAAATTGTACCAGTGTACTACGGATATGTCGATTGTACCAAATTTGGTACAGTTTTACCACAAATCGCAACACTAGTGACTACTAGATAAATGTTTCGTCAGCGTCTTTGCAATTTGTTCGATTTTGCTTTGAAAGCAATCCGCACCAAAGACCGTTACGTTTTAGTTTTTTTTTAAAGAAGTAACACTCAGGCAGTTAATGCCTATATTAATTGCCTGTCTCACCATGTCGCTCGATAACTTTCGTTCGCACAAATACATTTAAAATAAAAACAAATTCAAACATTTTGTTTTTGTTTTAAATGTAATTATGCGAACGAACGTTATCGAGCGACATCTTGGGACAGGCAGTAACTGTGTTACTTCCTTTAAAAAGGGATAGTAGTAGATAACACAGATGGTTAGTGCGACAGTAAAGCTTCGCTTATGGCAACACTGCAATTGAACGTTGTGATAATTTTCGCCAGCGATTTAGTGCTATGTGGTAATACCGGCGAAGGCGTTTTTAGTTCCGCCTTAAACTATGCTGCATACCAGTTTATGTACTTTTTTACTTTATCTATACATTCTCGTATAATAAAGTAGTAACTCCGTCTGCCTGTCTGCTTTTCATTTACGTTCGTATCACGTAAAAGGTACTGGATGGATTTTAACAAAATTTTGTGAGGAGGTACTTAAGTATCCTGGTCCCACTATAGGATACTTTTTTCCGCAAAAATATGTTATTTCCAAGAGAAAGTGAAGAAAAAACAATGAAAGTACGCAGTTGAACTAACCGGATTTGAATACTTTATTTTTTGTAGACAGACGGAAATGAGTTACTATTATTATTACTAAGATTAGAACTTAAAATTTAATCTTAACGGATTTTTTGAAAAATATAGTGTGGAATTGGAATTCACACTACTTCTGATTGAACTGAGATATCCTTAAAAAATTTTAAACAGACATATATAAAAGAGCTTTTAATCAAGTGGTAATAAAATATTTTATTTTTATTTTAAAACCTGAATTCGTAAAACGGGAATGACAATTTTGAAAAAGATTAATTTTTTTCAGAAAAGTGGCTAACCGCCTTTGTTAACCTGTCAAGTAATTTTTAATGTACATATATAGCCAAGCAGAGAAAATTGTTTTTTTTTTTCAATCGGAATTTTGCATTCTGAGGAATTTTATATCCGGCCCTATTCGCGTTTGCATTGTAGTTTGAAAACGAAATAAAAACAATAATTTAGCATTACCGTTAGCGTTAACTACACTCGTCGTAAATATATCGGCATTATCTATTTTGAAACGAAGATAGAAACGACATTAAAACATTCGTTCTCTGTCATCATTGTAGGCAACGATATTCAAGCGACTACAAGAAAAAAAAATTTTAATTTAAAAAAAAATACGTAAGTAATTTCGAAAGTAAAGTTTTTTAAATAGAAGAACATCCCGCCTATGCTAAGCGTTTGCGAAAGGGCTTAAAACCCTAACATATAGTGGTTTTTGAAGCGAAACTGCCGAGAAATTAAATCCGTTTGGATCTGCAGTTTTTGATGTAGAAGGTTGGCATAAAGTAAGTTAAACTAAATTAGGAGAAAATATCCAATAAAATGTTTTTTATTAAAATAAATCAAGATAAAAAGGAAACTCTGAATCCAGAGCAACAGGGGAAGGCTGTTATAAACAGGTACGATTGTCACCATTGGAGGAAGCGGTGTCAAACCTATTAAAAATTGAAAAACAAATTAACCCGAAAGAAAACGTAGTGGTATTCGCCGGACATGAAGAAGTTAGATCGCTACTAATCGAGTTTCGTACTTAGAATCTGGGATGGCAAAAATCTTAAAAGCTCTGTCGTCGCATTATCCGATGTATATTTATATCTATTATGTCATCAATCATCATCACTTGAACTTGAAAATTAAAATTCAGTACTCGCCATATTTTGTTAAAACTTACAAAGAAATAACAAACTTTTCAGAAATTTACAAAAATGTCATAAATAACAACACAAAAAATTGCAGTGCTACCTTTACACTTTACTAATTTTTCTTTTGGTTTTCGATAACGTTTCTTCGTAGTTTCAATATATTTCAAGAATACGAATTTAGGCACGAAACGACGATAAGAACGACAACAACATAGAAACGACCATTAAAATTAAAACGCCAACGGGATTAGGGCCGAATATATCATAAAGTTTGTTTCAACATTGGCTGTCTGGATAGGGCTGGAGGGATAAATGCCACAATTTCTAAGCCAATTTTTCTTTTATTCGCATTTGCTATAGGTTGTCTTTAAAATAGTTGAAAACAATTTGCTAGTATCAAAGTTAGTTTAATTTATATAAGGAAAAGGGCCATACCATCTCTTTTGGGGAAACCCAGTAGTTTTTATATTTTCCCAATTTAGAGGCTTGTTAACTTTTTAACTAAACGAAACAAAACTTGATACTACTTTACTGTAAATAAGTCCACCACATTATTGTAATTAAAAAAAATATATATTTTGTAAGCCAATTTTCTGCCAAACTAAACGAGATATTTTCAAGAATTATCGATATTTAAACAATCTTAACATTTTAGTTATTTTGAGCTTAGGAATTATTTTCAAAATAAAATGTTTTTGAACCACTGTGGGACAGCATAACAGTGGTTTAAACAGCTCATAGTCACACACAATATTCTGAAAGTCCAACTCCTCCTCTATTTATAGTCCTAATTAATCTGAATAGTATGAAGAACTTAATGTTTATTGCGACTTATTACAAGGTTGGTTCCAGTGTGCCTTTAAACGTTTTGTTTTCAAGAATTAATTTTTATATTAAGAACAACGGGCAGCATCACTTCCCTACTCTTTCTGTATCTCTGTTGAGGATCCAATAAAATCGGATTTGAAGTTTAAAACTTCATTTATTTATGAAATCTTACAAGACAATTACAAATTATATTCCAACTTCAATTATCGAGCATAGTAACAAAGCCTTCACTTCTTGTTGATTTGCTGATTTCTCTGCATTTTGCTGATTTTTCATGGTAAGATTGGCTAGGTGAGTTTTGCAGATTTTCTTCATCAAATTGCAGATTTTATGAAATGACTGTGTTAAGGTCACATTCCCTTTTATTGATTTTTGTCAACTTTATTTCGTTGAATAAAAATTCTTCAGACGTTGAAACTTTACCTTAGACAAATTAATGAAATTCAAAGATTATTAGAAATAAAACATCTGAACATATTGTATCCCTGTCAGTATCATTAGCTTTGAATCGAAGACGTTGTTTAGTAGATTTATTTTGCTTTTGTGGAAAACGCAGAAAATACACCTCAAATAATGTTAGACAATTTAAACTAAGAAATTCAAGCAATTGAATCGAATCGCGCCACTCGATGTTAGTCTACTAGTCTGAGGGTTTCCTGAAGACAAGCAAGAAGTTTCGCAGGTAGTGTTGTTCAATTCCCCGATTTTTTGTGGTGCTCTCCAATTATGTATTTATGTAAAGATGAAACATACTTATATTTTTCTGTTGAATATTAATTAATGATTCTGAATATATATTATTTGATTTGATTTTATTTTACACTAGCTGTACCCACACACGTTGTGTGCGTCCTGACAATATTTGAAAGTAATTCACACTTTATGTATACGTATTTTCTTTATATAAAGGTACCCATCCCTGGATAAAATACTATATTTTATATAATATTCTCAAATTCTAAAAATTATTGTAATAGGTGTTTCAAATAACCCTCTTCTAAAAATAAAATGTGTATATCGGTAAAATTGCGTACTTTCACTGCTTTTTCTTCTCTTGGAAATAAGGTATTTTTGCGGAAAAAAGAAATCTATGTTTGAATAAAGATGCTAACGTACCTCCTCACAGAATTTTAAAATTAAAATACAGACAGGAAAAAAGTTACTGTTTTATTTTATGTATGATGATTTTGTGATAATTTTCATAAAAAAATCATAAAAACCTCAAATTTATATGTTTTGTTATTTTACCAGATTTTATGCTGATTTTAAAAATTTTATCCAGATTTTTCAGATTTTTTCTCACAATTTTGATTATTTTATAGGTAAATTGGCTGGCAACACTGCCCAAAACCCCCAGACGGATAGAGTACCACACTACCTACTAGCCTACCGAAGCACCCAGTTTAAAACTTATTTATTTTGCCGTTTATTATGTGGTCTGGCCCACTGTGTTCTGTCAAGAAAATTTTTAAGAATAAATCTTTGAAATAATAATTCTAAAGAAAACCAGGCAGGCGTCGATGCCAATCAAAAGCAGACTCTGTGACAGACAACCATTTTTGATTTATGACACAAGAAACCGTGACCTTAACCATGACGAATAAATTTCATAATCAGAAGGAATTTGCAAGAAACAACAACAAGAAGGAAGAGAATGATAGTATGACTACTCTGTGATAAATAGAAAGAAATGTTTATGAAAAATCATATGTTTTCACTCATGCCTGCAAACACTCAAACACACACAGACATAACAAATTAAACACACATGCAGGAAAGGATATGTTCTTTGTCTTAAGTCCTTAAGTGTATTAAAGTTCTTAAATAAACCACTTTTTACTTTTTCCTTGATGGTGGTTTTAAAAATGAGTTTTCTTTTTTCTGTAATTGACCAAAAATACATAAGACTTAAAAGAAATCTTTGTACTAAAGTATTATAGATATTTTTTAATTCCTTTGACAGTTCGTATTCAAGCAGACAAATCTTTACACATGTTTCATGTCACCGATATGTTTTTTTGTGAAAAATGATGACAACACAACGGAGATATTCGTGTTGTGGAGAACAATTTAAGATGAACTAAAGTTATTCTTATGAATTCTTTTATTTTTCTTTCCCATATTGTACATTGATGTGGTTTGTTTCTAAAGATTTACGAGAATTTTTAAGATGATAACTTTGAAATATAAATAAGTATGTAAGTAGATATTTAAATGTTTGTTAAGGCGGGCTTACAGTTTTTACAAATTTGGCTGAAGTTCAAAATAAATAAAGCCACTTAATTCAAAAAATCATCGGTAGTGCGATTCCGTAAACGGTTTTAACGATTACCGAATCGTTTAAAATTTAAAAAAAAACTGTCGATTTTGCTACGGAGTAATCAAATCAGCTGTTGCTGTTAGCAAGTCTATTATCGATTATTCCCGACCAAAAGTTTATTTTTATAAATTAAAATGGCTTTTGAATAATTATCAGACAATTTATTTCTAAATGTGTTAGTTTTTAGCACTCCAATCTTTAAAGGGATGCAGTGTCAAATCAAAGTAAGGGGTAACGAAATTTCCGACGACTTGCCAGAATGAGCTCGTAGAAAAATAACATAGAGTATCATCGGTAAAGCCACTGAAAAACTAAGCGGTCCTTGGGTAGTAGGAAAAACTGCAAATTGATTCATATTAGCAACTTAAAAAACAAACTTCTCCTAGGTTTGAACAGAAAAGTTCTAAGAGTCATTGTAGGGGTGATGAGTGAACACTGTGAAGTTAGGGCAAGAACGAGTAGATGGACAATCGATAGGTACTATACATATGTGTTTAAGTTACTTAAGTTATACATATATTTTTTATTATAAATATTAGGTTGGGGAAAAAGAAATCCATTACTTTTGCGTAAAATTTATGACTTTATTTAACATGTTTCGGATTGTTCGATTAAGTTAAAATATGCACCGTTTTATAATTTGTTGACATATAATGTACTAAAAATACATAGAAGTCTTGGTCCTTATTGACGAAAAACTCTAGTGATCGACTTTCACAATCTTCTTTTGATCCCAATTCCTTATCACACAGGTAGTTTTGCTATTCCAGAAAAGGTGGTAAACACTAGGTGGTAGGTCCGGACTATATGATGGATGCATCTAAACTAAACCCTGAGCTTCTAGCGAGTCACTATAGACGTATGCGTACGAATATGTGCTTATTTCTTCACCTGTGGGAAGAATACACTAAAAATATGCAAGCAGTAATTAAAGCTTAGTACGCTATATAAACAAGCCTAAAAAATAAACTTAAAAATTAAAGGGTGTTCCGATAGTGGTGTGATTTGCATGTATAAAGCCTAAGTTTTGAACCATAATAGGTAGACTCCTGAAATTTTCACAGAAGATGTGTAACTGTAGCCACTATAGCTACAAATACTAAAACTTATAGGGTGTTCCTAAAGTGACGTGTTATTTGCCTTTATGTCTTTATTTTTTGAGCTATAGGAGGCAACCACTTAAAATTTGCAGACAGTAATTTAATCTATATTAAACATAAAATTAAAGGGTGTTCCTATAGAGACGTTATTTGCATGTATATATATGGCCTAAGTTTTTAACGATAACAGGTAGACTCTTGAAGTTTTTACAGGAGGTGCATTACTATGGCCACTATAACAAATAGTAAAAGTTAAAGGGTGTGCCGACAGTGACATGATTTGCATAAACATTGACTAATTTTTTAACCATAATAGATAGACTCTTGAAATTTTCACAATTGGTATATTACTATTATCCCTATAAAAACAATAAAAATTTAAAGGGTTTTCCGACAGTGACGTCTTTTGCATGTAAAACGACATATTTTTTGAACCGTAATAAGTAAACTCTTCTAATTTGTAAAGAAGATGTGTTGCCATGGCCGTTATGACAATGACAAACAATTAAAGGGTGTTTTGACAGTGACATGTTTTTCACTTATAGTAACTTATTTTTTTAATAGTAATAGGTAGACTCTTGATATATTCATAGAAAGAGAATTGCCATGGCCGCCATAAAAAATAACAAAATTAAAGGGTGTTCCGACAAAGACATGATTTGTACGTAAATAGCCTTATTTTTTGAATCATAATAGTTAGACTCTTTAAATGTTTACAGTAGATGTTGTAATTCGGCCGCTGTAACAATTAGTAATATCTAAAGGCTGTTCCATCAGTGACATGTTTTTCACGTATATTACCTTATTTTTTGAACTGCAATAGGTAGGCGCATGTATATTTTTATAGATAGTGTATTACCATGGCCGCTATAACAAAAATTGCTAATATTTAAAGGGTGTTCCAACAGTGATGCAATTATGACTTTAATGTTAATATTAAAGGATGACTCATAAAACATGAAAAAATTAAAAACTTGAATTTTTAAAGTTGTACTAAACATAGCACGGAACCCTACGTGTGTGAGTCTAACTCTCACTTGACTAATTTATTATTTTTATTTAAGTTTAGTTATCTCTTGAAATTAACGGCGAAGTAGATTTTGATTTGTTTGGGAAATTTAGTAAAAACTACTAGATTTCGCTCGAAATCATAAGTACTAGATTTCGGTGTACTATAAAAAGCTAATTTTCCATTCCCGTTCAGTTTGTGTATTCTATTATTTAGTGCCCCTGAAGTTATGCTTTAAAATTTAAATAATTGTAGTACTAAATTAAAAAAACCATTTTATAATTATACAGGTATATGCAAGGCGAATTCAAAAACTAAGCAACCTGTTTTTGCACGACTGTGTCAAAATATTTTACTAAAATATTAAGGAAAATATAAATAACATGAGCTGTGTTCGCAAACACTTATATGACAAATAATTTATTAAATTAAAAATAATAAAATATAATAAAAAACTGGTTTACCTTAAATAATTGAAATAAATTATATATAAAAGGAAGCATTTTTAAGAAAAGTTTTTAAATATTTAATACTCCGTACATCGAAGTATAAAAAAATTTTAGATATTTATTTAACACAAGTAATGATATTTAATTTAAAAGTTAAAATTTGTAAAGATCAATCTCCAATACCTAATTTTGATCAAGATTAAAGTTGCTTATGTTCAGTTTTCAAAGTTGTTCTGGTTGGTCACCTGTACAAGCCATAATATTAAAATTACCACGGCACACTGTCATTATTCGAAAGAGCCTTTATATTGTAGGTTTCAATACACGACTGCTGAGTGCGTTTTGACTTCATTAAGGGATTCTGTGGATTTACAGGGACCATGCAGATATAGGAAGAACACCTAAATAAATACGCAGTACTTATGAACTAAATCTAACGACCCTAAAGCTTTAGGCAAGTCAGGAATTAAGTGGGTTGTATATGGGCCTAGCAGCAGTATTAAGTCCAGCTGACCATGTTTTTTTATTGACATCAGGTTATGCCGAATACCAAATTTCCGCCTACGAGAACTGATTTAAATTTAGGTTGACTTAAACATTGCAAGTTATATACAGCAATTAGTTCACAATACCCGGAGTGATATAAAAAAACTGTTGTTTTTTAAGTTGAAATCATTAATAGTTTTTAAGTGCGCGAATTGATTTTTATACAAGGTTTGACATTTTCAGATAAGCAAATTTAAACAGCTGTTCTAACAGTTTTACCTGTATTATTATGCCATGAAAATAAGAAATCATGGATATCTAAGTTTTTCTGCCAGCGTTGCCAGAATCGTACAACGAATAATTTTATCTGAGATATTTATCTGTCTGAAAAACTGGAAAAAGTGGTATTCAAGGTATATTGATTTTACTAGGTAGTGTCGTCCGCCCAGCTGATTTAGTAGTTCGAAATGGTAAAAGTTGATTGTGTTTAGAAATTATATAGTGTTTGTTTTTGACATTTCAAACTAAAAAGCAACAACAAAATGCTGTTCCTGTATTGATGTATTTCTTTGTTGTAGAGACGACGCTACCTAGTAAGATAAATCTACCTTGGTTGTATTCAAAAGGATTCTATTTACGAATTGAAAGAATATTTTTTTAATTAAATATAAAAAACCAGGAAAGCTTTCTCTTAGACACTGGCAGAATATAACATATTTTCTGCATTGCTACATGCTTATAATCGTCATTTGTGTGTAGGTTGGTTTGCCATTTCATGACTAATTAACTAATGTCAGGAAGACGCCTAAAAATGGCAGTGTTACGTGGTATTATTCAGTTAAAGTAATGAGTTTTAATTTTTACTCAAGCAGAATGCAAATTCCCGTTTTTGGAAAATCTCAGTAATGTTTCATCCAAAAATAATATTAATTTTGTGGGCCTATGACGACATCATTGGTCCTTGATTATTTAAATTTTTAGAGTGGAAAACGTTACAGTCAACGGTGGACGGTATATAGCCATTTATAATAATTATTTAGTATTAAAAGTGCATTAAATGTTTAATTAAAATATGTCTTTCCTACAAGACGACTACGCATTCAAAACAGCACTTCAAACAATTGACTTACTAAAGGAAACATTTGGGGAATGCGTTAATTTAGTAATATTTTAGTCATTTGGCCAGCAATAACTTGCGTTTTACTTTCTTTGCGTTATTTTCTCTAGGGTTATGTACATTAATTATAGGGGCGAAGTGGAATACAATAATAATATTAGGAGAATAATATCGATATATTGAAATATCGATTGATATTTTTGATCGCGATATATTGATACATAGATATTTATATGTGAATATTGAGACTAAATAAATGTCAGGAGCCAAATGTTGGCATTTTCTGACCAAAATTAAGTTTAGGAATAATAAATAAGTATTGGTTGTAAAATACGATTGAAGAAAATAAGAAATTATAAAAAAATACCTATTTAAAATGTCAAAATATTCAACTTTTACATGGAAACTCAACAAAAAATTAAAATGCATTTTTAACTCCACATTACTTACGTTCCTATCAGTCGATTTTCACGTTTGAACACGCAAATTGAAGCTTAAAGTCCCTCCTATTGAACAAAACAAATTGCGTAAAAAAATACCAATCCGGTTAAAAGTTATAGAGTTTTGACCGCTATCTCGCGAAATTGACCACTGTTTGTATCAGATCAATCAGGTCATTGAAAAAAATTCCTACCAAGGCGAATTCATACCAGGTGGAGGCGATAGCCCAGCTGATTTTCTTTTGCTCTCGTTTATCCGCTAATGTCTTGTCAAAAATACATTGTTTCATATCTGATAATCTAATGTCAAAGTTGTTGTTTTGTTGTACTACTACTACTCACACCTGGTATGAATTCGCCTTGGTTCCTACCTAATCAACATCCTAAAAAACACGACTCTGCATTCGAACGGTAAAATTTACTCATACACATACATTTAAAGGCGAATTCATAAAAGGTAAACTCGAGAGCTCAGATGACTATTTTTTGCTTCCATCTTAAAGTGTCAAAATATACTAACATTTTTTGTTTTGACAGCCAAGACGCGAGTCTACCTTAATTATTGTGCCATGATACATTTGCTGTTAAATCAATCAAACAACATAAAACTCTTCGTATTAACCAATTCGGATTTTTGTAGGAATAAAGGCCGGGGCAAATAGAATCGGTCAAACGTTATACTTTTATGTTCTCAACTGAAATCAAATTAATAACGGAGAAGGTTAAAATCCGGGGCTCATGGAATCCGACATACGTTATATGTCGACTTTTTCAACGTACAAGAAAGTTGAAATACAGCTTTTATAATGAGTGTTGTCACAATCAGTACGTTTCCTTCAACGCAAAGTACGAAAGTTGGGCAACTTTTGACATACGCTGAAAGCTATAAAGAGAGAGAAACAAAGCTCTCTCTCAAAGCTAAATTTACAACAAAATAATTTAATTTAATAGAGTAAAATCTGATTAAATATCCGTCAACAAAGTAGTCATTGTGTCAACCTCTTCCGTTGTTACTTTGATTTCAATTGAGAGCTTTAAAGTATAACGTATGACGGATTCTATGTGCCCCTGCCTCTAACCTCTTCCGTTGTTACCTTGATTTCAATTGAGAGCTTTAAACGGATTCTATGTGCCCCGGCCTTGACAAACGTCTATTAATTATTACTTATGGAAGTGCTAGAGGGAGAAACGAAGTGTTAGAAAAGGATAGTTGTCTGAAATTTTTTAGGCGGTGAAGTGTTTTAAAATACCTTTATTTAAATAGGTCATGTGCTCTGATTTTATTCGACGCAGTTATTCTTTGCTCAAATATAATATATGGATTTATTAAGTTAATATGGTTATCAAACTTACACAACTAACAAAAATCGGTGTTCACTTGTACAATGTTGTTCAATCCTACGCTGGGTAATTAAATGTGAATAAAACATATTTGATTACCAAGCACACAACTAAATAAAATTTGCTAGTATAATGAAGTTTTAATCAAAGCCGAGTTTTGTTTGATTAAATCTGAATCAGAGTTTTATATAATAAAGTCAAGAAAAAACAGTTCTCTGGTATGTGGCGATGCGCCACTTATAGGCTTACCTGGTGCTTTTCGTAAAAATTGTTTCTGCAATATGTCTGTCAGAATTATATAATATAAGGCTTACATTATAGGCGAATACATTAAAAACAAGTAAAAGTGCTATATTCGGCCGTGCCGAATATTCTATACCCTTCACCACGGTGATTTGATTTATACAGACATGTACAGCATTATCCATATTGTTGACTCTTTACTTAAATAAATTCGTATGAGAAAAAATCATTATTCATAAGTTAAAAAAATAGAAGACAAATGAAAACAAATTGCGTTTGCTACAATTGTCGCCGTGTTGTCAGCTACTTAATGATATTGAAGACGACAGCTACATCGTAAACTCTGACATTGTTGTAGAAATACTTATTTTGATTTTATAAAATTAAATAACTTTTTCAAAAAATTATAAATATTTCCTCCAAAACTTTTTGTTTATATATGAATTTGCAATTTACAATTTTGTGACATTTTCTTTTGTTGAATAAAATAGAAATTAGCCTAAGTTGACGACAGCCACAACGTTTCATTTTTGACAGTTTGTAGTCGGTATTCTGATGATGTCTATGTGTTTAATGCACCTAGGTTTTAAAACAGAGATATCATATACATATTAAAAAATCAAACGCATTTAAAACAAGTAAAAGTGCTATATTCGGCCGTGCCGAATCTTCTATACCCTTCACCACGGTGATTTTATTTATACAGACATGTACAGCATTATCCATATTGTTGACTCTTTACTTAAATAAAGTCGTATGAGAAAAAATCATTATTCATGAGTTAAAGAAATAGAAGACAAATTCCGTTTGCTACAATTGTCGCCGTGTTGTCAGCTACTTAATGATATTGAAGCCGACAGCTACATCGTAAACTCTGACATTGTTGTAGAAATACTTATTTTGCTTTTATAAAATAAAATAACTTTTTCAAAAAATTATAAATATTTCCTCCAATACTTTTTGTTTGAATATGAATTTGTAATTTACAATTTTGTGACATTTTCTTCTATTGAATAAAATAGAAATTAGTCTAAGTTGACGACAGCCACAACGGTGGCCGTGTAGCCATGTAGCTTTGCTGACTTCAAAATAATCGTTTTATTTTTGACAGTTTGTAGTCGGTATCCTGATGATGTCTATGTGTTTAATGCACCTAGATTTTAAAACAGAGATATCATCTATTTAAAAATCAAACGCATTTAAAAAAAATATGTTACTCTATATACACACATACATAGATATGTATATTCTTAATATTAAATATATGTTATGTTACAATCATGATTTTCATTTTGAAAGAAATATTGAAATTTTTGTTTTAATTTTTCAAAAATTGTGTGTAAAAATTTTTTGTAAAAATATTTTTTTAAAAAATTTTTGTAAAGTTTTATTCGAAAATTTTTTGGAAAATTTTTAAAAAAAATTTTTTTTCGAATATTTTTCTGTAAAATATCTTTTTGAAAATGCTTTCCTCTTGAAAATGCTTGTAAATATTTTTAAAAAAATTTTTTTAAATTTTTTTTAAAAAATTTTTTAAAAAATTTTTTTAAAAATTTTATTGAAATTTTTTTGTTAAATTTTGGACCTTTCTCCAATTTTTATTGAGTTAGAATGGTCAGACTAAAGCAAAAAAAAAATCCTTACAAAATAAAAATTTCCTCATATTGACACATGGGGGGTCCTTTTAACTGCTCCTATTTATCAGTGGGTACCCTGTGGGTCCATTGGCTACCTCTATGTGTATTGCTTTCTATTAAGGTCACTAATACAAATCAAAGCAGAAAAACCCTACCAATCTAAAAACAAACAAAAATCGCCCCTCGCAGGAGGTTATTGATCCCCCGAGATCTGTATGCACTCCTTGCGATCTACCTGTCGCAGTCTAATATTTATTTGAGAAAAAAAGGCAAAACAGAATCATTAAAGCTGAAAAAAATTTAAAAAAACCTGAAAAAACGTGAAAAAAATATAGGTGGGCGTGGTTTGTGGCCCGCAGCCTCCAAAGGAATGATCCGATGTTGCTGAATTGCAATACCAAAATTTTCGAAACTATGCCTGACAGACTACACGTGGTACCGATGAAGGAACATATTAAAGCTTCGACCTAGTATAATTTTTAATTGGTATAGTCTTTATTAAAGTTATATAATTCTGCCATTGTGACAAACCCGAATGGCTGAAACAACAACTTATTTGTTTTAAAATATTGAGTTCGTGGCCGACCACTATTTGAGGATTAGCTTTGGTAGAATCAAAAAGAAGTCCGAAAGCCCTATTCGACATATCTTATGTATGTATTTTATGTAATTTAAAAAAATTATATTCAGAATTGTATTATATAACATTATTTATTTCTAAAAACGCATAATTACTTCAAAATTTATTAAATAAATATTTTATGAAAGAATAATAAAATATTTATTTTCAAAAAACATAATAATCCAAACAGATTACTATGGGGAAAGCATATCCATATAGCCATTTCACTGGTGCTTAACCAGATCATCAGTTTATTTTTCAAACTTTCTAAATAAAAACCCAGATTTTTATGCCTAAAACTTACTTACAAATGAAAAGTTTATTTAGTCCAGAAAGGAAGAAAAATACAAACTTTTAAACAAAAAGCCATAGTAACCATTTCAAACTAAAAACTTTACTTTTCCTCTTCTTTCCATATTAAAGGTTTCCATTGGATACCATTCATAGGCCCATTATTATAACTCGCCTTTAGCTAAAGTTAGGATTTTGTTGGAGCTATAAGTAGTTTTTCGCTATAATAATGAGGATAAGGCTCATTGCAATAACTTGTCCTTATAGTACGTGATAGTTAAAAGTTGTTTTTAGCTTACTTTTAATAACGAAAAACTTTTTATCGCTCGAACAAAATCCTAACTTTAGCTAAAGGCAAGTTATAATAATGGGCCTTAGTGTATCAAAAAGAGTTTCTGAGAACAAAACCGAAAAAAGAAAAATATATTTTATGTGATTTTACGTTAATATGATGCGATTAGTTTTGACCAATACGAGTATTAATTAACCGATACGTATTTGGCACACTAAATTTAACCTTCTTTATATGTATATATGTATATGAAATTTATATGAAATATATCGAAATATTTTTTTTCACTTGTCTATTTCTATTGCGGACTATTGCAAAAAAAATGAACCAAAATGTTCGAAAAAGTAATTGGAAATTGGATTTATAGAATGCGCAGTTCAAAAGCACCCTTTATTTCTACACATCGATGTTTTAAAAGCTGATATTTGAAAATCAAGATTTCTTAGCAAA
Source organism: Phasia obesa (assembly GCA_949628195.1). Taxonomy (NCBI): domain Eukaryota; kingdom Metazoa; phylum Arthropoda; class Insecta; order Diptera; family Tachinidae; genus Phasia; species Phasia obesa. The sequence goes on from OX451215.1 coordinate 158,431,215, forward strand.
ATTAATCAAATCGTCAAAAATATAAAATCTTCGTTCTGGCAACGCTTAAGCTTTTAAAAGTGATCCATTTTATTTATCATATTCTTTCAATAAAAAGCTTTGACAATAAAGAATATACATGCCACTGAAGTTCAGTGACTGTTAAGTTAACATTAAACCGACTGAATACATACAAATAAATATACAGTATTTTAAAGATTTCCACATGTTAGTATTTTTACAGAGGTAAAGGTGTGTTTAGACTGCGTGTTCAAGTTATTTGGAAAGTCAGATTTTACATTCATATGCAAAACTATACACATAGTGTCAACCTCTTGAAACATATGATAATTTCCTATGTGTAATAACATGCCTTAGATTTTTATTTAAAGAACGCTTTATTTGATATATAAAACGGTATGATAACAGTTGTTTTCAGTGATGTTAACATTTATTTCCAAAAATTACACTCATATATTTTTATCCTGAAGTTAAGGAGTGGAAACTTAACCAATATCTTTATTCTAACATTTTTAAAAAGTAATATTAATAATACATTTATGTAATCTAGTATGGGCATTTCCACAGAAAAGTTCACAATGACCGAAAAATTAAAAGTTAACAAACAGTTTTTTCTTATATAATATAAGAGAAATGTTCAAAACTAATTCAATTAAAAGGTTCAAAGCTGCGTTTGCGAGATACTGGGATGCAATGTGCAAGTTCTCGTAACGGTCTTTACAATTTTCATGACAAAGAGTAATTGTGAAATTACACTCTTACTGCAAAACATTTGCTACCAGAGTTTTCAGATATGGCGATTTAGAGAGCTAAACGTGGCGATCAAATCTTGGATTTGGCGAAATGGCGACTTTTTGGTGATTTCTAAAAAAGTTGGCGATATTGTTGGCGATTTTTCATTGACTTTTGGCCAACATTAGAAACTGAATTAAGGAATATCAAAATGAATAACAAAGAAATTGAAGTTTTAGAAGTAAATGGATTTTCATATTTAAATATGATTTTACTTCTGGAAACTTTCGAAACATATCCATTTTATTAAAGTACACAAACATTAAATTTTTTTCAGCTTTTGTGCATCTTTTTTCGAATATAAAGTATGTAGATGAAATAAAATTTTCGTTGCAAATTTCTAAAATTATAGAAAATGTTACGTTTAGAGATTCACTGATAAAAGTAAAATTTGCAGGATTCTTCAGTGAATTTAATTTTGGTGTTTCACCTATCCATCTACCCCAAATTTATTTAAGAAAAGTTTTATAATAAAGCAAATTACGAAAAAAATCTAATTAGCTAAGTAGCTCAAAAAACAAACAAAATTTGCCTATACGACAAAAATGCAAAAAATCAATGAATCTGAACCAAATCTCCTTATTTTTAACCCTAAATAGTTTTAAAAAATAATTTTGAAGAAACCTAGTACGGTTGGAAGACTTACATCTTGCTTTTAGTTTTTTAAATTGCTGTTTTTATTTCAGTCGTGATAAAAAACTCCAACGACATTGTTTGTCGTATTTTAAAGGCAACAACGCCATACAGGGTACGGAAAATTGTAATAGATTTTGATTCGTATTTTTGACGTTATCAAATCAAACAATACGCATTTTTCAAAAGTATAATATACGATAACAAAACGATAATATACGATAAACACTATTTTTTATTGTTTTAAGTAAAAATTTTACCTTTCACGTGTTCACTAATCATTTTAAATAAAAAACAAAATATTTTTACATTTAGGCGACTTTTTCTCTATTTTTGGCGAATTTTAGCTATTTCGATTGAATTTATTTTTTTGTAATTTGTTAAAAATATTTTTAAAAATAAAAAATAAAAAATATTGTACATATTAGGGACAAATTTGAACAAAAAACTGGTTTGGCGATTTTTCACATCGATTTTGGCGAAATAGGTGAAAATGAATCGGACAACCCTGCTTGTAGCAAACAAACAGCAATTAACCGTAAAATAAATGCAAAAGAGCAACCAAATATCAATTAGCGGTAAAATTTTTATTAGCTTTTAATGGTATTCCAAGATAACGGCACGCTAGACGAAAAATCATTTATTCCCAGTATTTCTACGCTCACGATAGCAAGCGCATGATGAAATTTTGCATTTTAACAGAGGATAATAAAATAAACTAATTATAATAAATACTCGGTTATTAAACGAATAATGAATTTTTTAATTTTCTTTCAAACATCGATTGAAAGAAAAAGTAACTCAAAGCGTATTACAAAAATTACAATCAGATTCGCATTGGCTTGAGATAAGCCGACTTTTCTTTAAAAATTTTTGTGCTGTTTATGTAACCCAATTGAACAAAACGTCTAGAAAATTTGTATAGGAATAACTCAAAAAACTGAGTGCTTTTCATACAAATTTCTTAGACGATTTGTTCAGTTGGGTTACATAAACAGCACATTTGATTTTGTTTATCATGTTAATAGGGAATAGCCATTGATGTCCTGGTTGAGCAATAGTTGTACATATGAATATGCTTCCCCCATAATAAACCATTCTGATTATTATATTTTTTCGGAAATAACTATTTTGTGTTTCATCCATAAAATATTTTTTTAATAATTTTCAATAGAAGGAATTACGTATAGTTAAATATATAAAAATTATGTGTACATATATGTAATTATATTTGGAATATAATTTTTAAATATAATTAACATATATTTTTCTAAGTTGAAAGAAAAATTTTTAACAAATTATTTCAATAATAAATATTTCGACTAATAAATCTTAAATATTCAGTATAACAAACATGTTTAAATAATTTTCTTATATTTATATATTTTTTTATTTCAAAACGGAGAAAGATCTTTAAATTTGATAACTTGGAAAATAAGTTTATAGTGTTCCAAATCCTTCTAAAAAGGTTTTATATAAAAAGTCAGGCCTAATTCGCAGAGTTTTTTATTTGGTAATCCAAGTTAAAACTCTCTTACGTTTTTTGTAGCATCACGTCAGTATATGTATCTTCACATCTTTACGATCGATTGTTTTAATTTTTTTACTGAATATAGTGAAATTTAATTAATTTGCAAATCTAAAATACTTTTGAAAAATTTGACTTTTTCATTATTTTTTTACTTTTTGGAAATGCCCACCAGGTACATATATTATAAATAAATCTTTGATTATTTGTACGTCAATTACGGCTAAACAGCTAAAACATAGACAGATTTTTGTTTATTTCTGTGGATGCAATGGAATATATCTGGATTCAAAACTAGGGCCAGGAGAATATAAGCGATTTTAATAGAAGTTGAGAAAACAAGTACATATACATATGTATGTATAGAGTTAAACGGCAAGGTGTGCTTATCCATTTTACCGGTGCTAAGAAAGACTGAATTAAAATAAAAATTTACTTTACTATAGTGCATTAATTTTATTGTATTTTTTTTAAGACGGTAAGTTAACTGTGCAAAGTTGGTAATATCACCTAATTGAAAACTTTGAGCCGTGGGAAAATGCTGAAAATCACTGAATTATTTTAAAGAAATTGAATTCTTTTTTATTGTAATAAGAATTATGATAAAAAATATTGTATTCCTAATAAAAAAGAGTGAAAATAAATTGACATCAATGTCAACAAAATTATTCATTTAATTGTTGTTGATATTAATTATTATATATTTGTATTATTCTATATTATATATTGTATTATTGATTATTTTTTGTTTTCATATAATTTCTCTCTAATAAATTGCTTTCTGTACTGTTGTAGAAGCTCTCAAATGAGAACACAAAAAAGTAGTTCTTTGCATATTTGACATCACTTCTTACAACAAGTCCCAATAAAGTCATTATTTATTATAGAGTCTAATAATTAAAAAAAATAATCCATCTCATTTTTGATTTTTCCTTAGAACCACACTTTGAAAAACAGCTGTTTTAAAAATTTTAATTTTCTTTTCAATATACATATGTCGTCATATGTACATAATAAACACTGACATATGACTTGTACACGCAGTCTAAATACACCTTAAGTATGGAAGTTTTACGACAAAAACTCGTGTGTGTGTGTGTGTGTGTGTGTGGTTAAGTATCACTGGCTTTTGATTGTATTTGCCGTATTTTTACAATTTCAGGCGAATAAATAAAAATATAGTTGATTTTATTTAATTATTTTACAACAATCTTTATCTTTAACAGGAGTTGAAGCATATCAAAACAATCGTATAGTTGCTTCTGGACAATCTAGACGTGTTTGTAAATGTTTTGGCGCGATTTTTTGCCTTCCCAGTTGCGTTATTTTTTTAATTTTATTTTGTCGTATGTTAAAATTTATAAATAAAGATTAAATAAAATATTAAAAATATTTATTTTGATTAAATATTTATTTTGATAAAGTAAATAAGTTTATTTATAACTCATTAAATTTAAATACGTTCGTACTAATAAAATTATCAATATGTCTTTACAAGATTGATAAAAAACTTGCAAAAATATAAACAACAAGAAAAAATATATAAAATTATTAACATTTTGTTACGGTAAAATCAAGAAAAAATAGCAGGAAGAAAAAATAAATTTATTTATACGCATTTTTTTCAATAATAAAACACAAGTGCTGATAAAACGTTTTATTTTTAATTTTAATTCAAACAACTGCTTCCAGATTACGATTCATTGGATCATTTGAAATTTTATTTGCGGTAAGTTGTTATTTTATTTTTAATTTTAATACAGTATCAGTTCATATGTTGTATAAGAGATTATAGAATTCGTGGAATTTTCTTTTTTTTGAGTTGAGTTTCTCCCTTTAAACTAAAAATATGTCAGGTGATTTATTATAATATTGAAGAATGAATAAATTCGGTTTAAATATTTTTATAAAATATTTAAACATTTCACGTGATCTAGAAAACTTATTTTATTATCTGGGTCAAGTATGAAGAACTATATGAAAATTTATATAATTAAGAAATGTTCTTTTAAATTCGCCACACACTGTACATTAAATTTTGACGTTTCACAGCCAAATCTAAGCGCGTTAAGCGCAAACTAGATGTCAAAAATTCTTATGTACATACAAAATGCATGAAGAAAACCTAAATACCCCAGCGTCAACGCTTAGTCCCCTTCCACACTTGCAATTTTTATTTCGGCAACACATGTATTTGTTGTTGGGAGAGAAAATAAAAATGGCAGCGGTACGATGTTTCATGTATATGAAACTCTGCTGCGACTCTCTATTGTTGTTGTTGTTGTTTGCTGTTTTCGACATGAGAATGACTGTATAAAAGTATACAGTCGGCAGAAACACAACTTTTAAAGTATGGACACGAATGCAACTTCAAAGGAGAATTTAAAAAATGTTTCAGAAACAAAAATTGCAAGTGTGGAACGGGACTTAAGCAATATAAGTTAACATTACTGTTTATTACAGAGCACTATTATTTAGGTTTGTTCAAAGCTAGGTGCTAGACAGTTTTACGCCTTGCGCCCTTATTTAGTATTGCATTTAACAACGATGTACCGTTATTTAGAAAAATACTAGCTATTTATTTTACAATAAATATTTACGGTGCAAAAAAAAGGTGTGTAAAAAAATGATTTACATATGTATTTACTAAATATCCTATACCTTCTCTCTAAACTGGACTCAATTGGCGTCCATACGGTTGCGTATGCCGACGACCTGGCACTTATGGTTGGTGGAAAGTTCATCGATGCCATCCAAGGATGTATGAGACAGGCTCTCATGACAACTGAGGCATGGTGCGATGAACAGGGGCTAACCAGAAATGCTGGCAAATCAGACGCTATGCTCTTCACTCGAAGGAGGAAGGGTATAGAAGTTGGATCCTTAATGCTTTTCGGGTTGAAAATCGGTTTGTCAAGGAAGGTGAATTATCTGGGATTTACTCTGGATAAGGAACATAGCGCATAAGAATATCCTGGACTTGGTTAGTAAGGATATTAGGGAAGCTCAAATACCGATGGAACGCATGAGTAGAAGAAAGATAGTCGAAAGACTGCATCGGAAACTCATTGCGAAAGGCGTTATACACAATGAGTGTATGGAGAACGACATCACCATTATTACTGATGGTTCTCTTATGGACGTTAGAGCAGGAGCAGGTGTATACTCAGCCGAGCTGAACTTGTCCTGTAGTCTCCGGTTGGGGGAGTATGTTTCCGCTTACCAGTCAGAATTGCTTGGGCTGCTGCATGCGTTTGATCACCTGCTGGAATGTTGGGTACAAGGAAGAAAAGTTATAAAAAGTATGAGGCAGTTGAACGTGTACTCCAAACTAGTGCTGGAATGTGTTTTAAAACTTAACAGATGTGCCTCGGTTAATGAGATAACATTGATGTGGGTTAAGGGACACATTGGCACAGCTGGGAATGAAGCGGCGCACACTGTGGCCACTGCGGCAATAAATCAATTTGGACCTGCTTTTCGATTTTGATGATTTTTGCACAGATGGTTAAAAACTATCTAAAGGTCATGTGTGAAAAATTTCATGCAAATATCTCCATTGGTTTTCTGTCCGCCGCGGCGGACCAACTTGCAAAACCAGAACCCAGATTAGCGCAGGGTAATGGCATAATGCGAGCTAAAGTTCTGCAATGGGGGAATTCAGTAAACCTGAATGGAGGCCCCTACGTTCAGGCAGGCTCGAATGGTGCTCAAAGAACCCATGGGCAGGAAGGTCAGTAAGGGGCTCAGATATAGTAGAAGTACATTAAGCTGAATAACTGCGTTGGTGACAGGTCATGAAAACTTTAAGTATCAGCTAGCTAAGATGAAAATCGAAGAAGATGATACTTGCAGACTGTGCCTGGAAGAGGCTGAAACGGCAGCACACATTGTGTGTGACTCAGGACAACTGGTAGAAGCTTGTTAAATGTGGATGTCATGGGGGATCAGAGCCTTGAACAAATGCTAGCGATCACTAGAGACTACGTGATGAGAAAGAAGGCTGACCAGTCGACAGTCTGAAATCACTAAAGTCAAGATTAAAGGCTGGTTGTAGCACGTGACTCAATGAAAGTAGGTTGCCGTAAATTACATTTCGGTTTCCTTGATAATGAAGGACGGAAGGGGGTCGAAAAGGGACCCATAATGGAAGTGGTCTGCTTCGTTATTCCCCCTAAATTAATAATAAATATCCTATACACTAGGGATAGTAAATTATATTTGAAAGTTGTACTAACCCACTTCTAAAATTGTACTTTTTCAACTCAGATTGTACTAAACATAATTTGTTTGTTAAGAAAAGCTTTTATTCAGCTTTTATGCAGTCTGCGTTTGGGGGAATAAGTCTCCGTTTAACACGCACAATTGCTTCTATCAACTGTTGGATAGTAGGGTGCATGAAGGTTCTCATTGCATTTGACAACCAGTCGGTTAAAAAACGCATGAGGCAGGTGAACGAAGAACGAAACTTTGACAATGCATAGTAGAAGCAAACAAACAGCTGATAATCTCTTTGCAAAGAGTTATGAAAATTCCATTGTTGTTTTCTTTAAACTGTTTATGTAATATATTTGTATAAAGATGCAGTTCGATAATCCCGTGACATTTTATAGGATTCAATACCAGAAAATATGTCCGGCTGTAGAAGCCCTTTGTCGTTTGATACGCAATACTTTCGTATTACAGAGTGTATATAACGAGTTCTATTGCCTCTATATTGGGTTTGGGTAACGGGAATATCCTGGAAAGTTCGCCTAATTTCCCTGGAAACGGGGAAAGTTTTAAAATCACTACTGTCAAACAAATGCGATAAAACTATACCCTGCAGAACTTTACAGATTATGCTCTATCTACTAGCAATTGTGACTGATAAAAATACCTAAACGCTGTTAATTTGTTTGTAAACAAATTTGAGCTATTTAAATTCAGAAACATCGGAATGTGATTTATCATTAAATTGCCATTTTATCTAAATATTAATCCTACCTCAGTGAAAAGTAAAACGATATTTTATATCGCTGGAAATTTTGCAACAAAAATAAACACAATATCTAGTGATTTGCCAAAGTTCTAAAGTCATTTTGCAGAAAAAAAATTATTTAAATAATTTTTCAAAGTTCTAAGTCTTTCCTGAAAATTTCAAGATTTTTCCTCAGAAACCGTTTTGAAACACCTATGTATGTGACTTTAGTTCTGTTAATCACATAATTAATATTTTTTGTGTGATTTAAAATCTGTAAAACCGCGAGATCTTTTTTTATTAAATACTTAAGATTGAAGCAAATGGAAGTGCCTAGAGCTTCATTGTTGGCTCAAATGAATCAAAGAAAGAAGTGAACAAATTGGAACCCCGGAAATTCATGAGAATTCAATTATTTTTTTTTCCCATTTTCCGGGAAATCTCAACCTCTACTTCTATGGCAAAATTTTCGTTGTTGAAATGTAAACAAGGCTACAAGTGTGATTTTTTTACCTACTCGCTGAGTTTAGGAAAACATAAATGACATAGAGTGACACGACGTTTAAATATTCATTTTTTGAAATATATTTTTTGGTTCTTCTATCAGTTTTTCACTCTTGTACTGTAAGTGCGTAGAAAAAGTTGTATCTCTTCTCTTTGCAGCATTTTATTAAATAATAAAACAACAAAGTTCTTCTCTACACATAAATTAAATTCCTAATTTATTTTGGTTTTAATTTTATAATCATAAAGAACATTCACTTTGTATTTGGAACATTTAAAAAAATTAAAAGCAAAAATAAAAATATAATAAATGCTAAACATTTGCACATACATACATACGTACATCCACACATATAAATGTACGTCGCATAAATTTATACATAAAAACAATTATATTGTGTTTATATTTCACTTTTTGTAAGCTTTTTTTGCATTTATAATTTCTTATTTGACGTTGTTTTTAAAATAAGTTTTATTTATTTTTAAAACTACAAAAATTTTAGGAGTTTTGTTCTTTAAAGCTTGTTCGTCAACATTAAGAACTGTTCGCTTAAAATCCGCATGACTTAGACTTTTGGTGACTTAAATTATAAAGTAACATTAAGCAGACGAGACGAGGCATACATGCCGTTTTCAGTGTACACCATAGCTTGATCGGGTAATCATTGTGCGTTCGGCATGGAAAAGTTTCGGGTGTCGGGGCCCTGTTCCCGATTCTTATCGGGAACCCCATTTATTCTTGGGTTTCTAACTTTCTTGAGACAGGTTCCGCATTAAACGAAAACCCCCCTGTTGACCACGGACTAAAACAGGCCCAGGAAATGGCTGGCTAGCCACCTCGTTCGCCGGACCTAACGCCCTTTTTCTCTGGGTCTATTTAAAATCTAAGGTTTACGAACATCGTCCTCAAACTTTACAAACCCTAAAAGAAGTGATAACACGTTGAAGCCATTTCACCTGACATGACTCGTAAAGTTATGGACAACTTCAAAGAACGACTCAACCAGTGTGTCAACAGTGATGAAACTATTTGAGAGATGTATTGTTTAAAAAGTAAAGTAATTAAACAAATGGTTACCTATTCTTAAACTTGTTTTTATTAGCTTCCTTGATAGGGGAGAGTTTTCTGCCGGGTATTAATTACTGTCCTGTAATGTTACAAAAGAATATTTAAAATATTTTGGTTAAAATATTTTGGTCCAATGGTTTTACAAGCTCATACTTCTTCTCACACATTTAAACCCACATATCTTTGAACCTAAACAGCTGATTTATTACTCATTCCTCATTTTGATTAATATTAACGATTTTTATTTATTTTTTAAATATGTTTCGACCTAGCAATAAAGACGTTGCGTCATTTTTTTTTTATCGAGTTGATCTTTTGTTTAGAAAGTAATCCACAGCAAATTTTAAGACCCTCACTTTTATAGTGCTAAGGCTCATAAATTTACTTTGTACAGAGGTCTCTAGAGGGTAATTATTTAGGATGTTGCAACATTGGTCTAATATAAAATTCTATTATTGTAATGTTCTGTAAATATAGTCTATTGAGTTCATTCGCGTTTCTATTTCTTTTTTCTTTTAGAAATGAAATATTTTTATAGGAAAAACTATAATTGAACCGGGGTTCTAAAATACCTTTGCACAGAAATATGGACATACAGACAATAATTTAAAAAATTGGTGTTTTGTGTTCTAAATTGATTTTCTATCTGCTTCAAAATTTGTTTTGAAAACGTTTTCAAATACATAAATTTATAAGTAACTACATATGTATACATCTATAACCATACATAATTGGCAGCAATTCGTATGACATAAAGGCCCAAGTTCATAGACCTTAGACAACTAATGCCTTCGGTTTAACTAACACAACACTTTGTTTACTATTAGTTAAACCTACAAAATCCATTAGTTACCAATTAGTTAGTCAAGATTTAATGTTTTGAAAATTATTATTTGCATTTGTGTTTTTGTAAAAACGTTTACAAAAAGAATAAGCTAGACTGCGAATTTTGACCTTAGCAGCGTATATCTGTGCATTTAATGTTTAGATAAAAAAATTTTGTTTTTTATAATAAGAGTCAAAATTATATTTATTAAAAAATTTATAAATAATTAAACGACCTATTTAAATTTAAGCAGATGATTCATAAACCAGAAAGTCGAATTAATAATGCCCTACAATATTTTTTATGTTTAAAAATTTATTTTAATTTAATTAATATTATTTATATTTTTATTATTTAATTTAATTATATTATTTTCACCATATTATCCGAACAAAAAAAATCGGCTATTTAGCCCTCCCATACGTATTCTACATTTTTAAGTAGAGTAGCGTATTACAACCTCGGCCTAGCAGACCATGCATATACCATGATCACACTACAATTTTCTTCTTCTTTTTTATTTATTGCGTAGCGAGAGCACAAAACTCGAAAGTATTTTTTCCAAAAATATATTAAAATATGCTAAAAAATAAACAGGCATGAGTATAACAAATATAATGTGTTTTAAATATACAAAATACACCCACAAGAAAATGTCCGGTCAAATGATAGAAATGTTAACAAATTTTAAAGTCACACAGAACATTTATTTAATAAAAAAAAAAATTAAAGCACAATAATAGATGTTTTTTGTTTGAATTTGAATTTCTATTAAATAATTATTAATTCACAAATTTGAATGACAAATAGAGGTCTATCAAAAAGAGGTACGATTTTTTAAAGACTTGTTTTAGTTTTTATTATAAGAAAGCATCGCACACCTTTATTTTAAATTTGAATAATACGATTTTAAAACGTGAGCTTCTTTACATCCCACTGTAAATGATAAATTTTAATTTAGTACCATTCAAACTAAGTAAAACTTGCAGTGGCTTTATTGAATGATTAAATTGTAATGTGTTCTTTTTTATTTCTTTAACAAATTTTTAAAAATAAAGACGCCGTTCGTGACGTCATTTAAAACTAGTTAAGTAGCAACTTATATTTAGATAATAACTTAAAATTCACTTCTCTTCATAGTAAAGGTGTTCAGTAGTTTGGATTTAATCTAACCATATCTACACATCTAATAAAACAGTAACTCATTTTCTGTCTGTCTGCATCACGTAAAAATTACTGGATGGATTTTAACAAAATTTATATCCTGATTACACCATGGATTCTTTTTTCCGCAAAAATATCTTATTTCCAAGAGAAAGTGGAAAAAGTACGTACGTAATTTTACCGATTTAAAGGTTCTGCATACTTTAAGGCATCTTTTATTTTTGAAAGCGGGATATGTTAAACACGGTTGCTCAACAGATGGTGCTGTTTTTAAATAATGACAAAATATGAATTAAATAAAATTTGTATTTGATTTGTATTTTTACTTTGTGTAATTACATTGTTATTAAAATATTTTAAACGCCTTCTACAGAGTTTTACAATAGTTTTTAGAATTTTATATAAATTTTAGAATTTTATTCAGGGATGGGTATCTTTATATAAACTAAATACATATACCTGAAGCACTATAAAAGTAAGAGTCTTAAAATTGGTGTGGATTACTGGCAAAGCAAAATCGAACAAAATATTGTGAGGACGCACACAAAGTGTGTGGGCACCGCAGACATGGGGGGATTCAATTACATTTCAATTACAATTACAGGTAATGTGTAATTGAAAATTTCCAATTACTAATTACAAGTAATTGTAATTGAAATCAGGGACAAAATCAATTACAATTACTTGTAATTTGTAATTGAAAAATTTCAATTAGTAATTGGGAATTTTCAATTACTAATTACATGTAATTGTAATTGAAAAAGTTCAATTAAAAATTACAAGTAATTGTAATTAATTAGGCAGTAATCGTTACTTGCAATTGAACGAAATTCAATTATATTTCTAAAAATTTCAAGCTTATCTTAAATATGAATTTCTGGCGTTGCATGATCAACAGTATTATTCAAACGAGCAATACGAAAATTGCATTCATGTTCGATTACGTTGAACACCTTCATGACATTGACATTGTGAAAAAGGCGACAAATATTAACGATGAAAATTTGAAAAAATGGTTTTGTTTAAAGCAAATAAGAATTTTTTATTAATAAATAATACTGTTGCTATAACTTTGCAAATAACCGTACATACATATATGATATACATCGAAATGTTTAATACTTAATTACATGTTATTGAAAGTTATGTGATTTTTATTAGTTTTTACTTACTTTCGTTACATTATTAGTTTTACTGTGTTTTTGGTTTTAAATATAACGCCTAATTTATTTATTCAAATAGGATTGTTATTATTTTTAACCGACTTCAAAAAAGAAGGAGGTTATCTATTCGTCTGAATGTTGCTTTTTTTTTTATGTATGTAACCGCAGAACTCAGCCATTTCTGAACCGATTTTAAAATTTTTTGCTTTATTTGAAAGGTTATGCTTCAAGGTTGGTCCCATTTTAAAAACAGTTCATTATATTAAAAATTAAAGGGTGTCCCCACACAACATACACGTTTTTTACGTGTATTAAGAACCGTAAAGGGCAGCAAATTAAAATTTTAAAAAATTGCGTGCCGCTATAGCTCCCAACAGCAGAAATTAATAAAAAAATAAATTTAAACTTTAAAGGGTGTTCCCATAGGTGACATAATATGACCTATTTGGGTCTATCTTTTGAACCGTTATAGACTAAACCTTGAAAATTTGACAGAATGTCGACTACTATGACCGTTGTAATAAAATGTATAAATACTCAAAATTTTAAATTAAAGGGTGCTCCAATAGTTCATTTAATTTGATGTATATGGCCATACTTTTGAATAGTTGTACACAGACCGCTGAAATTTACAAAGAACCTGTAGTGCTAAGTCAGCTATAACAAAAAGTATAAAATTTTGAATTTGGAATTTAAAGGGTGTCCCAATAGTTAATGTAATTCTATGTATGTGGCCAAACTTTTGAAGTGTTAGAGACAGACAGCTGAAATTTACAAGGAACCTGTATTGCAAAGTCCACTATAGCAAGTATACAATTTGAAGTTAGAAATTAAAGGGTGTCCCCATAAATTACGTAATTTGATCTATATGACCCTATCTTTTGAACCGTTAAACACAAACACTTGAAAATTAGGCAGAATGTCCACTACTTTCTCTGGTATGATAACAAATATAAATATTTGGAATTATAATGTAAAGGGTGTCCCAATAGTTCATGTAATTTGATATATATGGTTAAACTTTTTAACCGTTATAGACAGATAGTTGAAATTTACAAAGAATCTTTGTGACCAAGTCCTCTATAACAACAGGTCTTTAATTTAACATTGTAAATTAAAGGGTATCCGAATAGGTGATGTTATTTGATCTGTGTGCCCCTATCTTTGAAACCGTTATAGACAGAGGCTTGAATGGTGTCCCCATACAAGACGGATGCTGGTGAAAATAACTTAACTTTTAAACAGTAATAGGGAGAGGCTTGACATTCAATAGTCTTTATTTTTTCCCTCTAATTTTGGCGCATCTTTTATTTGGTTTAAATCTAATTCTTACAGATTACTTCTTACATTTTTAGTTTAGAATTGGTGCCCTTCTATCTGTTTTGAAGTCGGTTTTTTTTTGCAAGAATTATTTATAATTTATATGTAATTGATCATTTTTGTAATTAATTATTTTTTGACAATAATTACAAAAAAAAGTATTCATTACTTAAAATTTTCAATTCAATTCAATTACAATTACATGTAATTAGTAACTGAAAATTTCCAATTACTAATTACACGTAATTGTAATTGAAATTTTTCAATTACAAATTACAAGTAATTGTAATTGATTTTGTCCCTCATTTCAATTACAATTACTTGTAATTGGAAATTTTCAATTTCATTTACAAGTAATTAGTAATTGCATGTGTAATTAATTACAAAATGTAGTTGATATCCCCCAAGTCTGGGGCACAGCTAGTTATGAACAAAGTATTTGGAAATTATAAAGGTATGTTGAAATTGTTTCACTAAAACTTTATCGAACATATTTTGCTAAAATTTTATCGAAAATTTTTTGTAAAAATTTTATCAAAAATTTTTTTGTCGAATTTTTTTTCTAAATATTCTCCAAAAGTTTTTTTTTTTAATTTTACAGAAATTTTTTTTTAAAATTTAGTACCTTCCTGCAATCTATATTGCGTTAGAATGGTCAGACTAAAGTACCCCAATGTGTCAATTGACTGTTCATGGTTCCCAGTGGGTCTATAGTATACATATTAAAATTTTGGGTTTTCCCGAAAAGTCAACTGTATGCGTTTTAATATTAAAAGATTAGGGATTTTGAAATTATTTCACGACTAGATGTGCCCGCCACTTCGCCAGCGTCATTGCGATATTTTGTTCGTTTTTGCTTTGAAAGCGATTCACACCAAAGACTCGTACTTTTTTAGTGCTTAAGTTATGGTTTATGTATTTACTTTATATAAAGGGTCTCATCTTTACTAAAATAACTGCGTACTTTCACAGCCTTTTCTCCACTTTTTCTTGGAAATAAAATATTTTTGTGGAAAAAAGTATCCTTCTCACAAAATTTTGTGGAAATCCATGCAATAGTTTTTACGTGATGCGACAGTAACAGTAACTCATTTCCTGTCTGCCTGGCAGAAATTCCCTGTCTGCTTGACAGGAAATGAGTTACTGTTTTATTAAATGTGTAGATAACCCGGTTTTTAAAATAAAAAAAATATTACATATTTGTATTTGGTAATTTTACTTAATTATATCTTATTTTACTGTGATTTTTGCTTTCAATTTTCTTTATACGTGAAAACGCAACTCTTGAAGCATCTAAAGGATATAACTTCGATTGTCGCCTCATCTCTAGGTGTGTTTCGCGCTCCTCAAGCATTTTTGTTAAAAATCCTTATGTATGAATCAAACCCAAATAGCATGTCAATAACGCTTTGCAATAGGAAAATTCGATTTTGATAAAGTGTTAGGCAGTGAAGCTGCCTGGAAATAAAAATATTACTTTATTTTTTTGATGGTGAAAAAGTAATGACATTTAAGTTACTTTCAGGTATACCTAAGGAATTTATCTCTTTTTTGCACTGCCATTTATTGAGTTTTATTAAACAAGATAAGCACTACTATTCATGAGAGTTTTTATATTTGTCATTGTAGCGTTAAATCTAGGCGCTAGAAATCGTTACGCTTAACGCTCTGATTAAGGTTATTCTGTTATAAAGGAGCACGAAAACAATGTAGTCTTCGAACAAGTGTCTAATTTCAAGGAATGACAGGCAAAATTTTAGGAAAACCCGTCACTTAGAGTTTTTTATAGAAGGAACACTAAGGAACAATATGCCTACCAATTAACTGTGTTACTTTCTTTGGGAAATAAGAAAGCTTCTCTTTTGGTTAATACGTAATTACATGTCATATTTATTTTTAGAATTGCGTTTAATTGCAGCGCCTCTAGCAGGCACATTAATTTGGGATCCGTAAAACCATTTTATTAATATTTTATTTCGTGGACGATTTGGTGCTATAGAATATTCGGTGAAGGTATGTATTATGTTGGGTTGTCGAAATACTAACTACCTAAGCTACAGCACCCTCAAACAGTCGATTAGCAGATACAACTTTTGCATTTTTGCAGACCGGAGAATATTAAATACTAGCTACACTTATTTAAATGAATTTAAATATGTATAGAGATACTTACATTCACAATAACTGATCCTAGTACAGTTGCTGCAGATACTTTGTCCCATTTCAGTCATTTACGTTATAATTTTAAACAACGGACAGGATTAAAGTCCACTCACAATTGAGAATTAACGTTAAGTGCGCATGTCAACCACTGACTGGCATTAGGGTGTGGAGAGAGGCAGCATTAAGTAAAAGCCTAAGGTCGACAATTACCTTTCGACAGAAAGTCAAAGAACTCTAAATTACAGTGGTCTACTTCAATATCCCCCTCCTGATCATTAATACACATACAATGCTCTAGTTAATTAAATAAAGATTGTAAACCTGATTTGTTTAACACTTATTTAGTTTAGCTTAACTCGAGGCCAGGCTGATATAAAAATAAATAGTTTAATTAAATAATCTAACATTGGGAAATATTTGTTAAAAAAAACAAATTTAATATTCAGATAATGCAATCTTAATGTAGCATTTTGTAATCACCACTAAGTATATTTGTACGAGGTGTGTTACAAAAGCAAACATTTTATTTGTTTAGTTTTCCACGCTGCAATGGTAATACATACGCAGTTTCATATTAAAATAAATCAGTCAAGTGCTAGTTAGACTCACACATGTAGGGTTCCATACTATGTTTAGTACAACTTTAAAAATTCAAGTTGTTAATTTTTTCATGTCTTATGAGGCAACCTTTAATTTTAAAATTAAACTCATATTCACGAAAATTGCGTAACTATTGGAACATCCTTTCAATTTTAGTAATTGTTGTCATAGCGGCCATGGTAATACACTTTCTATAAAAATATCAGGCACTGAAGGACCACCCTTTAGTCATTAGTGAATGTTGTAGCGGCCGAAGAACAACATCTACTGTAAACATTTCAAGACATCTCTCTGTCGGAACACCTTTTAATTTTGTTATTTTGTATAGCAGTCATAGCATTTCTGAATATATCAAGTGTCTATCTTTTACGATTAAAAAATAAGTCACTATACGTGAAAAACATGTCACTGTCGGAACACCCTTTAATTTGTAGTAATCGTCATAGCGGCCATGGCAACACATCGCATCTTTTGTGCAAATTATAAGAGTCTACATATTACGGTTCAAAAAATAAGGCGTTATACATGCAAATTACGTCACTGTCGGAAAACCCTTTAATTTGTATTGCTTTTATAGGGGCCATAGTAATACACAATTTGTGAAAATTTCAAGACTCCATCTATTATAGTTACAAAATTAGGCCTTATAGATGCAAATTACACCACTATCGGAACACCCTTTAATATTTAGGTTTCTTTTTTTAGACTTGTTTATAAAGCGAACTAAGTTTTAATTACTGCTTGCATATTTTTAGCGTATTTCTCCTATAGTTAAAAAAATAAGCACATATTTGTGAATAACACCTCTCTATCGGAACACCCTATACCTTTTAATATTTGTTGCTATAGCGGCCACAGTTAAACACCTTCTGTGAAAATTACAAGAGTCTACCTATTATAGTTCAAAATTTAGGATTTATACATGCAAATCCCACCACTATCGGAACACCCTTTAATTTTTAGGTTTATTTTTTAGACTTGTTGATATAGCGAACTAAGTTTTAATTACTGTTTTTAAATCTTGTGTCTATGCCTCCTACAGTTCAAGAAATAAACACATATTCGTGAATAACACCTCTCCATCGGAACACCCTATAAGTTTTAGTATTTGTTGCTATAGCGGCAACAGCTATAAATCATCTGTGTAAATTTTAAGTGTCTACCTATTACGGTTCCAGAGATAAATGGCGCTGACAGACGGACAGACATTGTAGCGAAAACAATAGGGTTTCGTTACCTAAAAAACCCTAAAAAAGGTTTAAAATTATCCTAAAAGGAAGACGTTTCGCAACCCTTGATAATCGGCATTGAATCCATTGACGATCTTTACATTATACCGAAAAATGAATTCCTGAAATGTGTAAGAGATAAACAGCTTTCTTGCGATTTTGACAGCCACGAAATAAAAGTCTGAGCACGTAAATGGGGGCGAAAAGGTGACTAATTACATCGTCCCGCAAGCAGTTCTAGAAGGTTTAGAGAGTCATGGTATGAATCTAAAGTTGGAAGACAAGTACTAAAGGGCTCTACAAGCAATGATGAAAATAAATAATTTAACGTTGTGCTGGATCATTCTAACGTCGAAGGGAATGACATCGATGGTGAACAAGGTTGTTTTCTTCAAAGAACTCGGAGATGTTGATTTGTCAGGAAACTCAATAGATCCATTTTGGATAAAACTGATCAGGGAGAGAAAGAGAGGATTGCAGGGTTTCAAGGGCCATGTGTAAGTAAGTGGGATGTGTGAGGATGAGCATAAATAATTAAAACTGTGCAGTGCACTCATGCACATCTTTCATTGCTCTATGGCTCATTTAACTGGACGAAAGACTCCACGATGTAATACAAAGAAGAAGATACAAACTTGATGATGCTCTCCGATTCATTATTGGAATCGGGTGGCTATGGATAACGAAGCATATCCAAGCAACAGTACCTGGGGATTCTTTCGGGGAACAACAAAAGGTAATCCCAATGGTACTACACTACCTTTTTAAACACTCCTCGTACCATTACACCTTCACGTACTAGCGTTACTTTAATTAATATTTATTATTACTGATCAATGTGATGAGTGATATTTGTATGTTTTTTTGTTTTTTCAATTTCTATCTTGTGTTTTTCCCTTCTCACAAATTAAATAATTTTGCATCAATTTAATTACAAATTCTCCAGACAAAATAACTATAATCATTAGATGAATAAATTAATAATCATTAGTTTTTTCTTAAGTACAAGTTAATATTTCCAACTAAGTAGAGTGTAAGTAAGTAACTATTCGTTGTATTAAAGTGATTGTTGAAACAGTAAATTTACCCAGCTCCACCTTCAGTTTATTGGCAAAAACACTGTACTCACCGTTGTTTACACTGTCAATATTTTAACAGCGGGCAAAAGTTAAACTGAAACAACTAAAAATGTTTAATGTTTTTATAAAAATAAAAAAAAGTTACGAAAAAAATTTAGCTTTAAGTAATGAGTTTCTTGGATTAAACAACTAAACAACAGTATGATGTTCGGCCGTTGGCTTTTTACTGTTGTGTTTTCCAATTTTATTGTACAATTATAATTTAATAAACAATTAATACTTAAATAAATATTAAAATTAAAAAAAGTATAGTTGAGACGCATGTATTTTGAACGAATTTTGAGTTTTGGTGATCGTAAGATTTTTTAAATTTTCGATTCGGTTCCCTTCCTCCGTCCAATATTTAACTTTATATTATAAGTACCATAAATAAGGAGCTGCAATTGTTTTAGGTAGTAAACAACACTTATTTTCGTATTAACATAAAGTTAAAATGAAAAAAAAAATAACTCTATTTTAAACCTTTTTTATTTTATTTCTACAATATTCTACAATGAATATTCTACAATATTCATTTCCGACCCCATAAAGTATATATATTCTGGATCCTTATATATAGAGAAGTTGATTAAGCGATGTCCGTCCGTCTATCTGTCATTTCGTGTTCAGGTAGTAATGTCATTTGCCAAGGCACCAGAGATTCGGCCGTGCAGACATGTACAGCATTATCCATATTGTTGATTCTTTGCATAAATTAAAATAAGTCGTGTGAGAAAAAACTCACTATGCATGTTTTAAAGAAATAAAAGACAGCGGCTACGCAGCTAAATGAAAACAAATTCCGTTGGCTACAATTTTCGCCGTGCATTCAGGTATTTAATGATATTGAAGACAACAGCAACATCGTAAACTCTAACATCGTTTTTACTTTTATAAAATTAAATAACTTTTTCAAAAAATTATAAATATTTCCTCCAAAACTTTTTGTCTGTACATAAATATATGAATTTGTAATTTATAATTTTATGACATTTTCTTTTGTTGAATAAAATAAAATTGTCGCATACAAAAATAATCAAATCAATAATCAAATAAACAAAACAACGGTGGTCGTGGAGCCATGTAGCTTTGATGGCTTTCAAATAATCGTTTTCCTATAAACGTTTGTATTTTATTTTTGACAGTTTTTAGTCAATATTCAGATGTTGTCTATGTGTTTAAAATAGAGATCTCATCTATTTAAGAATCAAACGTATTTCAAAAAATTTTTTACTCTATATACATACATATGTATCTACATATAATCTTAATATTAAAAATATGTTATGTTACACTCATGATTTTTATTTTCATAGAAATATTGAAACATTTTTTTAAAATATTTCAAAAATTGCTTGTAAAAGTTTTTTTAAAAATATTTTTTTGAAAATTTTATTCGAAATTTTTTTGGAAAATTTTTTAAAAACCTTTTGTGAGAACATTTTTTAAAAACATTTTTTGGAAAATTTTTTTAAAACATTTTTTGGAAAATTTTTTAAAAACATTTTTTGGAAAATTTTTTAAAAAATTTTCGAAAAATTTTCTGTAAAAATATATTTTTGAAAATGTTTTGTAAATATTAAAAAAACAAAAATTTTAATTTTTCTTGCAAATTTTATTGATTTTTTTTAATTTGGGACCTTCCTGTAATCTATATTGAGTTAGAATGGTCAAACTAAAGCAAAAAGAAAATCATTAAAAAAATTTTCCTCATATTGAGCTCCCATGTGCCTTTTAACTGATCCTGTTTATCAGTAGGCACTCTGTGGGTCTATTGGCTATCTCTATGTGTATTGCTTTCTATAAAGATCTTTAATACAACTTAAAACAGAAAAACCCCGAGATCTGTATACACCCCTTGCAATCTACTTATCGCGGTCTAATATTTATTTGACAAAAAAAGCAAAAGAAAATCATTGAAGCCGAAAAAATGAAAAAAAGTGGAAAAATATAGGTGGGCGTGGTTTTTGGCCCGCAGCTTCCGAAGGAACGATCCGATGTTGCTGAACTGCAATCCCAAAATTTTCGAAACTATGCCTGACAGATTGCTGTGCTTAAATTTTTTGCATCTTTTCTGGTGTCTTGGCAAAAGACATTACTACCCGAACGCGGACACACGGACAGAACGACAGACGGACGTCGCTTAATCAACTTCTCTATGTATAGGGATCAAGAATATATATAATTTATGGGGTCGGAAATGAATATTGTAGAAAGTACACACGGAATGAAAAACTTATATATACCACCTGTGGTGAAGGGTATAATGAAAGGGTCTTCCCTTCTCTTTTAAACGTTATAGGCAGACACTTCGTATTTACACAGGGTATTTAGTATTATTTTGGGTGACCCAAAAGAAGTGAACAAATTTAAAACTTGTACTTTAAAGGTAGTACTGAAATCTACGTATGTAAGTCTGCCTCGCACTTGGCTGATCTTTTATACTTATTGTTGTGCACACTTTATATAAATTTTAACTGTCTATCTGTAAGGGTCTGTCCATAGCGTTCTAAAAGATAAGGTCTATACATCTAATTATACCAAATTTGTTTTTTGAATTATCAGTTTTTATAAAAAACTTAAGTTTTTCTTTATATTTTGGAGAAAATCTTTTATTTTTTGCACTTTTGTTCAATTTTTGCAAAAATTTTGGATTAAAACGGCAAAGTACACAAACAGCAATGAAAACAAAGCCAAGCACACACCGTTTTTTTCTTATATACATTTTCGCTATTTATGGACTGGACTCCGCTAACTGTCAGGATCCAAATATAATGACAAAAGGGACGATAAATAAAAAAACCACTTAGATGGATTCAATTGGTACCCCAACTAAAGCTAAAATAATCTGCGTTGGTATCAACGCTTTCAGACTGTACAACTTTTTATATAGTAAGCCGTCGTAACTTAGAAAGTGGGAAGCGGTTCGTAATGTTAACCTAAAAAAAACTTCCGTCAAATTAAAAAATTTGGTTTCATATAAGATTTATTTTGGTATATGTCGTTAGCAAAATTCGGCTTAATCAGAAGAAATGCTTAATACCATTCTGGAAGTCTAGCGCATTGTGAATGTCTAACGTTTCTAACTTTTTTCCGTATCTCCGACACTGATCTACTCAATGTTGTATTCAAGTTCGTCGAAAGCTAATGGTTGGTTCGCATAAACTAATAATTTTTCGTAAATTTTAAGAAATCTAAATGTATTGTTTTGCAAAATATTGTGTTCTCAAAATGAAATGTTTCCTTTAGTAATCAGTTAGATATTTAATCAAATTTTGTTTTAAAACTAATAAAAATTTTTAATTGGAGCAAACAATTTCTTTGCGAGTGTAAATACTTAAAAAAAAAACAAAAAAAGATAAGAATTAATTAAAGTCATTTAATCTATTTTAACTAAAAAAGATAAATTAAATAAAAATTAAAAAAAGGTTATAATGAAAAAAATTATAATCCCTCTCTCAACTGATTATGATTCTTCTTTTTGCATCTTATAACAAACTTCTTGTTGTACATTGAAATTAAGTATCACATACATATTTTTTATTAAAACTTAGTGTTATAATGGGATTAGTCTAGTCCACAATTTAGTTAATCAAAAATAACTTAAATATTTTAAACAAGTGTTGCTTACGTAATTGGCATTTAAAATAACTTTTATGGGTTTTCCATCTACATTTAAAATATAATTTTGTAATTCTATCTCATTAATGTTGACACCTAGATGTGAAATTTAATGCACAATTAATAAAATCGTTCGTCCATAAACTATTTTTAGCGGTAATATAGAATTGAGATTAAATTGATTGCACTTAATGATAAAATGCTTTAAGGTGTTATAAAATTAAATTAATTAAAATTTGTCTTTAATTCTTGTTTTAGAATTACTGACATGTGCCAAAGTCTTTGGTCAGATAAAGAAAATTATTTTTTTAAATTTCTTTTCTATAATCAATTATAATTCAACTATAATAATAGGTATTCAGATCTTAAGTCTTAAATTATACCTTATTAAGTCCAAGAGCTATACAAAGATATAATTTTCATGGTTGCCGTTGTCATTTTGGATTTTTCTCTTTGGTGTGTGGCAAATAAAGGCAATATGCCTTATTCTTAGTGGAATGTAAGCACGATCATTATTTGGATGTGTGCCAAGCTTCTCGATTTTGCTTTAACTAGCGCACATTAGGTGAACAATAGCCAAAAACAGGAATTATTCCTTAGAATTTTTAAATATAATATTATATTTCTTTTCTGAACAGAAATTATTCGCAGATAAATTTCCCCCATTGCGAGTGAACAAAATATACGAAAAATTAATTTTTAAACCTTTCACCACAGGTGGAAAAGGGTACATGCATATACATATATAAGTTAGGCATTCCGTGTGTGATTTCATATCATCAATATTCATTTTCGACCCCATTAAGTATATATATTCTGGATCCTTATACATACATAGAAAAGTTGATTAGGCAATGTCCGTCTGTCCGTGTTCGGGTAGTAATGGAATTTGCCAGGGCACCAGATGAGATACAGAAGATTCAAGCCCACAAATCTGCCAGGCATAGTTTCGAAAATTTTGGGAATGCAATGCAAAGTTTTTTTTTCATTTTTTTTGTCGGTATTAATGATTCTGTTTTGTTTTTTCTTTTATTAAATAAATATTAGACCGCGACAGGATAATCGCAGGGAGCAATATAGAATGCAGGAAGTTCATAATTTTTCCAAAACAAATTTTAAAAAATTAAAAAATAAAAAAGTTTTCCCAAAATTTTTGCAAAAGAAATCAAAACAAAATTTTTAAAAAATTAAAAAAATTTTTTTTTTTTAAATATTTTTACAAAAAATTTTCCAAAAAGTTTCAAAAAAATTCTCCAAAGAAATTTTCAAGGAAACATCTAGCATTACCATCGTGAAGGGTATAGGTAGATTCGGGATGGCCGAATATGGTACTCTTATTTGTTTTATGTGTTTTTTTTTTGTTTTGTCAGAAAGCATTTTCGCCACTTACGTTATTGCTTTGAAACTAAATGCGATAAAATCGTTAATCAAATTGTGGTATAGTTTTGTAAAAGAAAAGAATTTAGTTCCATAAAACTTGTCTTATTTCCAAAAATTTTACGAGTTTTATATTTATATTAAGTTTATGAGCTCAATATGAAACTATAGAGATCAAAATCTTAAATAGTTTACGCATTGGCACCTATTTGCACAATTTTTTTGCAAAGCAAAAGCTAAGGTCGTGTTCTTTATCTGTACATAACAAGTTGGTCCCAATCGCACCCGATAACTGTTGAAAAACAAAATGTATTTAAAAAAAACATTTTTTTTTACAAAAATTAAGAAAATATTTGTACACAAATTATCTACATATGTACATAAAATTTATTGAAAAATTTAAACAAATACCTGAAGTTGGTAAATACATTTAGAAAAATTAGATAATGTTAGCAAATCTAAGAAAAAATATTTAAACTTTTGGTCAATGCTAGCTTAGTTTTAAATAATGTTTGTACTTTAAGCGAGTGTAGAAAAAAAGTAAACAACATAGAGAAACAAGTTTGATAGATAGTGATGGAGAATTTTGTTTTCTCTAACCCGATATAAAAATTTGCTTCAATGTATGTACAATGTACATTGTACATATCTGTTTTTCATTTTTGTTGGTACTCTAAAACCCTATGTGCAAGGGAACGTTAAAAACTTTGTGAATGTTTGAGTTTTTATATGTATGAGCTTTTTGAAATTTGTTACAAGTTTTAAAGCTAAGGTTGTGTCCTATAACTGGATAGCGGATAAATTGGTTTTATAATCGGATATTAGAGTAGCAGTTCGTAATCGAAGCTAAGGGTAGAGTTTGTGCCAATAAGCCACTCTACTTGTACTGATTTCAACATTATATGTGTTAATTTTGCAGCAGTATATCCTTTCAAATAGGAGGCCTATCAAGATGTACATTTGACCTCTGATATTTGAAGTAGTATTTGAGTATAAGGACAATACGTCTTTAATTGGCTAATTGGCAAACAATTATTTTTTAATTAAATTATTTATTATAATAATTATTTAACATAATTTAATAATTCATAATTTTAATGGAATTTTAATTTTTTATCGGCATTATAATTTTCTAGTCAAATTATAATTTTCTTGTAAAATCAATGTGCTGTTTATATAACCCAATTGAACAAATCGCCTAGGAAATTTGTATGAAAAGTACTCAAATTTTTAAAGTTATTCCTATACAAATTTACTAGACGTTTTGTTCAACTGGGTTACATAAACAACACATAAATAAAATTAATTTTCTAATCAAATTATAATTTTTAGGTGCAACTCTTAGGAAAATATAATACTTTGGTAAAATTTTGATTTTTAGTGATAATCTTTGATAATCTAAAAAATCAAGTAAAAGTGCTATATTCGGCCATGCCGAATCTTATATACCCTTCACCCTAGTAATGTTAAATATTCACTTACTCTGTTATTTTTCCATTTAAACAATAATATACATTCAGTTTTTACTTTTATGATTATCAACTTCATTATTTCAAATATTTATAGAGATATACAGGTATGTTCTGTAATCCGAAACCGAGTGAAATTGAATCCGAATGAAATTTTAAATTGTCATAACTTTTAAATCTTACAACATTTTGGTATTTTTTTATACATTTGATTAAAGACCATTCACATAACTTCCATGATTACTAATGTTTTAAAATAATAGGCGCAACTAAGTTATATTTTTCTTTAAAAATTTATTCGATTTCAATTTTACTCGGTTTCGGATTACAGAACATACCCGATTGAAAATTTTATCGAAAATATTATGTACAAATTTTATCGAAAATATTATGTAAAAATTTTATCGAAAATTTTTTGTTAGAATTGTATCGAATTTTTTTTTCTATAAATTATATCGAAAATTTTTATAAAAGTCTTTAGTTAAAATTGTATTGAAAATGTTTTGTAGAAATTTTATCAAAAATTGTTTGTAAAAACTTTATCGATAATTTTTATAAAAGTTTTTTGTTAAAATTGTAACAAAAATGTTTTGTAAAAATTTTATCGAAAATTTTTCTAAAAATTTTAACGAACATTTTTTGTAAAATTTTATTGAAAATTGTTTGTAAAAATTTTAAAGAATTTTTTTAATTTTATCGAAGTTTTTTTGTAAAAATTGAATCGAAAATTATTTAAATTTATCAAAAATTTTATCGAAAATGTTTTCTAAAAGTTTTATCGAAAATTTTACAGAAAATTTTTTGTTAAAGTTATGACCTTCCAATCTTCAATTTGCGTTAGAATGGTCAGACTAAACAAGATTGGGGGGTCATATTGACCCCCTTATGTGAATATTGACTGCTCCTCTTTAACGGTGGGCATCCTGTGGATCTAAAGGTTATGTGTATTGCTTTCTATAAAGGCCTTTAATACAAATCAAAGTAGAAAAACCCTACCAACTTAAAAACAAACAAAAATCGCCACTCGCAGGGCTTATTGATCGAATGTCTGCTATTGCTAAATTCTATTAGCGAAATTTTCGAAACTATGCCTTACAGATTTGTTGGCTTAAATTTTCTGCACCTCTTATACTGCTTTGGCAAAATTGATTTTAACCCGAAAACGGACGGACAGATGGATCGACCGTATGTGTAAGGAACCAGAATATATTTATATACTTTAAGAGGTTGGAAAAGAATATTGTAGAAATAACAAACGGAACGGCAACTACATACATATGTTCCCTTTCCGCCTACGGTGAAGGGTACTACAAGGCGCTTAAATTAAAAACAGAATATTAGCATTTTAACGCAATATTGCCAGATCTGGCCAAAACTTATCTGGATACCTGTGAAATATTTTTAAAGATCAGGCCTCATTTCTCTGTAGCAAAATATAAAAACCCATGAAATAAAAGCAAACATAATCAAAAAAGTTTTTTTTAATTAATAAATTAAAAATAATTTGAATTAATAAATTAAAAAATTACCGTAGGTAATCAAGTGGGAGAGTTTAAAAAACCCCAGAAAATAATTTGTCCCCCCATTATATCATCATCACAAAACAATTTATTTTGTTATATCTTAATGAACAAGTAGCTACACCGATGCATATTACGATATTACACTGGTTGATGGCGCTTGAATTCCTACAAGAAATAGTTTCCTTAAAAAAAAATATTTTTTTTAAATAAAGTCTGTAGCAAGTTACAGTTTAATCATTACTTAATTCAACAACATTTTTGATGTTTAACAAATAGAAAAATAAAACAAAAACAACTGTGATTAGAATATTATTTAAACGACATGGTGTCGCGCAAAGACGTGATACGATTTTAATTAATTTTATTGGCAACTGCATTCAAAAACACAATGAAGCGCAAAATAGTTTTATTTGCTCAGGATAACTTTTAAAGGTGGGAATAATTAAAAAAAAAAAAAAATGTGTTAGAAAAACTGCTAAAAAAGAAAATGAAAAGTGTTTTTGGGCACAGTTCAAGAAAGGTTTTATTGATATTTATTACAAATCTATTAGCATTACAAATTAAAAAATCTTATCAAAATTAAAAAGTCTGCATATTACCAACTAAAATTTTGAGAAAACAATCAAATTCCTTTGTGCGGTAAAACTTGACATTCAAAGGACTCTACACATGACATAGCCTAGATTATGTCAACTTATCTAAGTAGATTAATTCATGTCCTCATGTCATCGAAATAGCTGATTGCATACTTGCGTATGTGAAATTGACACTCCAAAACGTTGGGACATGTAATCTTAAAGATGGACGGTTGAATACAGTAGCATACTCCGTTTTGAAAGACCAGAACAAAATAAGGAGAGGTTGCATTTTTAAGTTTGTATTGTCTCGAAATCGATTTTTGATTATATCTAATGGAAAAGTCTTCGAAAAGTCTTTTTTAATTTTTTAATTAAATTAAATTTAATTTTTTTAAATACTTTATAGTACTGCTCTCGAAACGTTTTGGATTGTCCAGAAATTTCTAAAAGTCAGCCCTTGTACATATCTTCGAAATTATTCCCTTTACGTTAAAACGTGAACCTTCTTCGTGGATTATTATGATTTATTGCTTTTACGCCAGATTGAGGGTGCATAGTGCCAAATATACAATTATAGTGACAAGTATTGGGCCAAGCATTTAATACATTTAACACCGCATTCGATATCGAGTAAAATCTCTCGTAATTTTTCATTTTGGTATCATGGCAATCGATATCGAATAAAAAGTATCGTAATTTCTTCGAAAAGAAATGTTTTTAAACCGTTCTTGTTCACTTCTTGACTTATAATTAATCTATTATAATTTGATAAAAATAACGATTCGATACTTTTCGAATGGCATAATAAGCTTACTCGACTCGTATCGAATTTGTTATTTTTTATGTCGAATTTGTTAATTTGTTATATCGAATGCGGTGATTAGGCTCCTGCTTGTATACCAAATTTGTTAATCTTTAACTATAATATAAATGCCCTATAATCAGACTGAGAACACTTTTACTGTAAATTTCATCTATAGGGTTACCCACAGGTAATGTCCTTATGTTTTAAGTTAAATCATTTTATTATAAAGGAAAATAAAGGGGAACACTAGGCGATTGTGTTCGTGTACACACTTTGTGCATATAGCCCACGTTACGGCCTAAAAAATAATTATAATTCAAAACCTGTGTGTCTACCAGAATCGTGGATGGAAGGTTACTAGACAAGACTTATTTTATGAAGATATCAACTTCAATCTATATTTTTTGAAATCGAAATGACGGTGTCAGCCATTGCTTTGTTACGTATGTGACACCTTCACAATATTGCACAATAATATGAGCAAAATTTAATGTTATGAATGAATATATCTATAACTGACTAATAGATTCAAAGTGATCTTTTTCAAGTAATACACTGTATTACAGTAGAACAACTTATTACACCTCTGTTTGACTACCTTATATCTAGACTTATAAAATGATTATGGAGTTTTATGATTTTCATCTTCTGTAGGGTTTTTACTACTGTTGTCATCTTCCGATTCACCACTGTAGACATCTTCGAATCACAGTCGACGTCGGATAGGTTGTACATCTTCTTTTTGAACTTTAGCGTCGTATTTTCTTTGCTCTTCACTTGGCAATCCTCTCTTTTGAAAAAGTTTGAGCCATTATCTGTGACCAAACAAACAAAACACAAAAGCATTAGACTGAGGTAACACACTCCAACGATAGATCTAGGCTATATTCACAATTGGTATATGTACTATATTTTTCAAATTGTCAAATATCACATCATAAAGTAGAGGTACCACATACGAAACATTTGGTGTGTCGCATACGTAACAGTGTTTTCTTTCAGTAATATAGAAATTTAAAATAAATAAAAAATATATAGAGTTAGATGTTAGACATAACCCAACTTTTACCAAATGTTATGCATGTTGAAAGAGATGTTATTTAAACATTATTATGATTCTTGTTACGTATGTGATACTGGGTTATACATCAATATAACTATAAATTAAAATCTTATTTACTTACCTATTTTGTTTGGAACTCAATAAACTTGTAGTAAAATGTACAAACTTGCTCTTCTTAACCTAAAATCTAAACAACAGTGCACAGTGGGGAAAAACAAAAATATTTTGGAAATAACTCAGCCATTTGTAAAGGGGTAGGCTGATTGATCCAAAATTTGGCATAAGAATATCAGAGGAGTATATCAGTTTAAGTTTAGACGGTGGGCACCATCCACTTACCAGGGGTGGCACTATGTGGTCTCGAAGTTGGGTACCTCGGACCTGTAAATCCTTTTAGAGCTTGGCATTTCTTCAATTTTTTTTAAAAAAATACATGGTATTAAAGATCTACTTAATACCTATAAAAATATGGTTTAATCTATATGAGCATTTTTAAATAAAATTTTTGATTTTTCGATACCTTGGTTCAGTTTTCAATATTGTGGAAAATTTCAAGATTATATCTGTTCTTTGTTCAAAACTAGGCGATTTTCAATTTAAAAATTCCAAAATTATTGAATTTTTGTGTATTTTAGCTTAAAATGGCCGTCAATTTTATTAAAAAAAAAAATTAAGGAATATAAAAAATTTGATATCTTTTTATAAGCTAACAATATGTTTAAACAAAATTTCGTGTAAAATTGACCAACCTTGTAGAAGCTGGAGGTCCTTCAATTTGACCTATTTTACATCGAAATTTTGACTTTAGCCTATATGATGCTAAAACTGACACATCTTTGTTTTGAAAATATTCTATATGTGGTGAGAAAAAAAAAACGAAATTCTCAGATACAAATATTAAAAAGGAAAGAAGTCAACCAAAAGATTCTATCTCTTGGAATCTCCCCCTTTCATGCTGGAATAAGGTTTTTGGAGCATGTTGTTCATATTGCATATGACTTAAAACATAGAAGAAGTACATCTGAAAATATAATAAATAAAAAACAACGACAAACTAAAAGTTCTAAGAGCTTCTGGGATAAGTAGAAGAGTTTAGAACACAAACGGTAGCCCGTAGTAGGTAGTTTGCTAGTCAATCAATCTGGAGGTTGTGGATTTGATTCTCACAGAAAACTCTGGCTATGCTCGGTAAATTAAGTTAAAATATAATTTGTAATTGTATTGTAACATTTAATAAATAAATATATAAATATTATTTTTCACTGCATTCTCCATCTTTCAACCAATATGAAAGACTAATTAAATACAGTAAAAGTTATTTCCCTCACTGTTACATTAAGTACATACTACCCTGTATCTTTGCTAATAATAACTTGTAATCAAAAAGGTTGTTAAACACACATCAACACATTTATAAAATATAATTAATTTGATTCACAATAATGTTTTAACTAAATTAACATATTAGAAAATGTTTATTTATTATCTTGCTATTGTAGTAAAAATAATATTTTTTTAAAAATAATTATCCCTCAACAAAACACACAAGTAACTTACCATAGACAAAAAACAAACTATAAAATTAAATTGCTTTAACAAAAAATAAAACCAAGAATAAAATGCACCTGTAACTAATTTAGATTAATATTAAAACAATAATTCCACTGTAACTAATTCATACCAACAAAATTATGTATTTGTGAGTTATTGGTTGAAATTAAAGTGAAAAGCAATAAATTATTCACTGAAATCATTAAAAAATTAAGAAGCCCTTTTATGTATTTGGCACACTGATAGAAAAACCATCATAACGCCGATGTAGTTCAACATCAATACTATGACAAGTGTCTTACTTCGTGACACTTGTCATCCTTGTAATGATAAACCAGTTGACACCAGTTGATCATCCGACAAATGACAAAAATGCATTAACTTTCAATCAAATAACACATTGTCATCAGTACAATAAACATTTGATATTCAATTCTATAATTTAGCCTATTTTTTTAACAGAAGTAACACTTAGATAATTCTTGTCTGAAACAAAACGTTATCCAGGTGTGGATAAGGTTAAGAAAGCTTCACTTTTTATAATAACTTTGGATGGTATGTTTATTTTTAAAACACTGTTGTAGCGCCTCTGGTGTTAAGCAGTCCAATTAATTTTAAGCATATAGAGACATATTTTAATCGGTTTTGCTTTGAATGTAATCCACACTAAATTTTAACAATTACTTTTATAGTGCTTCTGGTATACATACGTACATATTTTCTATATATAAAGATAGCCATCCCTGGGTAAAATTCTAACATTTATATAAAATTCTACAGTTCTGAATGTTTAAAATATCCCGCTGTGAAAAAATAAAAGGTGCCTTAAAGTATGCATAACCTTAAAATTGCGTAGTTTCATTTATTTTCCTCTACTTTCTCTGGAAAATAAATAATTTGAGAAAGTACTAAGGTACCTCCTCACAAAATTTTATTAAAATCGATCCAGTAGTTTTTGCGTGATGCGAACACAAACAGACGTGCTCGGGCGACCAAGACGAGCATCGTCATTAACATCTTCTCGGTCTTCCTTAAACCGTTTATACCACAATTGAACTTGTGTTCTTGTCATAGTAGACTCGCCAAATGCCACAGCCAACATTTCAAATGTCCTTACACATTTAATTTCATTTTTTACACAAAACTTAATACAGTTTCTTTGATCCATTTTTTGAAATAATAAAAAAATGAAGAGCACACCAAAACACGACTAACCCTTTTACCTATCAAAAACAAGCTTACAATCCAAAATGGATAATATTGTTAACATAAAGAAAAGACATGTGTACCAATATTAAAAAAAAGAAATGCGTAAATCGAACGAGGCAAAACATGTATAAATGTGTATAGCTACAGCTCAAACAACACATCATACACTCATACTCATTTCAATTTCAACTTAAATAACTACAAGTATAGGCAGAGAATAAGTGTTCGCATACTTGTTCATTATTTTTCGCAATACAACCAAGTATAAGTAAAAGTTGGATAAAGTATTGGCTATACCCATACTTGTAAATACAGAGTAGGAATAGGTACAAGTATGTAAATACTCTAAGTATACTTAGAGTATTTTATAAATATATGTAACTATATGTATACATTATTTTACAATTTAAAAATACGTTTATTCATTCCTTCATTCTAATATAAAAATTATTTTGGTTCTCCATACTTAACCAATGTTCGGTTATAAACAAAAATTGCCAAACATCATCCACCTTTTTATACACACAATTCTTAAAAGTAGTTGTTTTACTTAAAAGTATACTTATAATATTATAGTACTTTTCCATACTTGTAAGTATTAGGTAATTATAAGTATGGGTATGACAGATACCCATCACATTATCTACCTACAACCAGTTGTTTTTAAGTTCGTTGTGTATAAATAATGTTTGTTATAAGTATTGAGTACACCCATACTTATTTCACTGCAAATATGTATGTGTATGTATGTATGTATGTATGTATGTATGTATGTATGTATGTATGTATGTATGTATGTATGTATGTATGTATGTATGTATGTATGTATGTATGTATGTATGTATGTATGTATGTATGTGTATGTATGTAAATACTTGACTACATTTATAAGTACTTTTTGTCATTCTCTGGTACGTACCTCACGAAAATTGAAAATAACGATTATTTTTTTATCATACCACGTATGTATGTATTTAAAAATTACATCTTTAATGGAAACGCCCTATAAATTATTTCATGTTTTTATAACTTGGGTTAATTTTGTTTATTCTTGGTTTAAAATGTGCATTCATATTCGTTAAAAACACTTCTTTCATGGAGACATCCATAACTTTTAATTGTATTTTTTATACCTTGAGCGGACAAAGTTGTAAATTGTTGTCTAAATTTTATAATTGTGTGATTCTTACACTTCATAAAGTAAACCTATATACCATAAATCTAACTTACATAGATGTATGTATACGGGGCACTCTTATTTTTGTTTTTGTATAAATCAATTGTTAAAGTTAGGCTTAAGTACTTTTATTCCTTTTGACTACTAATAGTAGTTCTTATTGTACTCGACAACCAGTCGTTTATAAAACACATTAGGCAGGGGAAGGAGTACTCCGAACTTTTGCTGGAATGTGTTTTAAAACTTAACAGATGTGCCTCGGTTAATGAGGTAAAATTGTCTGAATTAAACAGCAGACCAACTAGCAAAAGGGGGTTCTGCTGTGAATTTATGTGGACCAGAACCCAGAGAAGCATAATACGAACTAAGGTCCTACAATGGGTGAACTCATTAAACCTGAAAAGGTGGCCATTAGGTGTAGGCAGGCTCGAATGTCGCTGAAACAGCCCATGCATGGGCAGGAAGACCAATAGTAAGGTGCTCAGATATAATGGAAGTACCTTAAGCTAGATTACTGCGTTGATGGCAGGTCATGGAAACTTCAAGTATCATCTAGTCATTATGACAATCGAAGAAGCTGATACTTGCAGACTATGCCTGGAAGAGACTGAGACGGCAGGGCACATTGAGTGTGAATGTCCAGCACTGGCCACGGTTTCTGTTGATTTATGACAAAACAGTTAGCATAGAACTAACAATTATATTATTTGAAACACAACAACAATATTTGTAAACTATTGTAAAATATTAGAACATTATGACAATATGACATGTTAGCGCACATTAATTAAATTTAAAATGTTTTTGTTTGATTTTAATAATAATAATAAAATATTAATAAAAACAAAATGTTTTTCATACCCGTGGTGGTCAAGTTTTGCCCACTGTGGAGACATCTGTGATTTAAATTATTGCAAGAAATACATATTTTGAAATCTTCAAACAAATTTGATCTTTAGTTAAAATGGTTTTACACGACGTGTATTTGTCATATGACTTGTCCCATGTGTAAATTCTAAACACGTCGTGTGAACCCTTTCAAACATAACATGTGTACAATATATATGACATTTTTCATTCAGAACGTGTTCTATTTTGATGTGACAAAGCATCTGACATCCTGTAATGCCAACTTGATATTTTGCTATTTTAGGTTTTTTGTGGTACCAAAAGCACTACGTTTGCATCAGCTGTGGTTAGCAATACAAAACTGTTTGGCGGAAAAATTATATATTATAGGTTATGTCAGGTGTAATTACACATGTACGTTTGAAAGCAAAAATTATAAACCGTATGTAAAATGCTTATTTTCACAAACACATGAAATTACATATGGGTTATTAAACTGACAAGTCATATGACAAACACACGTCGTGTAAAACCACTTTTAGAAAGTTGTATACTTTTATACCATTTATTTTGTGATCGGTTCTACTGTAAAGTGGTGGTGGAGTATAAGGCTAAATATTTTATTGGCCTTATAAAAAGGACTGTTTTATAAAAATCATTTAAATTAAATAACTTGGATAAGGTGGCGATCCAGTCCATTATAGTCAGTTATTGATATTGAAATACATCAGTAGAGTGTGAGTAGGAGTCAAACACGTACCACAATACAATGTATAACAGAAAAAGCGAAACATTTTAAATTTCGCCTTGTATGGGATACCCTTTAATAAATAAATTTTCTGTTTTTACTTGTTTTTATAATTTTATTTGTCAGTCTGTAATAGCTTAAACATAAGCACATATACGTCACAATAGCGTCATCTGTGGGGACCCCCCCTTAATTATCAATTCAAATTGTTTATGAGGCCACATACATAAATACATACATACATAGATACATAGCGTCTAATTATTATTTCAGTGATAGAGGGCTGTGTGAGACGGGAAACATTTCATGTTCCTCTTCTATGGCCATGTTTAATTGTTTATGACCATCAGTTTTCATTATAACGTACGGTGAAATAAAATCTTACTTTTATCGCAGTTGATGTATTACGTAAGCAATTGTAACTATGCTTTTTATGTTTTGAATAGTCATTGGAAAATCGATTAGATTAGCAACCGTTCCTTACGAATACTCTCCACTCCGATTGGTTGCTAAATTATTAGTAGATGCCGGTAATTATTATCTGTTTTTATTTCATTTCAAACAAAAAGTAATTTTTTGTTTTAATTTCGTTTTATAGTGACTTTTTATTTTTCCAAACCTTCGGAACAAGGTCATGCGATGATTACCTCGATAGTTGATAAGATGGTTTTAAATTAAATTATTGATCACTGCTTGTGTTATACTTTGGGAGTGGGGAAGTATTTAAAAATAAACTGACTAAAATTTGTTGCTACAGATAAGTCTATGGCAAGCCCTGACCATATAATTCTAGTACGTCAAAAAATAGTGTCAAAACAAAATGTTTTTATTTAATTAAAAAATATAAAAAAACTTATGTATGTACGTAATAACTAGTTGGTCTTGTGAATCTACACACAAACAATCATGTGTGATCCTTTCAAATAAGTAGAATGGAAAAAATTGATTGGCAGAAAGTAGCATCTAATTTTCCTGTACAATTATAATTTTTAGGGTGTAAAGTAAAATGTATTTTTTATTATTGCAAATTGTTTGTGCGTAGTGGTAAAAAAAGATTAAAGTTATTATACTTTAAACACATAGACGACGGCGGCTAAACAGCTACATGAATTCCGTTAGCTACAGTTATCACCGTGTAGTCAGCTACTTAATTTTACTGAAGACGACAACTATGTACATCGTAAACTCTGACATTGTTCATATTTTACTTTTATAAAATAACTTTTTCTAAAAAATAAAAATAATAAATATCTCCTGCTTTTGATTGTAAATGAATAAAATAAAATTGTCGTCTACAAAAATAGAAATTAGCCTAAAGCTTTAAACACATAGACAACAGCGGCTACACCGCTACACGACTACAAATGCCGTTGGCTACAATCGTCGCCATGTAGTCAGCTACTGAATTAGGTTAAAGACGACAGCGACATACTTCAAAATTATGAAAATATTGTCGAAATACATATTTAACTTATAAAAAAATTACTTTTTCAAAAAATACTTCTATCATATCAAAACAATTACATTTATTTGCTCAAATCCTTTGATTTATGACATTTTCTTTTGTTGAATAAAATGAAATTGTCGCAAAAAAAAAATAGAAATTAGCCTAAGCTGGCTACAGCCACAACGGTGGTCGTGTAGCCATGTGGCTATGATGTCTTCAAAATTATCATTTTCATATAAAAGTGTGTATTTTAATTTTGACAGGTTGCAGTCGGTATCCTGCTGTCGTCTATGTGTTTAATGCTTAAGTTGACTACAGCTACAACGGTAGTCGGTAGTCCTATAAACGTGTCGGTAGCCTGTTGCTGTCTATATGTTTAGTGTATTACAGGGTGACAATAATTATTTTACAGACGATAGATCATGCTTTTGTTATTTGTTTTTCTTACTTTGAAAGCAAGCTATTTCTGCCGGTTCGATTAATTCTAAAAATTACCTCCTATATCGTGTTTGTAGTTTTGAAACATTCTTTTGATTTATTGTATACTATGAAAATTGCAGATTGATATTGAGTGGAATAATATAAAACAGTAATTAATGAGAGTTTATATAGAATTTTTTGGGAGTCGGAAAATATTACTTACACCCATAAGGAATCTAGTTAACGCTACGTAGTCCAATTCCATGTTGAGGTGATCGTTCGTAATACTTGTTATGCTAAATTATGTTTGTTTTTAATTC
This sequence comes from Phasia obesa, assembly GCA_949628195.1. Classification (NCBI taxonomy): domain Eukaryota; kingdom Metazoa; phylum Arthropoda; class Insecta; order Diptera; family Tachinidae; genus Phasia; species Phasia obesa. The sequence goes on from OX451215.1 coordinate 158,468,441, forward strand.
TGCTGTTGTTAAAAATGAGAGCATTTTTTTAATTTCTTATCGGCATTTTCTTTCGAAGGCTGGGGATTGTTTACTTTTATACTTCAAATTAATTTCTGATTTATTTTGTCTTAATAATTTTGTTTTTGCTGCTCGTCGTTACACTCACTGGCTGACTATCTGGCTGATATTCGTTTACCAAAGTCCCAACGGGCCGTTGCGGTTAGTTTGGTTTTAACACTCAGCACAGCAACGACTCTCGTTGTCACTTGCTAGTTTGATTCTTTTGCTACTCTTGGTCTGTTGTTATTTTTTCGAAGTGAGTAAATTTCGTCTTGTGAATCATTATTTTCATGGATATTTTTTCGGTGAACGAAAAATTATATTTTCATTTCGCTTATAAAATCCAGTGTTTGGAAAATTTTAATTTTACTTATAAATTAAAATAACAAAAAACAACCAGAAAATTTTGGGTTTTTCATAATCTTATCAGTTTAATTAAAATTGTGTACGTCTTAAATTTTGTGTGATAACGATAATAATTTTACGAAAAAAATACAACATACTTTAATTAATATTTGTGTTTAGTTTAAACACAAATTTCTTAACATTTTGATAACGTGTGTTGTTGATCTTAAAATCGGTTATCAGTAGCTGAATTTATATATTTAACCTTGACTGGGAAATATGTCATTTACGTGAAACATTAAACAATCTTTCTTTGACTTAATGTGTAAAGATGAAGGTCATTCAATAATCAAAATTTTTTAGTCTAAAAATAACAATCTAATTGCTGGATGCTGTTTTTGGTTTTGTATATATAAAAAATATGGAGCTGCTTCTTTTGTTTTTAATAAATTAAGTGGTTAAACCAAAACAATCTGTTGATGGGACTTTTTTCAAATATAATTAGCAATAGAAGGAGATCAAAGAAAAAACCAAAGTACTTTTAAAAAACAGAAAAATAAATTTAATACAAAATATAAAGAATTGTGCCTTTAAAATTCGGACGAACTCTAATTTAAATTGTGTGCGACAAAAATATTTTATCGCAAATATTCACAACATTTCAATAATCTAATCGGTCCAGAATCTTCTTTTATGCTTTTATTTATGTAAAAATTAAAAAAAAAAACGCATTAGGTTTGTTCCGGTTGTTTGCTGGTCATGCAGTCTGCAGCTCTAGAAACATGGCAGATCGTTTTGACATCTTTTAGGGATCTTTACACATAAGATTATTAAGCCTTAAAATTATTAGATGTGGAAAAAATAATTTCATTAAATAAATTCGCCCATGCAATCACCTAACATTAATTCGCCTTGGAGCAATAAAACTAGATACAAAAGATCTTTAGTTTTTCTTTTCCAAATGGGATGAGAAAGGTAACAAAGATAGCAAACATCGGAAAATGTTTTAAATCTATACATATAATAAAATAGTAACTCATTTCCGTCTGTCTCTCTGCTTTTCATTTGTGTTCGCATCACGTAAAACCTACTGCATGGGTTTTAACAAAATTTTGTAAGCAAGTACCTTAGCATCCTGAGTCCAATATATTTTCCGCAAAAATATCTCATTTCCAAGAGAAAGTGGAGAAAAGGCTGTGAAAGAACACAGTTTCCTGTTTAAAGGTACTAAAGTTTGCGGTTTAAAACTGTGATATTTTAAAAAACTATTGCCCAACATTAGGCGCCAATGGAATAAAGTTTGTATTTGATTTGTATTTTTACTTTGTGGAATTACATTGTTGTCTTACAATTGGTGTGGAATACTTTCAAGGCAAAATCGAGCAAAATATTGTCAGGACGCCGATGACGTGGCGGGCACAGCTAGTCAAATATAAATTTATACATTTTTTAATACAAGTTTTATAAAATTATGGGCGAACTTTTTAGAACATAATTGTTTTTACGCAAATTAAAATTGTTTTTGCTCAGACTAAAGCCGATATTTGGTATTTTTTTATATTTTTACTGCTTTTATCTTAGATAACAAATCAGCAAAATTTGTATTCAAACGAAAGAGAGGTCATGAACAAAGTAGCGGGTAATTAATATTAGTTTTCAATAAATAATTAAATTTAGTCTAATTAAAATTAAAATATGCAGGTTTGCATTTTAAATACTTTTTGACTTCAAAAATTATTTCTGTTATAGCTAAATGGGTGCAAGTGGTTGTACAAAAATTGATTATATTCGAAACAAAATGCAAAAATATAAATAAAATGTTTTAATCGAAATTGTTTTAAATTGCAATAAAATACTGAAGAATAATGATTTCACTTTAATAATATAAAAAAATAAAAGCCTTGTTTTGCTCAAGTATATTTTTATTCTATACACATATATTAACGCACTGGATTCACAATAACCGAAGCTCATAAGTCGCTCATTATAATATTTTATTGAAGTCATTTCTATTCATTGCACACGAGTAACGAGCTAAATGCGACTAGCTTGCAAAATTTCCGTACCCCCGGCTAGATTAGTCATAAAATGTAAACATTAACACTAACATCATGTTAGTATGTATTAAGTGTAGACTGTCCATGTTAGTTTTTTTCCACGTCTTAACACGGTCGTAAAAAAATTTGTTACACCGCCTTTTCACTAGCCATCAATTTGAACAAAACAAAACCATGACGTCGGTAGAGCTACGGAATTAATTTGTGCATGTTGCTATAGGTGGCGAATACGTGTTTATGCTATTTTCTGTTTGAACATAATTTTCCATTTTCCAACAATGTTGTTTGAATGCTTAATGCACAGCAGATAGTAGAAGTACGGTTCAGCAACAGATGGCGCTGTTTGAAATTAAAACTAAAAAACTATAATACAAAAACAACGTCATTGTCATGTTATAAAAGAGTTCTTATAACTAATGTTTTAACGATCATTTTAAAAAGCATTTAAATGGGCAGCCTATATTTAACACTAACATGATGTTAGTGTCAATGTTTATGATTTCATGTCTAATGTAGACTAGGGGTAAGATTTTTACTTTCATTTCCTAATAACGGATTAAATTTGATATTATTTTCTCCTGAAATTTACGTACGTAAAATCGAACCGTCTAAACCACCCTTAAGCAATTTAATTTTATTTTATGGTAGATATATATGTCTAATTAAAAACAAATGCCAAGTATTACGATCTGAATGCCAAGGTATAATTCGCTTCGCTTTCATAATACAAATAAATAAAAAATATTACCACAATTAAGATAAAATTTTTATAGTCTGCGATTTGCTACTCGTACCTTCTCACTTTAGTTTTTATGGCCATAAAAATTATCACATATTTGCCAACATTTGTTAAAAAGAAAATATTTAAACAAATAAATTTTCTCGTGTTTCTCTCACCACATGATAAGTAATGGAGATAAAGTTAATCGCTCCTAATCTAAATTATGAAAACATTTCTATTTGATTTGTTTATTTTCTGATATGAGTGTAGCTGACTGACATTTAACTGGCAATTTCGGGAGTTGATTTCAAATTACTTTTCATAAAATAGGCCAGTCAGCAAAAAAAGTTTAAATGATAATTTTTGTTTTGTTTAAAAGTTGAAAGTGCTAAAGTTGAAAATAGAAACGAAAACTTATCTTTATACGAAATTTCGTAAAACACAAACGCTTAAGGTGGTCTATTAAGCAAAAAGAAACCTCATTTTTATAGTTTTTATTGAACTTTAAACGATTTAGCTGCTTGAAGCAATTTAAAATTCATTTCTTTTTAATTTGTTTAGTAAAGATTTTTGTTAATGAAATGAAACATTTGAATCAATTATTATGTTCGCTAAAATCGTCAAGTTTGCTGATGATATTAGGCCTGTTCCAATTTTTTTTTTGTTTTAAATACGCTGCTGGATTGATTTATTAATTATAATCAAGACAATAAATTTTAATAGTTTAATGTTTGTCATCTTAATTGTTTTTTTAATATAGTTTTTTTTTAACTTTGTAGTTAATTTTTTATAAGGAACAGCATTTCTTCCCTTCTATCAAACGTTCTATCTAAAGAGTTTTTAGAGCCGCCGAACTTTAAATTGGTATCACTGTTTTCTGCTGATTGGAAAGTTCTCGGTTGTTTTGAGGTTAACCCCGTTTACATTAGCCACCAATATGCCTTAACAAAAGCCAAACTTCATATAAAAAACATTATTTTTAATACCGGTTTTTTTTATATGAAGTTTGACTTTTGTTAAGACATGTAAATGGCTAATGTAGACGGGGGGTTAATTTGGTTGGGTAATTTATCAGATTATATTTATTGCCACAGCAAATTTCAAATATTTTTAATTTTTTTTTCTGGAAAATTATTATATTATTAATTCGAAAAGCTATGAATCTTTCTTGTGATACGTTTACTCTTAACGATAGGCAATACGAAAACGTCGTACAGTGCGCACAATCATTGGTCCATAAGTGTTCTCATATAACCATGCACAGTAGGGCAGAATGAAAATATTTTAGAAATAACCCAGCCATTTGTAAAGAGCTAGGCTGATTAATCCAAATTGATGACAGGAGCATAGTAGAGCTAAAGTTTTGACGCTGTGCACCATCCACTTCTAAATTATTTTAGAGCTTGGCATTTCTTCAGTTTTTGCTTGAATGGAAATTATATATAATGGTCTGGTTAATACCTACAAAATGATACTTTAATCTATAAATTATGTTTTAAAGTGAACTCGCTCACTTAAGCAATTTAAAATAGAGCATAGCCCTTTACACATGGCTGAGTTATTTCCAAAATATCTTGATTTTGCCCTACTGTGCGATGGTCAAAACGTTGCATTCAACGATATTCGGTATAGCGACACGCTTACTAACTTCTAGTTCGAAGGCATTAGTCCGACACAATCAATTTACTATGAGAAACATTTGACGAACGAAAATGGACCAGCGTTAACTACAAAAATCGCGGGGAAATATGCGAAAATCTAGAAAGTTGTATCCGTGTTTACACATGCAAGTAAAAAGTTAATTTTAAAAAATGTAGGTGAAGCTAAATCGTTCAACAGTTTGCTTTACCAAAGTTACCAACGGTTTTATATTTGTAGGAAAACAGTAGACCTCAATAACTATTAATTTTTTTTTATTAAATCAAAGTTCTCAAATAACTGGTCTTAAATAGCTAGTCTTTTTAGTGAATATTTGAAGATAAATATTGCTATTATTTTTAAATAAGTTAAAACTAATTATTACTTTTTTAACCAGTTAATTATGTTTATTTCAATAAAACTATTCTGGTAACCCTCTTTCTATTTTGAGAGTGAGTTATAGTGCATTTACACTTGAGCGAAATCCAGTTCTAATGAGATTTCCATCAAAATCTTCTTGGTTTTGACTAGTTTTCCCATATAAAACGAAATCTACTTGTCGCTGGATTTTAACTAAATTTTGATGCAACTATGTTTTTTTACCAAGTAGTACTAAAAAAATTACGCTTCACATAATAATTGCATTTTAATTAAAAAAACAATACGAAGAAACAAATGCGGAAGATTAGAATTTACAAGAAAATATAAATTAAATGAATAAGTTAAAAAAATTACATAAAATAAGTGAAGTGATATTTGTAAATAAAAGCTGATGCATGTTTTTCACAGGGCAAGTTTTCTTGCACAAGCTTGATTTTATGTGAGAAATAAAAAGAGAAACCAAAAGAGTCTATGCTCCTCTCTTACACAAAAGTTAAGACTTGTACAATAAAGCTTGGCCGGTGGAAAGCAGGGCTAAAGCAATAAATTTTTGGGGATGAAGTCTAGCCAATGTTAAAAATCGCAGTGTAAACGATGGATTTTTTGAGGAAGATTTTCGAACTCGCACTTGCCACATGCGGGGATAATCCTAGATTATCATCGTATAATCTTAAGATCAGTTTGGCTATATACATAAATAAAAAACACAAAATAGAATAATTGAAAGATGTTTGGAGATATTTTATTCTATTTATATTAATTTTCTTTTATTTTCTATTTGTGGCTGCCACACAACCTACTATGCAGTAGTTGTTTTAGTGTATCATTCTGAAGGTTGTTGGTCAATTCCTGCCAAAGATTTTGAGTGTTTCATTACAACGAGTGGAGGTCTTCGTTACTATGCTCTACAAATTAATTTAGAACATAATTTGAATTGTTACAACATTTAAGAAATATAAATTTTCTATTAATTGTCCCATTGTGATATGCTTGCAAATCTAGTGCATAGTGATTGAAATTGGTTGATTGTTATTTTGAAGTACATGTATTGTTTCTAAATAAATTAATGTTGTTGTCAATATTTATAGTTTTATTATCAGCACTTTGATTTTTGTTGTTATTTCCATTTTTCATTACACAGTGGTTTAAACACATTTTACTTTGGAAATAATTCGGTGGGTCCCTTAGGGCGAAGAGTGGCACCAAATTTGGTTACCCCGAGCATACATTTTTTTTTGAACTGTCACCAACAGTTTATTTTTGATTTAAAATTTAAGATTTTTTTAAATTTAAATTTCTTGGGAGAAAATTTACTTATACAATTTTTTTTACTTTACCATACGTAGTATAAGGTAAAGTATAGTAATCATGAAAAAAATCGAGGTAGGGATTTTGACGGATTTATACGTTTTGAGGTCTCCTGAATCCATTTTGACTATTTTCGCGATGATGTCTGTAGGTGGGTGTGTATGCCACTATTTTTGTGGAGTTTGTACAGGTCATGGAATTTAGTATGTGCCTTTGGTATATGGAGATGAAGAGCTATATAGTTTTTAGGCATAATCGGGAAGGGCAAGGGGTACTTTACTTAACACCCCAAACCGAAAATAATTAATTTTTAGGTTCGAATATACTTTGAACTTTTATTCTTTATGTAATATATCCATAAAAATATCTGTTTCCATTGCATATGGTAAGGTTGAGTGTAGGTCACTCGACGTTAACGTAGTATTTTTGATGTGGTGGTCTTATATATGATCTATTTTTTATTTTATAATATCGACTGTCCTGATAGTTCGCTTCGTTAAAAACTTACACCTGTCTGAATGGGGAAAATGTATATAGTTTAGTTTAGTTTTTTTGCTCATATAAATTAAACTTACTTGGGTACAAGTAAATTTTTTTAAACTATTTTAAATTGTAACCGTTATCCAGCGCAATCCAAATTTTAAACAAAATTTTTGAATTATTGTAAAATTCTTCCGAGTGCAAAGCACCGATAAAAACAATAATAAATAGAGTTTTAAAGCCTCATCCCTTTGTTACATACTCCAAAAAGAATTTGACAGCCGCATTGATAACAAAGCCAAGAAAGCCAATTTTAGAAAAAAAAACTTCAAAATTAAAATTACGGATGAGAGGACAAAACGAATTTCAAAAGTACGCGCATATGTGTACCCTTTTTAATTCCTTTCTCCCCTTTCACCTACTAATGAAGAATTGCAGTGAAAAAGGTTGCATAATGTAATTCGTCACTAAACGAAAGTAAGAGATCATGTTTTCACTATTCAGTTGAATATTTATGCTTTTTCATTACTTCCGAACATCTTCTAGGGATTACGACAATGAGCTTTTCAATATAATCCATTGAAATTTCATTCCACGGATTCAGCAACTTATCACAAAAGTTATGTTGCTGTTCTCAAAATAACTTTAAATAGACTGTTGTCGTCATTATATCAGTAATTCGGTGTATTAGGCCAATACCTTGCACCGAAAAACACCCCGACACCATTATATTTCCACCACCATGTTTTAGTGCGGCCAGTGTTCGAAGACCACGAGGCGAAAAATTTATTCCCAAGTACACGAGATTAAATTTTTCGCCTCGTGGTTTTCGAACACTGGCTCTTCCTTCTGATCCGCTGAGATTGAATACAGACTCGTCAGTTCAAAGTAGGTTTTTTATTATTGTTGAGTCCAATACAGACGGGTTTATTTGTACATTTGTAACTTTTGAGAACATATTCCTAGCTCTACTTTTTATAGTTGAAAGACTAGCATCAATAGAAATTTCTGTTTTTGTTTCTTTAGGAACTGCTTTAGGATATTTAATCAAGTAATCGTATAATAAATAGATATTAAGATATCTTTAGAGGTTCATGAGCTACCGAATTATTTCCAAAAGAAAATGTTTTCAAACCACTGTGCATTATCAAAGTGCGTAGATAACAATAAAAACAGCAGCAATAACAAATCAGAATATATGTATGAATGTATGTATGTTTTTTGATTGCGCGAAAAATATTTTCAACAAGTGCGTCAATTATCTTGATGGTTTATGAACTCTTTATTTGCATTTATAGGTTTTTGTTTATTTATTATTTTTGTTTGTTTTGTAAAAAGACATCAATCAGTTTTTTATGGTATATTGATTCACATACTGTTACTGTTGTTATTGTTGTTGTTGTTGTTGCGAGTAGTATACATTTTTTGAATAAAAAATTGATCATTTTATTATCATTTGATTGAACTTCGTTCATGTGTTGAAAGAAGGTTTAAATTTGTTGCAAAAATAAAATTAAAATACCAGACATTATACTTACAAAGGGGTCATACAGTCAGTCAGTTCTGGAGTTGTCGTTGCGATAAAAATTATTAAATTAGTAGACGATTGAATTTTTTGCCCGATGATACCATTTTTCCAGTTTTAATTGCAAAACAGTTTGATCAATATTTGTCGAATGATTTTTTTTTTGGAATGTGTGTTTTTTACAAGACTGACAGTTGAATCGTATGATGATTTCGGTATTTGTACCGATATTCTGAATAGATATCGGTATAGTTATTTTAATTATATCGCTGTCGATGTACCTCTATACCCAAACTCAAATACCGGTAAATTCAAACCCCGTCTTCATTTGCTATCAACATGTCTTAACAAAAGTCAAACTTCATATAAAAAACCAGTATTGAAAATAACGTTTTTTTTGTAAGAAGTTTGACTTTTGTTTAGACATGTTAATGTCGAATGGAGACGGGGGGTAATAAACCGAAGACCTTTTTTCATTGTTCGAATCAGATGCGAATCTCGTATCGTGTATAGTTTATTGAAATACACCTTTGAAATAAATATAGGTAAACATTCACTGCAATAGTGTATCGGTGAGTATTGTATTAATAAATGTCAAACTTCAAGTCAAAATAGTAACTTCAGGGTAAAAGTGGTTTTACACGGCGTGTATTTGTCATATGACTTGTCACTTTTCCATGTGTAAATTCTAAACAAGTCGTGTGAACCCTTTCAAACATAACATGTGTATTGTCCATGTGTACAATACTTATGACATTTTTCATTCAGAACGTGTTCTATTTTGATGTGACAAAGCATCTGACATCCTGTAATGCCAACTGGATATTTTGCTATTTTAGCGTTTTCGAGGTATCAAAAGCACTAAAAGCGTGGCAAAAGCACTATATTTGCATCTTTGCATCAGCTGTGGTTGGAAATACAAAACTGTGTGGCCGAAAAATTATATATTATAGGTTATGTCAGATGTAATTACACATGTACGTTTGAAAGCAAAAATTATAATCCGTATGTAAAATGCCTATTTTGACAAACACATGAAATTACATATGGGTTATCAAACTAACAAGTCATATGACAAACACACATCGTGTAAAACCACTTTAAGTATTTAAAAAGGAGAAGAAGAAGAAAAGTATTTATTTGTATAATTAATATAAATCACTGTTGCCAGATTATTTTTTCTCTCTCCCCTAAAAGCAAATAAAAACCCCTTAATCAAGCTTTTTTTTAAATCCCCTAAAACAATTTTTCTTGATTACATAAATAATTTTTTTCTGTTAAGCCTGATACTCTGTTCAGTTTTTCATGCGGAATGCTGTCAAATTACATACATAAAAAATTTCTGTGAAAAAGTCATGAAAAAATGTTGCAGAAGTAGTACTCTGTTTTTGTTGTGGAAAAACATTGAAATGTTTCTGGCAACATTTTATCAAAGCTGTGAAATAAAGCAAAGGGGCATTATTTCATGTGGAATTTTTCAAACAACAGCTGATCGGTTGGCTTTTGTTAACATTTCTAAAACAATGAGGTATACTTAAAAACAATAAAATCGTAAAATTTTTTCAAATCGCGAGATAGACACCACATTTTAAATGTCAAATTTTCCCTGTGAAATAATAAATGTTGCTAAACATTTTTCACAAATTCGAACAGAGTACTAGGCTTTATTCTAAAAAATAAAATCCTAATTTATTAAATAAAAAATCCCCTAAATTAATTCCAATTTTAACAGAAATCCCCCAAATCAAAAATTTTAGGTGTTTAAGTTTTCATTTTATTAAAGTACATATATATTAAAGTACATATGTATACATATGTATCATGTGTATACAAATATAGCCAGTGGTAAAAAGAAGGAGTATGAAGGCCTTCTAGAAGGCCTCTTTACTCCTTTTGGAGGCACAAGACCTTCTGTTTGCATTACGTTTGTATTCTATTCTCATGTCTTTTTTACACAGTTTTTCATTGCGGAGCAGCTTCCACTGTCCCTTCTGCCGGCAAGCGTTTCAGAAGGTCTTCCGAAAATTGTCTGCTAGAAAGCCTTTAATTTAATCTCTCTTAGAATGGTTTTTCTAGCAAAAACTAAAAAGAAATTTTGTTCTAATTTTAAGCACTTTATTTATTTTTATTTTTAATTGAAATATTAAAATTTTTTGTGATCCGAACCGTCAACCTCTAGGCTGACAGACATTCGCACTGCCAATCAGTATATCTAAGCATCTCAATGAAGTAGATAAAGGCAATTCAATGAACTTTTGTGTTTTGTAAATAAGAAATCTAAAAATTACGTACATATGTATTTGTCCGACAACATGAGTACACATTCCCACTTCCCTATTAAGAGAAGCGAAGTAGGAATGTGTACTGGATCTTTTAGTAGAAAGAGCCAAGACCATCTAAAAGGCCTTCCTTTGTAGGTACACAAAATGAAGGATCCGAGAGAAGGTCTAAACATGCCTTATAGAAAGCCTGAAGTGAGAAGGTCTTGTTAATTTTACCACTTGGTCGTTATATATGTACGAATTTTTTTGTTTTTTCATGACATATTACACGCATAACCCAAAAATCATCTAGAAGAACCTATCAGAAAGTTGATTGTTATATAGTTTTAATTTATTGGTTGCAAAAAAATGGGTCTCCTCATTAAGCATCTGGTAAAACATAAAAAATCCCCCAAAAAACACCCTAAATATATTTTTTAACCCCCAATTTTTTCCCCTAGCAAATGTTAGCCCCCAAATTCTCACAGAAATGCAAAAAAAACCCCAAATCTAGGGGAAAATCCCCTAATCTTACACTTACATTTTTTTTAAATTTGCAATCTTATTACATTTGCTTGTTATTTTCGGTACCAGAGAAACGTGCAGGCCTTCTAGATTAATGTTTCGCAAAAAGCTATTAACGCGCTGCGTTTTTCAATTGTTATTTACCTTTGATACATATATATATATATATATATATATATATATATATATATAAAGCGCAAAATGTGTTTGTTTATTTGTCGGAAAGCTATAGCTGCCTACACCAGTGAACCCATCGTTCTGAAATATTTACAGTTTGTTATTGAATATACGGATGGTAAAATAGGGTACCTATTTTTTTGATATGCGACGTGGGCATGGCACATCCCATACAAAGTAAATATTAATCATCGTATATCTTGGTAACAGTAATAAATATCATCTTGAAATTTTGCACCCGTAACCTCCATATTAACGTAAATAGTTTAGCGACCACAGACTAAATTGGAATAGTGGGTGGTACCTCCCATACAAAGAAAGTATCCGTTATCGTATATCTTGGTAACCGTAATAGGTAGCGCCATGAAATTTTGCACCAAGAACCTCATATTAACGTGCATAGTTTAGAGAAAGATAGACTGGATTGGAATAGTGGGCGTGGTACCCCCCATATAAAGTGAAAAATTATTATCGTGTCCCTGGCGAACTAAAAAAGACAGAGCTTTTAATCTTTGCGCGAGTAACCCCTATGCTAATGTGCATAGTCTACTAAAATACAAAATTAATTGGAACAGTGGGCGTGGTACCTCCCATATAAAGTGAATAATTTTTTATCCTGTATATTGGTAGCGCCTTGGAATTTCTCACAAGTAACCATCATATTAACGTACATAGTTTAGCTAAATACAGACTGAATTGGAATAGTGTTCCTGGCAAACTACAATATATAGAGCTTTGCATGAATAACCCCTGTGCAAATGCGTATAATCTACTGAATTACAGAATGAATTGAGACATATAAAGTGAAAAATTATTATCGTGTACATAGCCTACTATAATAGATATGATCTTAAAAGTAGGTACAAGTAACCCGCATACTCATAAACTAGAAAAACATAGGCTGGATTGCGACAGTGATCACGGTACCCCCTATACAAAAAAAATATTATCCTGTATCTAGAGAACTGCCATAGATAGCGTCTGGGATCAGTAACCCCTATATGAAGATATATTGTTTAGAGAAACACAGACAGAATTGGAATGGTAGATACATTCTATACATTATTAGAAAACTACAATAGGTAGAGTCTCTAGGCTTTGCACGAGTAGCCCCTATTCTAAGGCACATAGTCTACCAATATAAACTGAATAATGACCATACTTTTCTTCCAAGTGTTTAGTGTATTTTTTATGGATGGGTATAGCTAGTATTTTATATTTAACACCTAAATTCCTAAACCGGGAAATATTAGTTCCAAAAAATTGGGGTTTTTTATAAAATAGTGAAACACGTTATTAGAACAAAACTTGATACTATTTTATTCTAAATTTTATCTCAAGTGCGGCCGATATATTAGAATAGTAATCCGATCATAAATAAGTTCACATCAAAAGTACTAAGGTCGGCCAAGCATTAAAAAAAATCTAACTCAATTTTCTCGCAAATCAATAAAGATAACCCAGACACAAATGTATATATTTCAAGGGCTATCTAAATTTAAAAATCTTAATATTTGCTTTTTAAATTATAAACTTTTGGTGACATTCAAAAAATGTATGCCCGAGGTAACCAACTTCGGAGCTTACCCAAAAGCCCCCATCACCGTAGAGGGCCGAACGTTATTAAATAAATCGGGAAACAAAATTGCGTTCTTTCATTGCTTTTTCTTGTAAATAAGATATTTTTTCAAAAAAAAAAAATGTATTGGAATCAGGATACTAAGGTACCCCCTCAAAAAATGTTGTTAAAATCCATTCAATAGTTTTTACCTTATGTGAACACAAAAAAAGAAAGGCATAAAGACAGACAAGGCATAAGTTGCTATTTTATTACATATATGTATATTCCTTTTTAAATGTTATTCACATTTAGGCCTTAGGCTTCTAAAATATATTTTTATATCTAAGTTTCAATAATATTTGAAATTAAAAGATTTATTTTTTGGTACGTATGTAGGAAGTGTGATAAATCCAACGCTGTAACTTCCAATTCAACACTGCTTCCCTTAACTGTTATCTACTACAATTAGTTGTATTGTTTTTGATCTCAAGACATAAAACAAACCAATTAATAAACACATTAATTTAACAATTTGAGGATGCCCCATAGAAGAAAAAATATATATATGTAAACCTTTTTCAGTTATATACTGTACAGTGTTGCAGAGTTCGACTCACACTTGACTTGATTTTTTACCTGTTTTATTGGAGAAATTACTAGATAGATACAATTTAATTAAAGTTTTAATTGATTCAATTAGTTGTGAATTTAGAATATGTTGTTCGTTCTTAATTAACAATATAATTGATTAAATTAAAAATTAATTAAATTTTTATCAGAAATAAATTAGAACATTTAGTTGGCACTGCCACTTGTTACCAGCAGTTTTTGTTATCACACAATTTAACTTAAAAAGCCCTTAAGAATTTAAAAGATAATAAAAGATTAGAATAAACAAAATTCAAGTAATTTAGATGTTGCAGTACTTCAACGTTACACAGGTAATTTCTATTGCAAAACAAATACTAAAATATTTGTTTGCTATACTTCATGTAATGAGAACGATTGATACTTCAAAATATTATTGATGGTGAGGGGTTTCTTTGATTAGCCTGGTTGAGAACTACTGATTTGACTTGGTGTAATAGTGTAATACTTATAGTTCTGTAATAGAGACTAATAGTAACAAGGAACAAATTTGTTCTCCCATTAATGGTTTTAATTGGTTTCAGGTTAAAATTTAATTAAATAATTAATAGATTCAATTATTTGTTTAACTAATTTTTTTTCTGTTTTAAACAAATATATATTTGAATCAATTAAAACATTATTTATATGTTTACAAAAGTTGTTCAGCTTTGCAGTGCATTTTTCCCAATATTGTTAGTGAAAATTTAGGAGACACTGTAATTTTCGAATGGGAGTCGGGTTTAAATTCAGTTGGTTAAAGCTGACGATGTAATATCGCCTGCTTTATACATTAACCTTGATTTGATCCGAAAATTTATAAGAACACCAAATTAAGAATAAGATGTCTTCTGAAAAATTAATAATAATTTATTATTATTACTAGCTGTGCCCGCCACGTCGTGGGCGTCCTGATAATATTTTAATCGATTTTGATTTGAAAGTATTCCACACCTATTGTAAGACTTACTTTTATAGAGTAGCACCTATAAGAGAAAAATGCAACTAATCTAAGAAGAAACTAGAAATAACAGAATTTTATAGCCACACTCAAGTCGTAGTATTCTTACCAAATTTTAAACATTAACAACAAAAAAATGTAATCACATAATTACCTAAGTATGTATTTCACAAAATAATCAAATTATACAACACGTACGTGACTTAAAACAAATACAAACTGTATTCAATTGGCGATTTGGCAGTAAGTAGTTCATACATATGCTTTTAGAGCCATCTGTGTTTAAATATCAAAAATTAAAGGTGCTGTGCCGTATAAGTAGTTAAAAAGATCTGTGTTTTAAAATACACAACTTTCCAAAATAAAAGGTGCTGTGCTGTACTAAGCAGTACTTGGTTCCTCCTTAAGATATGCTACATATCAGTTAATGTATTTTTTTACTTTATAAAAAATAAAGTATTCATATCCGATTGGTTCAACTGCGTACTTTCACTGCTTTTTCTCGACTTTCTCTTGGAAATAAGATATTTTGTGGAAAAAAGTATCCTATATTGGGACCAGGTTATTTAGGTACCTTCTCACAAATTTTTTTTAAAATCAATCCAGTAGATTTTACGTGATGCGAACGTAAATGAAAAGCAGACAGACAGAAGGAAATGAGTTACTACTTTATTATATGTATAGATTATTATTATTAATTAAGTATATTATTATTATTATTTTTATTATTATTATTATTATTATTATTATTATTATTATTATTATTATTATTATTATTAGCTAGCTATACCCGCCACTTCGTCAACGTCCTTGCAATATTTTGTTCAATTTTGCTTTGAAAGCAATCGACACCAAAGACTCTTACTTTTTTAGTGCTTCAGTTATGGTTTATGTATTTACTTTATATAAAGGTTCTCATCCCTACTAAAATGAGTAAATACTTAAACCATAACTGAAGCACTAACCGATATGCATAGTTAAAGCATATAGGTTAGTGCTTCAGTTATGGTTTATGTATTTACTTTATATATGTAAAGTAAGGATGAAAAATCCTTACAAAAATAATTGCCAACCTTCATTGCTTTTTCTCCACTTTCTCTTAGGAATAGGATATTTTTGCTGAAATCAGGATACTAAGGAACCTCTTCATAACATTTTTATAAAATCTATCCAGAAGATTTTACGTGATGCGAACATCACGTTATGTTCTATGTATAGATATTTAATATATGTATAGATAATTATTAATAATTTACAGGATGCCACGACGCACACTGGCGATTTTTGTATGGAGGTGATGAAAAAAATATATTTGTCAAAAAATGTAGTGATTTCATCACAAATTTAGTTTTATTTATGTATATAGTAAGACACAAAAGTAATCAAAATAAAGAAAGTTAGAGAAATGTACATATATCGTTACCTACAATGTAAAAAGCCCTAACTAACAAAAAAATTTAAATGATTTTTTTAATTTATTATTTATTTAAAATCTATTTTTGATTAATTATTCTAAAAGAGCCCTAACTTCGTCGCTTATTACACTATGCTTTTTCGGGCTAAATGATGGATTCAAATGTGAGATTATGGGATCTGATGTTACCATCATTCGGTGCATAATATCTTCGTTTGTGGCAATTCGACTGCATTTTCTGGAGTGCCTACGGCGATATTTTGTATAGTCTTTGTAACCACCAGTGATATCAACTTAGCTCTTTTCGCGCGATTTTTAGCTCTTTTTGACTACCTCTGACGTGAAATTTTTCCCTTTAGCACTTTTTCAAAAAATAGTGCTAACATAGCTCTTTTCATTCTTAATTACACAATAGACCTTAAAACCGTCGCATCAAATTGTATCGTTTGTGGAACTGATTCCTAGAATTGTTGTTACTTCCGTCGCAACGTACATAAATGGCTTGCTTTATAAACAGCGCGTTTGACACTTTATGCTTTGTTCAATAAATTTTCCCGTTTTAGCCTTAATTTTTTCATCTTCGTTGTCATTTCAGAAGCCGTGTTTATCACAAATAATAACAATATCTATAGTTATAAACCGCTTTTCTTGTATTGTTTTTACTTTAAACCCTCTAGACTCAACAGTATTGTCCCAAGCTCTTCAGGTTGCAGAATAGGGGGAGAATAGTTGTATATTTTCTTAAAATATAATTGAACTTTTTGCAAATATAAAAAATTAACCTTTAAAGCACAATATAACAATAAAACCGACTAAAAAAATCCGTTCTTTTTTCAAATTTGCGCTTTTTAGTTCTTTTTGACAGCTGAGTCGACGGATAGTAAGCCTACAGGAAAAATACACTTTTCAATTATATCTTTTCCATGAATCAGAATTTTGTAAAGTGTAGGTGGCATATTGTACCACTCGTACAGTGCAACAAACACTTTTCCCGTCTCCAGACAAAAATCACCAAATTTTATTGGATCTATTACCTGGGTGATTGTTATAGCTTCGAGAATTATTGATAACCTATTGATTATGTTTTCATCTAGACCCGTGATTTCAAAAATGAAATCAGGATTAGCAAAGAATCTATGACGTATTTCTTGAATTTGTCCTACCAGAGCCTCGCTTAACAGTATCAATCTGTATTCTAATTTTCTCTTCAAGTTCACGCTTTATCAAACATTTTCGGGCTACTTTTATCGGACGAGTATTTGAGTCGACTCTCCCACGTTTAAATTCAATATTATAACTTACATACAAAAGACACTCCATCAGCTTAATACGCGCATTAAGTGCTTGTACATTTACGGCCATAGCTTGCACTTATTCGACAGATGAAAGTTATTGTAATTCTTGATTTTTCTAAATTTGTTTAAACAAAATCCGACTAAGTGGTTCTTGAGTTATGTTTAACAAAAGAACCTTATCAGAATTGAGTCGCGAATCACTCAGCTGAAAAATGTTGTACTGTGTAATGCAACAAATTGAGAGGTGGCACTTGAAATTGATTAAAAATGTTAAAACAGATATGAGACAATATATTAATGTATTAATAGTGATTTCCAAATGCGGGATAGTATGACTAAAATTGCAGTTCCAAATGTTTGAAGAAAAAAGGGATTTTTGTTATATGTTCATAAGAATAAAAAACCAAACAAAAACTTAAGTTTCTGCAGAGTTTATTTTTTCAATTTTAGTATACTGAAATACACCCAATTCTGGTTTTACACGGTTTTGATTTAACACCGTTTGAAAATAAAAAATATAATTTTTTTTACACGATTTAATGAGTATTCCCAGTGATAAATATGGAAATACTCATATTTAAAAGCACATAGCTTTGAAAGTAAAAATGATATTGAGGTGAATTTTTTTTATTTGATAGGAAATTGTATCATTTATATTCATATATATATATAAAAATTAATTATTACAACAAAATTTTAAAATTTGTTGTTGATATCTGAAAATTTCGAAAAATTATGGTAATTTTAAAATGAGGAATTTTTACTCTTTTGCCCATAAAGTCTACATACGGACTAGGGCTAATTAAATATTTTTAGAAACAATTTAGGGCATATATAGCTTTATTATATAGCTTTATTACTGCAGTCTTCTTTTTTCGATCCCAGAATATATAGACTAAAGTCAAAATTTCGATGTAAAATAGGTCATATTGTGGGACCTCCATCTTCTACACGGATGATCAATATTATATGAAATTTGTTTAAGCGTACACACATGTAGTTAGCTTACACAAAAATGTATAATTTTTATATATTCCTTAAGAAAAAATTTTCTAAGAAAAAAATACGTTAACGGCCTTTTTTGGGCTAAAGTACACAAAAATGCAATAATTTTGGATTTCGTAAATTGAAAATCGTCTAGTTTTTAACTCAGTAAAGTACTAATCTTCAAATTCATCAAAAACATTTAGAATTCGGCTCGCTAACTACGGTAAAAAATTTAAAAAAAAATTTGGTAAAAATTGTACCCAATATTTTGAAAAAACTTGACTAGGGTAGCGAAAAATCAAACATTTTATTTCTTAAAATGCTTATAACTCAATTATTTTGAACTAATATCTGCAAATTTAGATAGCATTTTGTAGGTAATGACAAGACCTTTAAGACCATGTATAATTTTAAAAAATCAGAATAAAACTGAAGAAATGGCAAGCTGTAAAATAATTTCTAGGTGCGAGGTTCCCAACTTTGAGACCACATAGCGCCACCCCTGGAGGGTGTATAATACCCATTTTTAAAACTTAAGTTCAGATACTCCTCTGCTACGCTCAATTTTGGACTAATCGGCCAAGCCGTTTATAAATGACTAGGTTATTTCCAAAATATTTTGATTCTGCCCCACTGTGCAGTGTGTGTCGTCGGCGTTCTAAAAATATTTTTGTCCATTTTACTTTAAAATTATTCCACGCCAAATCTTAAGGCTTTTACTTTTATAGTGCTTCAGATATGGTTTATCTATTTACTTTATATAGAGGTACCCATCCCTGCGTAATTACTCGAGATGTTGCAGCATGGGCCTTACAGAAAATTTTAAAATCAGTGTAGAGTTCTGTAAATAGTGTCAAATAGTGCAAAAATTCACTGTTTTATCTCTATTTTCCCTTGAAAGTGAGACATTTTTAAGGAAAAAAGAAAAAGTGAGACATTTTTAATGTACCTTCTCACAAAATTTTATTAAAATGAATCCAGTAATTTTTGAGTGATGCGAACAAAGACGGACGAAAATTCAAAATCGACTAAAATCTGCAGCAGCAAAATATTTTCAGTTTATTATATGATAGATGTGTAAAAAGCTTTTAGAAAAATGAATAGTGTATGAAAGTATGAAATCATAACATTCATAAATATTGAAACTCCTTTAGCATATGAAACGAGGTTATGGTGAGAAATAAAAAATAATCATTTTATAAAAATGTGTTTTTCAATGAAGGTTCCCTCGTAAATAGCGATGTTCAATTTAACTTTAAAGATCATTTAATCAAAAACATTAAAATTAAAAAAAAAAAATCTCGGAAGGCTAAAAAGTCTTGAATTCATTAAGAATGTTACCGGGGCATTAAACAAGCACTAATTTAATCGAGTTTTATATTTAAATCTCTTTTATATATATATTTTTAGCATTTTCATTATTTCAATAGTTCAGAAATACTTATTTATTCTTAATTTCTTCATTCTTAGTTGCAGGAATAAATTTTGAAAGATAAGAAAATGAAGACTGCCACTTTGGATAAGATCTGTTGCTTTTTAGCCGAACTCATTGGCACTGGCCTGTTGGTGTTTTTGGGCTGCATGGGCTGTGTTAAGACCGATACTTTTGCCAACAATCATTTACAAATGTGCCTTAACTTCGGTCTGGTTATTTTGGTTGTCATTCAGTGCTTCGGTTGTGTATCTGGTTCTCATTTAAATCCTGCCGTAACAATTGCTGCCTTCATTTACGAGATGGTTTCAGCACCAATGGCTATTGTGTACTTCTGTGCTCAAATGTTGGGTGCTTTCATTGGCTATGGCATGTTAAAGATTGTGTTGCCCGAGTCTACCATTAAAATGTCAGATGCTGCTCACAACTTGTGCGTGACTGTGCCTCATCCTGATGTGTCGCCCATGCAAGGTTTGGCCATTGAATTCATCATATCTGCAGTCTTGATTATTGTATGCTGTGGAGTTTGGGATCCCCGTAATGCTAAATTCCATGATTCAGTGCCAATTCGTTTTGGTTTGGCTATTGCCTGTTTGGCTATTACAGCTGTGAGTATAATTATATTTTATTTAATGTTAAAATTTTATTTTGTAAAACCTTTTTGCAGGGCCCCTTTACTGGTGCCAGTATGAATCCTGCCCGTTCATTCGCTCCTGCTTTGTGGAATTATGATTTCGAACAACATTGGATTTATTGGCTGGGTCCTATGTTGGGCGGTGCCGTGGCTGCTTATGGTTACAAAGTTGTTTTCAGACGTGAAGTTCAGGAAGAAGCTGTTCATCATAAATTACGCGCCATGGAAGATATTCCGTTGTCTTAAAATCAAATCAAGCATTTATCGTTTCTCTTTCAACTGGCAGATGTGCCAGAGATGCCATATAAATAAATTTTTTAGGGAAAAATTTTCAATTAACAGTGGACAAAGTAACGAACATTATCGTTCGTGGACCTTAAAAAACCCGAAAACACAGAAACATTTAGTCTTAAGCTGTAATAAGTGCAATTATTTTTTTTTTTTTTAAATTAATATTTTATTATTTTTCTCAAAATGTAGTTCAATTAAATTTAATTTTAATGAAATTATGTACAATTTAAGCTCGTAATTGCATTTGTTTTTGAAAGAATTTATACATTTTGTTTTTACTTAAGTGCTACCAAAAATAAATAATATTTAATACTTTTTAATGGATCTTCTTTATACTGACCTATAAGCCTTTAAGAAATATGTCAAAGCTGTTTGAGAGGATGATCATAACTAAGCTGAACCCCATTCTGAGCTACAAAGGATGTATTCTGAAGCATCAATCAAATAGAACGTTTTTTAGAAGTAAGAAAATACTGCTCAGCGGTTTTTATCGACGTTTATCAAGCATTCAATAAGGTATAGCATGCAGGCCTAATATATAAGATAAAACTGAAACTGACCGGTTTCGAAAATTCATAGTCAAAGACGGTGATTTTTTGAGCTCACCTCAACCATTTGAATCCGGAGATCCCCAATGTAGTATATTGGGCCCTTTTTATACTTATTGAATACTTTAGACATACCAACTAGTAACCGAGTCCTCACCTGGACATTTGCTGACGACACAGCTTTTTTAAGTATTCACGAAAGTCCCCAAGTAGCATCACGATATTTACCATCGACCACGTATTATTCAATTTTGAAAAATGGTTGAAGAATTGGAGGAAAACGTTGAATGAACAAAAATGTACTCATATACCTTTGACACTGCGTAAAGACTCATGCCTATTCGCATAAATAATCAAATGATACCGCAGCTTTCAGACGTTAAATACCTGGGTATACATCTTGACCATTGCCTTACTTGGAAATCTCATATAGAATCAAAGTAACACACATGAAGTTAAAAGAAGTCCAACTAAACTGGCTTCAGCGCTGCCACAAAGAAACACATTTTCCTACCAAAGTCATCCCAAAAATCCACCAAAGTCTTTATTTTGTCAACTACACAAATTCGTTTGCTTTGGTTTCACAATATCATTTACTACGTTTTCTTTCATTCATTTCAGATTTGTTGAACTTATACATTTTTGAATTGTGCAGTAACTTGTATAAAACTTTTTTGGATAATACTAAAAAAAATAATTAAATTAACGAAAATTTTTTTTTACTAAAAACATATAAAAACTGGAACAAACCATTCAAACTGCCAAATCGTTCGTAAAAAAGAAAACTAACAATTTTGGTCTGATCGAACCAAAGTGGCATCGCCGCCCTGTTACAACCCCGCTTTTTTTAACTTATTAATCTAAAAGACCACTCAGAAGTCGTTCTATCCGTGTGAATCAAGCGATCATCGAGAGAAATATTGTCCCACCGGTCAAGAAACACTTAAAAAGCGCCTGACCTAAACAAAGGACAATATTCAAAACCTCACGCTACAGATAAAACGATACACCTCCTCATCGTGGGTGTGGTATTTTTCATTTTGCAATGAAAATAAATGAAGACTGACTACAGAAATGATCCTGTGAAGTATAGTCTTAACTGTTCGATACTAAACTTAAATTATTTGTCTCACATTTTAAATAAACTGAATAAGAATTTTAACGAATAATAACAAAAAAAAAAATAATAATGAGGAAAAAACATTTAAAAGAAATAGAAAATAAAAAACAACAATAACAACTCGTTTTATTTTAATAAACGATTTTAATTGTGGGCATGATGTTTTGTGTGTTTTTGTTGTTGCTGCCGTTGTTTTGCTTAGTAACGTGTTAGTGGTGGGTTGGTAGCAGGGATGGTATAGTTAGTAAAATTTAACTGGTTTTTTGTACAATTGGAACAATTTGATAAAAAAAATTGGTAAAAAAATTATAAAAGCAAATATAATGAAAACTCGTGTTTTATTTAGGTTGTTTAAAATCCAAATAAATTATGAAGTGGACTCAAGCTTCTTTATGCTCTCTAGCTACTGATTTAGGTTGAGATAATATTTTTTTCTAATAAATTAGCAACACTATACGCTATCAGGGTTGTCAGATTTATTTTCATCTATTTCGCAAAAATCGATGTGAAAAATCGCTAAAGCAGGTTTATGTTAAAATTTGCCTCTAATATATACAATATTTTTTAATTTTAAAAATATGTATTTTTAACAAATCACAAAAAATAACTTTAATCGAAATAGCTGAAATTCGCCAAAAATAGAAAAAAAAGTGGTCAAAATATATAAATATTTTGTTTTTTATTTAAAATAATTAGTGAACACGAGAAAAGTAAAATTTATCTTAAAGCAATAAAAAAATACTGGATTTTATATTAAATGGAGTCCTGAACATACCCTTTTTTAGAATATGTTTTATAAGAATTAAATGTTGAATACAACATTACTAAAGATCAACAGATGTATGCCCCAAGCCCTATTTCAATTCAACAAATTTATAGAATGTGTTTCACAGCCGAGTTTTGGTGAATTCATTATAGAAATCGATCTTTCTATCCAGTAATTAGCTGAATATATAAATTTAAAAAATCGTATGTTTCTTTAAAATTAATCACCAAATTTGTGAAACATCATCTTTCAACTTAGAGAGAATAAAACGAACTTAGGCTTCACTTCCAAACTTCTTTTGTATGTAAAAAACAAGTATAAAAAATTCATTGGATTTGGAACTTCACATAATTAGATAGAATATCATATTTTTTATAATCTTTCTAAAAAAAGTTAATATTTTCTATTGTGGTTGATATGTATCCAAAGGTATGTTAGGATTTATAGAAATTTATGAAGACAATAAATTTTGTTTGTGGTGAGGAATTGCAACATTTTAAAATCTAAAGATGTTTGTAAACTTTAAATAAAGTTTCCAGTTTCTAGACAAAATCATCTTCAGATATGAAAAATATTTTTAAATATGAAAATGGAAAGATGTTCGTGAACTTTAAATAAATTTATGTTTCGAAATTTCCGGTTTCCAGAAGTAAAATCATATTTAAATATGAAAAACAATCTATTTTTAAAACTTCAATTCCTTTGATATCCATTTTAATATTCCTTAATTTAATTTCTAATTAAATATTTTAAAAATCAAAAAGTGGCCATGTCGCCAAATCCAAAATTTGATCGCCAAATAAAATTTAAAATCGCCACGTTTGGCGAGAAATCGCCATTTCTGACAACCCTGTACGCTATGATCTCCAAGGCATCAACAAAAACAACCGACAAATTTAGCACTAGCGGAGAACACAGATTTTGAGTTAATACCCTCTTGTTGAACAAGTGCGTTATGTAAATGTATATGTATAGGTAATTTTTCTGTGTATAACTCAAGGCGAATTTAAACAGGTGACTGTTTAATTTAGAAATGTCAAAAAATTCAATAAAAACAAAAATAATTTTGAAATTAAATTTAAAATTTTTCTTTTAATTGTTTATTGTGTGGATGTTAAAAAAAAAATAGAAATAATGTAAAAAAAATTAAGAAAGTGCAACAATATTCATAAGCGGATTTCGGTGTTTCATGCAAACGGTATTGCAAAAGTTAAAGTGTAAAAAATAATAGCTTGTTTGTTAAATTCAACAACCAAATTCCAAAATTTTTTGTTGAAATTGAAAAAAAGCTATGATATAACGCATTTGCTTTTTCTCAAAGATGGTGCGAATAGAGATACGTGAGTGCAATTTGACGATTTAAAATAACTTCCTTGGTATGTTAATTATTGCACCCCGAAAATTTTTTATTATTTTTGTTTACTTATTTTTTCTTTTTTGTTTCTACGAATGTTTTTGACAAGTGGCATAGATTTTGTAAAAACAAATTGCCTGTTGTTTTTTTATTGTTGTACTTGTTGTAGCCCTGCAATCACCTGTATATATTCGCCTTGGTATAACTATTTTTAAAATCGAATCAAGGCGAATTAATTAATAGGTGACATCTCAGCAAAGAAAGCAGATGTCCAAAATTCAATTATTTTTTAAAACGTGAATAAAAGAAATACAATTTTGATTGTTTCAAAAAATATTTCAAGATTAACAAAAATTACAAAATACTACCAGAAAAGGTAAGGAAGAAGTGTTTTTAGTTGTTGGATGTAATATTTTAATTAATGCTTTAGGCGTCTGCCGTACATTTAACCAACAATAAAATGCATGTGGGCATTTTTTGGTGTTATATTTGTTGTCGCGGCGATACATCGCGACCTTCTACAGATTCGCCTTGAATCGAATTAATTTTATAAATGACATCTTACATTTTTACCCATCTGTGTGAATTAATAAAAATATTTTTAAATTTTAATTTTTAAATTTTAATTTAGTTTTTTAATTGCATTTTGAGTAAGTTGTTTGGTAGCAATTTATATCTCGCTTCCTATAGGCTTTTCACTAACTGGTGTTTTTTTTAGATTATCGAATGTTTTTTTTTTACTTGTTTAATTTACAGTATTTATTACGTAAAATACGTAAAGTACCTATTTTTAACTTTTTACACACGCAAGGAAAAACATGGTTATGGTATGGTTACAAGAACCATCTTATATTCTCTGTAACAATATATGATTGCGAAGAACAATTTATAGTTCTTTTAATTACTACTATGGTCACGATAAACAAGTTTTTGTGACTATTTGAGCATTAAATGGTGACTACACCCAAAAATGCAATATGGTTGGTTTAAACTATATAATTTTCAAACCACAACCATAATATATTATTACTTAACAAATTATGATAAGTTTGCTCGTATGTAAAAACAGTGAGATTAAAAACAAACAAATAATATTTGTTTTTCTTTTAAGTTTTGTGTTTAGTTTTTTTAATAATAATAATAATTTAGTTGTTTAAGGCAAATTAACTTGGCAGACTCATTAGTACAACAACTACAACCACAGGCATTTTGTTTGTGTAAAAAATGGCTTTTTTGTCATAAACAAAATTCTAACCTCTTCAGGGACATTGGCACATATGTGTACATTTAGCTTTTGTTAAATTTTTAAAGAGGAATTGGCAGAAAGTTTTATCTTTTTAACTATGATAAAGATGTCTCTTCTTGAGTTTAAAGCCTCATTGGCCAGCTCACTAATACAGATATGTAAACGTAACAAAAAACGAGGTATACCCTGTACAATTTCTTAACCATCTAAAAAGTCAAAAACAAGATTAAAGTTATTCCAGAAATTAGACTAGCTTCTATAGCACACTATCCTTTAAAAGTTGAGCACAAAAACCCCCAAGATGTCGTGATAAAAACTATACGAGATGAACTCACTACATGTGAGAAAAGTGTAAGAAACCCGTATGCCCTGATTGCATGAAATCTTTCCATTCATAGATGAACTCAATGTTAAATGGTCGCATATTTCGAGATTATCTTTATTAGTAAAAGTTACTATTTTTAATTTTATCTTATATTACTGAATTGTTATAACTATAAGGTAAACAACTAGTAATTAAATGAAAAATAAAATCAATATTTTTTCACTTTAAAAAATTCGTCCCTGAAGAGGTTAAAACAAAAGGAAAAGAAAACAAAAATTAATTTTTTTATTTTTTTTGTTTAGAACAATTGAACAATTTTTTAGGACATTAAATGATACAAAGAGAGACGGGCAAAAAAGTGCAATGTCCTGTGACCGAAGTTTTATTAAAATTTGATTGTTAAAAACACTATTTTAAAAACTATTAAAAAAAAAAATAATTTAAATTTAACTATTTTTTTTTCACTTTTTGTTTTGTTTATTTCTTTCAAAATAAACATAAAACACAAAACAAATTAGGAATAAGGCGAATATAATTTTGACAATCAAGAAAAACCATATGATGTCGAATTCGCCATTGAGTTTACCTGGTATGAATTTGCCTTGGTTGTTTACCATATCTAGTGCTAAAAAATAAACAATAAATAATTGTGTCTTTTATTATAAGGTCAGTTTATATAAACCAAAAGGTAGGTTCTTATAAATATATATGCATCTCATAATGAAACATTTTCTTCAAGATTTAGGTCATTTATAGTAAAAATTAGGATTTTTCAATATTTCGCTATCCTGTGGATAGCATCATCAGGGCTCTACAATAAATATCAATACGTAAAACATTACCAAGACAATTTTATTTTATACATTAACCACAAAAAAAAAAATATTTCACTATATTTAATAAAATAAAAATTTATTAAGCCCAATTATGAATAACAATTCCCGGAAAAAATTCCTCCTATTATAAATTATAATTTGTCGGGAATTTTTCCCTTTTCTCTACCGAGGGAAGAAAGTATTTATTATAAATATCAAAAAGGGGGAAAAATAAGTGTTTTAGGGAGTTTTTCCCTCATATATTTGAATGGGAGTTAAGTCGGAAATGTAAGTATTAAATTTAGAAATATAAAACAATTAATTATTTAATTTTTTTAAGGCCAAAAAACACAAATAGACATCAGGTGCTTGATTCGCTGACCGTAATATTGAAGTGGTATAGCTAGTGAATTTTTTCAAGGGTGAGAAGTCTTAACAAAATTTTTCAAAAAAATTTCGATAATATTTTTTATAAAATTTTTAAAAAATTTTCAATAAAATTAAAAAGAAGGTGTCTATATATTTATATTATATTTGTAATAATGAAGTTGAAATCATAAAAGTAAAAACCGAATGTACATATATTATTGTGAAATTGGGAAACAAATCAGAGTAAGGGTATAGTTAACATTACTATGGTGAAGAATATATAAGATTCGGCATGGCCTAATATAGTACTCTTACTTGTTTTTTCATTATTAAACTTGAAATCCGGGAACAAAACATTGGGAGGTGAAAAATTTCCCCAGGAATATTCATAATTGGGCTTATTATAATATGGTCATATTCACCCCTATTGCGAACAATTATTCCCATGAAAAATCTCCCAAATTTACTATCGTGAATGATTTCTACCGTAAACTACAAGTAAATTTGTTATTGGAATCATTCACGATAGAAAATTTGGGGTTTTTTTCATGGGAATAATTATACGCGATAGGGGTGAATATGTTGCTCTTACCCTGAAGATAACGTGACTAGTCCATACACGAATGTAAATTATATTCCATAAGAGACTAGGACTAGTCCGAAGGTAACCCAGGTGTATAGAGAAAACATGATCCATTTAACATTACGATGTGTTAGGGCTGGACCATATAACGCAGCTTTGCATTACATGGGAGTAGTTTCAAAACTACTCTATGTCACTACACGATGGAACACCCTAGAGGGTTTGTTTTAAATCTTTTTAAATAATTTTCTTTTTCTATTTTTACACGTCGTCGTTTATGTCGCGCACTACAGTTCATATTTCTTTTTATTAATATATATATTAATTCCTATGGTTCCAGTGTGGAACAAAGGGCCACAACAAAGTGTGCCTTCAGCATCACTTCCGGCCAAGTTGCTCCTACTAAGCCTGCTTCCGCTTCTATTTGTCTCCTCCATGTATTAGCAGGTCTGCCCCTTCTCCTGCTACCTTGAGGATTCCACGATATTGCCATTTTTGCTACGTCGTCGTTTGGTCTCCTTAGGATATGGCCAATCCACTTCCATTTCCTCTCCGCTAGTTGGACACGGATGGGAATCTCCGCTGTTCTTGTCCATAATTCTGTATTTGATATTATGTTCGGCCAAAAAATCCTCATTATTTTTCGAAGAGACCGGTTTATGAACACCTGTAGAGCCTGTAAATCATTCGCCGAGGTGTTAAATGACTCAGAACCATATAGAAGTACTGATCGTACATTTGAGGAGAAAAGGCGGAGCTTGGTTTTTAAGTGGATTTGGGGAGATTCCCACACCTTTTGTAGCGCTCCGAAAGCTTGGTTGGCCTTGTTGATTCGATTTGTAATATCTTCACGTGAACCACCTTTAGATGATATAATGCTGCCCAAGTATGTGAAGGATTGTACGTCTTCGAGTTCGATATTGTTTATTTTAAACTTCGATGTGTTGGAGGTGTTTAGGCGTAGGACCTTGGTCTTTCCCATGTTGATACGTAGACCAGCATCAATCGCAATTCTTTTTACTTCCTCCAGTTTTGCTGCCATATCCGAGAAACTATGGGCGAGCAGACATATATCATCAGCATAATCGAGGTCTTCGAGACGTCCATACATGCCTCATGTGATGCCTCTTCTTGAACGGGTTGCTTGTAACATTATAACGTCGAGCACTATGTTGAACAGCAGAGGAGAAAGAACACAGCCTTGGCGTACTCCTGTGTTCACACTAAGATTCCTTCCCAGTAAGCGTTCGTGCAGAACTTTGCATGTTGAATCTCGGTATAAAGCTTTTATTAAATCGACTATTTTACCGGGGACTCCTTTGCACTCAAGTGCTTGCCAAATAGCCTGGTGGTGGAGGGTGTCGAAAGCTTTCCCAAAGTCAATAAATATGCAATAAAGGGAGGCGCGCCATTCTACCGACTGCTCGACGATAATGCGGAGGCTGTTGACGTGATCGACACAGGAGCGATGGGCTCTAAATCCGGCTTGTTCGTTACGCAGACCTGATGAGATTGAGAAGGACAGCCTTGCATGAATGATGTGGACCAGAACTTTGTTAATCATCGGAAGTAAGGTTATGCCCCTCCAGTTTCTACATTCTGTCAGGTCGCCCTTTTTTGGTAGTTTTATGATAACTCCTGTATTGAGCTCGGAGGGTAGCGAGTAGGAGTTCCAAAATTCTTCAATGATTGGCTGTATAAGCTTTGCGCTAACAGATGGGTTAGCCTTGAGTAGTTCGGGATTAATGTTGTCCACACCTGGTGCTTTACCAATTTTTAACGCTTTTATGGCCTCTATGATCTCTGATTCGTCGGGACATGCTGTTCTTATTTCGCTTCTAGTGGTATGATTTTCGCATTGACAACGAAAAATAACGCCGGATTCCGATTCTGACAGTATGTCGGCATAGTAGTCGGACCATATTGCCAGCTGTCGGTCTGCAGATGATGCTATTCCACCCACCGGGTCTTTTAGTGGGTATGAGTTGGTACATTTATTTCCACATATTTCCTTTGCGATTTTATACAGATCTCGGGTTCGGTGCGTATCGGCTGCAGCCTGAGCGTCTGAAGCCTTCTTATCCATCCATTGTCTTTTGTCTCTACGAGCGCTGCGTTTCACCATTTGATCTAAAGTGGAGTATTCAGATTGTAGGCGTGATTTTCTTGTCCTTGTACGTGCTGTGTTTATGGCACTTTTAAGTCGACGTCTTTGTTCAATGAGACTCCAGATATCACCAGAGATCCAAGTTTTGCGCTTGCATTGAGTAAATCCTAGTTGTTGTTTGGCGGTATCAGTGAAAATTTCCTTTGTCATTTTCGACTTCATAGCGGTTCGTTACAGCTTCAATGAATCGACCACGTATTTCATCAGTTTTCAGTTTTTCTACGTCGTACCGTCTTGACATATTTTGCGTGCTTTGCCTGCGGACTGCAGCAATCTTTAGTCTTATTTCTCCAACAAGCAATTGGTGATCAGATGAGCCATCCGCACCTCTTTTGTTACGGACATCCAATAGTGAGCCACGCCATTTTCTGCTTATTGCTATGTGGTCGATTTGGGTCTCTGTTCGGTGGTCAGGCGAAACCCATGTCACTTTGTGTATCCTTTTATGTGGAAATATTGATCCTCCGATGGTAAGGTTGTGTTTTGCACAAATTTCGACGAATAGTTGGCCGTTCGTGTTCATTTGTCCCATTCCGTGCGAACCCATGACTGGTCCCAGGTTGGTGTTGTTTTGCCCTATTTGAGCATTGAAGTCCCCAGTTAACAACAAAATATCTCCACTAGGGGTGTCTTTCATTGTTTTTTCGAGTAAGCTATAGAATTCCTCTTTTTCTTTGATGTCAGCGACTTCTGTTGGAGCATAGCACTGAATGCAAGTGATCTTCCGTGCACGCGTGCGAAGACGAATGGATATAAGTCTATCAGAGTGGGGTTTCCATTCCATTCCATTCCATTCAATTTTGAAAGTATAAAGCCAACGCCGCTGCTTCTGGGCACACCGATTGCCTTACCAGAAAAAATAAATGTAGAGCCGTCGGTATTGGTTATCATCCCATCGCCAGACCATCTTGTCTCGCATAAACCGAGAAAAAGTAGATCGTATTTCTTTACTTCCCTACATATTTGAGCTAATCTAGATGGTTCCAATAGCGTTCTTATGTTGCATGTTTCAAATCGTGTCCTTGTTTTAAAGCTGAAGGTCGTCATCAGTTGGGGATCATTTTGGTTTTCGTTTGTAATAATGTTTAAGATGGACTAGTTATTGGCCAATCGCGTCCGAGTCTGGTACCGGGGCTGCCGGCTAAAGCATTCCAGACACTGCTTTATTGTTGGGTGGTTATTTGTTGGCGCCACCTACTCGCCATGGCGCTCTGAGGATCTCTGGCACTCGGATATTTAGTCCGAGACTCTCCCCTCAGAACCGCTGGTATTGCCCGCGACTGCTTATTTGGTATTATTCGCAGCTATCCAGCATATCTACTGGATATTCCACTATCCGCAACCTGTGGACGCGTCCGATAGCATACTAGCTGATGCTCCCTGATACGATTATCAATCAACGATTATGCAGTTTACCCTACAAACTCGCTGGTAGACATCCGCCAGGCGGATCTTTTTATTAATAATACTTTTATATTAATTACATATGTACTTTTATAATAATTTTGAATTTTACCACTTTATATTGTACAGTGTATATATGTACATACATACACAAAATTGTTTACGAAAATAAACAATGGGTGGCATCAGAGTTACCACTATGTAATCTTTAACAAATATTATACTACCTAGTTCTAACTGCACTTTATGCAATCGTTAAAACGCGAACACTTGTCGTTTAACAACAAACTCTTGTTAGAAAATAACATGGTCCATGTCCTAGCTAGTCCATTTCAGTTACAATGGACCACGTAGCCCAATATTATCTGCAGGGTAAATAATGGTTACCTCAACTATGTTTTTTTTTGGTGCAAGTACTTATTTCTTTAATTTTTGTAAGTATTAAAAAAAATGCTTATTTTGTGGGTTATGATTCTTTCAGCGACATCCCGAGCAAAAATAATTAGTTCCTTCAAATTGTAAGTAGTTGTGATTACGATTTCTTATTAATAAATAGCTTTTTAATAAGTAAAGTTTTGCTATGTATTGTACATCTCATTAGCTCTAAAATATATATCGCAAATATATAACGCAATAAGCGAAGTATACGATGTGCTTACGCTCCATCCGAACTATAGCTGAATTTACCTATGAGATCGACGTTGAACGTTTGAGATGATGAATTTTCTTCTACGGATCCATTGCCTGTCTTAACCTGAAAAAAATTTCACATCGGCAAATATATTGTGTCGTATGCAGTTAAAGGTTTCACATTTTAATATTTAATTTCGCTATCTGGTGGTACAAAACTCTTTATGTTTAAGTCCGTATTGGACTTCGATTCATATTATAGTGCACAGTGGGTAGTTGCAGAATCAAATAATTTTGGAAATAATTCAGGCATTTGTAAAGGGCTATGCCGATTGATCCAAACTTTGACATGAACATAGAAGTGGAGTATCTGAACTTAAGTTTTGAAGCTGACCAACATCCACGTGCCAACTTTGAGGTGGCGCTATATGGTCTCAATTTTGGGAACCTCGTACCTTAAATTTTTTGTAGAGTTTGGCATTTCTTCAATTTTTGTTCGATTTTAAATTTTGGGATTTTTGGTCTTTATTCTTACTATAGCCTAGATTTTCGAACATTACAGTACTTCTTATTTAACGAGCTCCTTAACCCGTACTTCCCAGAACATTTTTTGACTTACGTTTTGTTGAAAAGACATATGCTTATAAATTTCGACCTCCTAAGCACGATAATAAATTCCATTTTTCAATACATTTTTACACTTTTCCGGAAAATGCGAAAAACTATCGTTACCATATGGTAACAGTGGGTCGCCTAGGGTACAAGTCTTTTACCAAAAAAAAAAAAAAAATTCCAATTGTCATCGAAATTCTGGTAGAGGCATTGTCGGTTGCATTTTACGCACTGTACGCATCTGTCAGCCATGCTATATCACTTTTTTCTATGTATGCGATGCGGTATTGGGAAAAATTTCAATCGAATCGGTCTACTCTACACATATACCTAAGTATTTGGTGTATTCCGTGATCGCACGAGGTATATTTATTTTGATTCCATTTGCCTTAGAATAACGCAGTCTCATTGATTTTATATTTTTTCCAAGGCTGGTAGATAATATTCTTACAACATTGCTATCTTTCTTACTTCACCAAACGAACACAAGTGCTTCTCATCGAAATTGAATCCGACTAACCTCTTTCCAATAACTTGAAGTTTTTTTATGCACAAGTGAACAGCTTGCTGCAATACGCTTTTCGCCAAAAAAGAAGCCAACAAAGGATAACAATGGCAGCGATTTTAATATATCAGGTAAATCGTCAATCATACTGACCAAAGGAGCAGCGCATTTTACAAACTTTGCATCATACTCAACGTTCGAACGAGGACTATTTTTCCCTGGTAAATTTCGAAGTTCGCCTAATACCCCGATGGAGTGCAAAGAGACCAAACAGCTAAATCGTAATGGATTGTCTTTTATGAACTGCTTACATCAGGGTATACCAAAGTAATATATCATGCTTTCATCGAAAGAAAGGTTTTGTTCGGTATGAAAATGTTCAGTCATTTTTGTGGACGCGATTTACACATTTTGTTGCAAGGATAAGCCTCTAAAGGTATTAAATTTTTTCAAATACCAACAAAATATAAATGAATATAGTAGAAAAATTTCCAAAATGACAGTGAAAATCACATAAAATGCAAACAAAAAACGTGTAGCCCACGATTACCATATGGTTACGCCATAAGTAAATTATAAAAAATAAAACAAAAAGCATTTTTTCTACAAAAAAAAAAAAATCGCATTTTATAGTTTAATTCATTAGCTATCAATTGAAGTTATTAATTAAATGGGTTGAATAGGTGTTAATACTCACTTGTGTTTACCGACGTGCCATATCTGAAAATGGGATTTACGAACTTTTTAAAACTTAATTTGATATGCGAAAGCTCGCTAATTTAACTCAGAATGACAGAAAATTTATTTTCTCTTTTGAAGCTTCAATTATTTTGCACTAAATAGCTTTATTCTCGGCATATATTGTATTGCCATATGGTAAACGTGGATTATTTCGGGTTAACGCAAATTTTGTTTTATTTATTTAATAATTTAATCAAATAAAAATTTATTTGAAATTAATACTGATTTTCATCATTTAGGTGAACGAAAAGATAAGTTACAAAAAACAAAAAACAAAAAACTTTTAGAAGCAAATTTGTTTTTAATAAGTGATTTTCTGGATATTGTCTTATAGGTATGAGAGATTTATCCAATTGTGGATATTCATAATATTTTTAACTGAAGTTTAATTAATCTATTAAAATTTCCAGTACATTATTCTAAGTGAATTGATAAATATACTGTTGGGACTATAATATTTTAAGCTTTACAAACATCATATAAGAGCAATCTGCTGAGATATTTTGTATGCCATGAAACATAAATGACGCAATCGAGTTTTAGGTTTTATTGAATGTACAAGATCTTAATCCCAATGCATTATATATCGTTAGTTTTATCGCAAGAGTAATATCTTGCGGCATAAAGATAAGATTACTTGATAAATGATGTGAAGTGAGAATAAAAAAAATTTAAATAATTTTGTATAAAGTAGCTAACTTATAGCAGTATATTGCATTTATCATAACGTTGGTAACAAGATTAAATTTTTAAGCAGCCATAAAGCAATTGCAAAGTGTCATTTTTATTAGATAAGAGTCCACATTGGCATGGGAGGGAGGAATTAGCGTGAACTTGGTATTAAGAATGAACGATGTTACTATTTTATTTATTTCTGTAAAAAATAAATCTGGAGAAGGGACTTACTTAACACATTTCATACTGAAGTGTTTAAAAAATTCGACCTAAAAGATCTTTTTACTCAATGTCATGTTTAAATATATTTTTGAGTACTAACGACTCTGTCTGAATCTAAGAAGTTTAGTATTGAAATAATTTTAGCAGTTTATATACACATTGTTTAGTCGGTAGTAAAATTATTAACATTTAAAATTCGTTGAAACATGAAATACCTAATATCCGACAAAGTTTCCAGTTTGTTGGCCGAGTTTATCGGAACTGCCATGTTAGTATTTCTAGGCTGTTTGGGCTGTGCGGGATTTGAAAATAGTTTATTAAAGATTGCCTTGAATTTTGGTATTGTCGTAATGATCATAATCCAATCTTTGGGTTGCGTTTCTGGAGCTCATTTAAGTCCAGTCATTACACTGTCCGCTTACATCATGAATAAAGTAACCGCTAGTTTGTCATTGGGCTATCTATGTGCCCAGTTATTAGGTTGCTTTGCGGGTTATGCCCTCTTAATGTTTTTAATACCAAAATCGTTTTTGCCAACCGGAGAGGATAACAGTGGGTTTTGCTTAACCTTACCTCATCCGGAACTGAGTTACATGCAAGC
The DNA here is from genome assembly GCA_949628195.1 of Phasia obesa. Classification (NCBI taxonomy): domain Eukaryota; kingdom Metazoa; phylum Arthropoda; class Insecta; order Diptera; family Tachinidae; genus Phasia; species Phasia obesa. The sequence goes on from OX451215.1 coordinate 158,503,786, forward strand.
AGTGGCTATTGAGTTCGTCATTACCGCAACATTAGTTCTACTCGCTTGCAGTTTTTGGGATCCCAGAAATGCTGAATATGGGCAGACAATACCTTTGAAGTTTTGTTTTGCCATTGTTGGTCTCGCCTGCACAGCCGTAAGTAGTTCAAATAAATGTAAATTAACTTAAAATTTATTTTTAATGTGGCGGTTTTCCTCTTTAACACCGTCGTCACTTTTGAGTCGACATCGCTTCGACGTCGTCTTCAAATCAATAGTACCAAGGTATATTTATATTACTAGGTAGTATCGTCCGCCCAGCTGATTTAGTAGTTCGACATGTCAAAAGTTGTATGTGATTAGAAATTTTATAGTGTAGAAGTGAGAAAGCTACAAAACACATACGTTTTTCGTTTGATTCTTGAAGTAGAAGATTTGTCTTTTCGCAGAGTTATAAAACTATTCCACAACTCTTTAAACTTATTGGGAGGGTACATAATCTTTGGAAACGTCTTAATTTCTTTAATTTCTTCCACTAATTTTCCAAACTCGTTCGAATTAGTTATTTATTTATGAATAAAGGCGCCAACACTATAAGTTTATATAGTCCATTTTACAAATAATAATAAAGTTTAAATCTAATAAAATTATAAATAAACGTATTGTTTTAATTTTCGAATTAGATATTTTATCCTTTTTAATTTGAACTTTGTGACACTTGTATGTATATAAAAACCGAGACGACAAAATCGTCACATTTTCTTACATAATACCAAAAAATGGTGAACGTTGATGTCGACAAAGGGCATACAAATTTAAATACGTCGACACAAAACGCGTTGTGTTGTGTCGACGCGCATAGGGATATATTGCCAATATAGCCGGACATTAGGCCAAAAATTAAATTTAAGAAATATAAAAATTTAAGTACGCTGACAACAAAATTCTGCATCGATTAATGATTTTTCATGGCTTTTGCTCAAAATTTGTCGTTTTTGGACACTGTTAAAATCAGGAAAGTTTGTTAAATTGCATACGTTTTTATTGACTTTATATGATTAGCAGAGGTTTGCAATATTATTTTTGTAGCGAAAGATTTTAAATTGATTTTTTTTAGAAAAAAACGTTGCCCGTTTTTGCGCCATTTTGTTTACATATTTTGCAAATTTCACCTTTTTTCTCTTTTTGCTCATCTTGCCTAGGTAGATACGAGTAAGAAACCTTTTTGTCAGTCATAAAATGTTTTTGATTTTTAAGTTGTTTTAATTAAATTTTATTATTACTATTAAAAATAAATTATTATTTATACATATAATAAAACTGCAACTTTCTGCTTATCTGTCTGTCTGTGTTCGCATCACGTAAAAACTACTAGATAAATTTAAGTAAAATTTTATTGAGGGATACCTTAGTATCTTGGTTAATATATAGGATATTTTTTTCCGTAAAAATTTCTAATTTCCAAGAAAAAATAAAAAAAGTCGTGAAAGTACCCTATTTTACCGATTCAATGTTTCTTGGCTGCAACTATGAATTTTTCAACACTATTTATAGAACTCTAGAACTATTTATAATTTTAGAATTTTAAATAAATTTAAAATTTTATATAAAGCTCATTTTTCTGAATAATTACCCAGGGATGGGTACTTTTACAAAAAGTAAATACATAAACCATATCTGAAGCACTATAAAAGTAAGTCTGAAAGTGGATTACATTCTATCTTCTTACATTGTGCAAGTTTTGTCGCTGCAACTCTTACTTAGATGGAGAGAGGGTAGAGATCAATTATAAGGGGCGGTCACACATATTCATATACTCTTGAAATTTGTTTTGTTCCCTAATTCGTAGTTATAATAATGAAGTTTAAAATTTTAACAAATGCGTCCTTCCACGGAAATTGCAAATTAAAAAAAATTTCATATTTTTACGTTTCGGGGGTAGGATTGGAGGAATACTTCCCCCTGCCTATAAAAAAATTAAATATTTATTTTATGGTATTAAGGCGTATGTAATTCTTTTCTTTTATTAATTACATTATTTTTTCAAAAAAATATTTTTTTGTTACCGCCCACAAAAGGGGGCGGGGCGAAAATTTTATTTTAGAATCTCTTGGGTCCAAGTTTAAGTTTTTGAACATTCTCTGACGTGAAAACTCGCATTTGCTAAACAAAAGTGTGAAAAAAAATAAATTTTTCAGAAGTAGGATTAGTTCTACTAACTTTTTATTTTCAAGCCTTAACAGCCTGTGGCCATACGATATTTTTGTGCCAAGTTTGATTAATCTAGGATTACTGAATAACTTTTGAGAGCCAATATAAATAAAAAAAGTAATGTCCGGCTAGATTTTTAAAATACCCCTATGTGCAACGACACGAAATAGAATTGTTTTTTAAACAGATAACATGGTTGTTTATTTTATATCTTCGAAACTCGATAACCAACATTTATAGTATCTTAAGGATCTTCAATGGTAAAGATTCATCATATTATTATTGCTGATCAAAAACAGTTAGAGATATGTGCAAAAAAATCGAAATAAAGTGGAAGTTTTTAAACTTTTAAACCCATTGTGCGACGTCATATTACTTTTAAGAAAGAAGGAATCTAAATCAGTTATTTGTAAAGCCCAAAGAGGATATTTTCGAACCAAATAGATGTCGGTATTTTCAAGTCATACACCTTGCTAAATATTTTAACCAACAAAGGATTGCTTAGATAAAATAAAACCAGAGTGTTAAGGATAGAGCTGACAACTCAAGCAAGTGTTATTAGATACATATATGACAACCTAAGCTCCTGTCAGGTGAACAAAATATTTAACATAAAAATTTTTGCAAAAGGTGCTTCTCATCGTAATTAGAGCCATACTAAATAGGACATTTGCAACAATACTTCAATTTCACCTTGGATTAGTTCGATTAAGATACGAGGATGTCTTAACGGTAAGACGAAATCAAGCGCTAAGTGTTCACAAATGTTATCACTGGAATAAGATTAAAATAAACAGCGATAAAACCCAACCGAAAATCGATTGAGCGAAAGTAATAGTAGTCTGTGAAAAACTGGAACCGGATAGACATTAACAGCTAAGTGAAATTCCGGCATAAATTTCTGAGAGGTCATACGGCTACACGGATGGCTCTTAATTACTATAATTTATTCTTTCTTCCGCCTGCTAGACCATAAGATTACAAATGTTTCTGGTGGAGGTTGGTATAGTTGAGAAATATGCAATCTGATTTAATGCTACTATAAATCAAAGAAAGTCCCAAGTACCTTCACAGAATCAAAGGTAGTGAAATACCGGGACTGCAGAAAAATTAAAGATCATTTTACACATGTTAGAGTGGTAGTAAACTAACAAACCGCTTACGCTTAAGACTAGCCGAAATAAATTCGCAAGTAACAAGATTAAGACATTCGGGGAACACATCAAAACAATTTATTATTTCACATGCGTTCATATGGCAAAAAACCCGAAATTTCACTAATGTCACATAAACGGCTATAAGTGATCTAAAAAGTACTGACTGGAACTTTCTTTTATTTATTTTTTCTTTATAATTAAATTAATTTCTAGTATTTTATTTTCAACCAAAACTTGTATGATCTAATATTTGAAATTGCAATACCAGTGTAAAATTGAAAGTTGAAATTCAATTCGATCTTTGGCATAATTTTTTACTTTAAGACAGAGAGTAAGCCTTTAAGGAGTCATATTAAAATCTATGTCGTGTAACTTCCCTTCCTTCCTTTTTAACATAAAGGTTTATCTCGAAAACTAGATTCCATATGACAAAATGGTGCGTAGGTTTGGATTAAGCACTCCAAGTAATGCGTTAGGTAACTTTCCTTTCATTCAGACCAAAATCAAGTACACTTATGTATGTAAATAAATTCCCTTAATTAAATATAAAAATTATTTTCAGAGCTTTCGATTGTTTTTGTTGCTTTGTAGTAAAGCATTGTGGTAAGGACTTCCGTTCTTTACCTGCTTTTATAAACTTTTTACAATTGTTTACAATTTTATAACAATAAATTTTAATTGAAATTTTATTAGTCGCACTATTTGTGAATGCTGATGACAGACGTAGCAAAAAAATGCAATCCATTTGCTCACCTAGTTTGTAATTTAAATTATTCTTTTTTCGAGAGAATAAAACAAGTTTAAGCTTGACTTCAAATTTCATACTTTCTACAAATTGTAGCCTTACAATTTTTCCCCTGGAAATGGAAGTTGAACTATCAAACTCCATGTAAAAAATTTAAAAATTTTCGCCTTAATATTTCCCCTTCGTAGTGAGGTTACCTGATGAATATGCCTTGATATGTATGAAAGCGAAAAGTCAAACTTTATATAAAAATAATTATAAACAATCAAGGCGAATCTATTTTACTAGGTGGCAGCACGGTGAAGATATTTTCGCTTTACTTTTTTGTGCATGTCAGCTGTCAAAAATTCGTTTACTTTTCTTTAAATTTGAAAAATTTGAGAAATAAAATTGTAATTATTAAAAAAAAATGTTTCAATATTAAAAAAAATACAAAATATTAACAGAAAAGGTAAGGTAGAAGTGTTTTTAGTTGTTGGATGTGATATTTTAATTAGTGCTTTTGGCGTCTGTCGTACATGTATCCAACAACAAAATGCATGTAGGTGTTTTTTATATAAATAATATAAATAATATATAAATTCTCCTTGTAAACAACTTTTTGTCTAATTTCGCCCTTGCAATCGCCTAGCATTAATTCGCCTTGCGCTGTAGCCTGAAATGTCGAATACCATATTTCAATATTTAGGGTTCCTAAAAATTAAATTAAAAATATAAATCAACAGCGAACATAATTGAATTCGTTGCTACCACCTCGATTCGCTATGAGATAAAAAAAAAATTAAATAAAATATTATTTCTTTATCTTTTATAATTTATAGGGCAACTTCACCGGTGCCAGTATGAATCCAGCACGATCTTTGGCTCCTGCTTTATGGAATAATAATTTTAAAAATCAGGGAGTTTATTGGATTGGCCCTTTAAGTGCTGCCCTAATCACCACGTACTGTTATAAGTTTGTTTTTTGGCGTGAGGTGCAAAAAAGTATTTAAATTATCTTAGAGTTGAAACTAATAAGCATTACATACATACATACATATGTATATAAAACTAAAGAAGAATAAATATTTTGATAATTTCAACTAAAAAAATATACTAATGTAGTTTACAATTGCAAAATTACATACATAAATAAATGATTGTAATGTAGCTGGGTAAACATGCTAATGCATGTTTTTTTAGGCAGTACCAAAAATGCTTACAACCAGATCTGCTTGTGCCTAAAGATCGACTTCTAATAAAGGGTGTTTGTATGAAACGGAGAACTTTAAATTGAAAGAAAAAGAGAGGTAAATCCTATAATCGTTTTGGTTATCGTGTATAACCTAGAAATTTTAATTTAATAAGTAGGACATTCGTTGAGCACCATTTATAAAACTCAATTTTTTACTGGAGGAGTTCCATTAAACTCAATGTTTCACTGATGGAGAACCATAAAACTCAAGTTTTTACTGGAGGAGCACCATTGAACTCTTTTCAATTTACTTAGTTAAATTTCGAGTCTCACTTCCTATACGAAGATATATATAGAGAGTCTTGCCCCCCTATTCGGATAAATAACCAAACGGTACCCCAGCTTTCAGACGTCAAATATCTCGGCATACATCTTGACCGGTGCCTTAAATGGAAACGGCACATAGAAACAAAGTTAACACAAATGAAGTTAAAAGCAGTCCAACTAAACTGGCTTATTGGCAGAAATTCTACTCTAGCTTTAGATTGCAAACTTTTATTATACAAGTCAATTCTAAAACCAATATGGTGTTATGGAATTCAATTATGGAGCACTGCCTCAGCTACCAACGTAGAAAAAATTGAAAGGCGCCAAAACAAGATTCTTCGTATAATTACATCTGCTCCTTGGTATATAAAAAACTCGAACATTCATAAAGATCTAAACGTGCCAACAGTTAAAGCGCAAATAGCGAAACTTGCCATAAGTTATTTAAAGAAGCTTGAAACTCATCCTAATCCACCGGCCCATAACATACTAAATGAATCTGGTTACATTCGACTAAGAAGGAGGGACACTGCTTCTCTCATCCGTACATCAGAGGGATAACCCGCAAATTACAGTAACCGTGAAACATACAGTTTTTTTGTCCAGCACTGGTTGGACTTAACAAGTATATTTTTAGACTTAAGATATGAGTAATTATTGATAGTTCAATTATATTGAAGATACAATAAATAAAAAATTGCGAAAAAAAAAGTTTAGTTAGGGTGCCAAAAGCAGTGCAAGGAAGAGGTTAAAATATAGAACGTAAAAAAAGGCAGTACAATTTTTATTTTTTTTAATTATTTATATGCTTATCCTTTATAAAATTGTTTTACATATTAAATAAACACTAAATACATTATTATATATTTTGTACTAGTAAAAATAATAAAACCAAATTATTCGCACCAGGAAAATAGTTTAAAATTAAAGAAAGAAAAGTCAGCCAAGAATACAAAAACCGGATCAGCGGGAGAAATTTTAGCCGTTACCAAGAAATTCAAATCAAATTGAAAAAATATATGAATATCGGCAATATTTAGCAAATAGAATTAATACTCTAAAATATTCAACTAAGAAAGCCAATAAAATCATCCCAACCCTTAATTTCCCCCTAATTCCATAAAACTAAAACATAAACTAAAAAAATACCCTAAATTTGGGGTGTAATTTTCTGGTAACGCTAAGCTCTATATTTATTTGATTTTGATTATTATTAAACATTAATATATGAAAAAACATCTACATTTCGTCATATTCATTGTTTTATTCGTAATCGGTATAATTATTACCGGTGCGGGTGCACAGTGGCTCAAAGAGAAAATTTGGAAATAACTCATGAACCGCTAAGAACATCTTAATGAATTTTCATTATAATATCTTTAGGGGTTCATGAGCTACCGAATTATTAAAAAAAAAGATTTTTATACCACTGTGTGGTGATGTGGAATGGTGGCAACGCTTTTATAAATGCAATAAAAATCATATGAAAGTCATTTAAAAGCTTTTAAGTGACAGTTGAAAAATAGCATTTAAATTGTATAAAAGTAAATAAAATAATTTGTGTCTGGAGAAGAAATCAAAAAACGAATGAAAAAAAACTTTTTATTGGAAACAACTTTTGTTTAAGTTAAAATGGAGCAGACTAAACAAAGGTAAAAAGAAAGTCCCTTAAACAAAACCTTATGAGATTGCCATAAGTTCAGAAAGTAATTACTTGTATTAATAATAAAATCAGCAGTTATAGTCATAGTTTTCCCGAATTTACTTGTACTACAGTAATATCAAGGGTAAGACGATAATTCCTCTAAAATCTGCAATGTTTTAGAAGACAACTCGGAAATAAAGGAACTCAAATGGCCATACATTAATAAAGACAAAGTTTTTCAAGCAGGAGATCTAGTCGAGGCATTTACTTTGGAAATCACTGATAAAATCCACAATTAATTTTGTTTAAAGTGAGCGATATCACGTTCAGTGATTTCACTTTCGAATAAAAATGGGATTTGTTCACAATTGAAAATAATCGCAACCTCTTAAAATAGCTCTAGGTTGATAATTTGAAAATCTATCAGGCCGTGCATGTTTCTCGGCCTTTGAGTGGTTTGGTTCTCACTCTCGCATTGGCAGATTGGCTTCCTCGAATAGATGTACTGCGGTACAGTTATTGGTTGTTGCATAAATCAGCCACGTGAAATCGTTTTGTTAATTATTAAGTCGTTCGTACATGTTGGAGCACCATATAAAACTCAATTTATCACCGAAGGAACACCATTAAACTCAAAATTTCATTAGAAGAGCACCATTAAATTTATTTAATTTTGAACAAGCTGATTTTGGGAATTTTATACTCTTTGAAGATCCTGGAGGATTCTAATGTACATGGCAATTTGTGTACAATATTATTCCGCCAACCAAATTTAGATTAAAAAAATAATCAGAAATGATTTCATTTCAAAATTACTCTTTATCAAATTAAATATCTATTCGTAATCGTTTTATTTTTATTTAGCTGCTGGAATAAATTTTGGAAAAATAAAAAATTACAGAAAGCCATAACGGATACGATTTGTTGCTTTTTGGCAGAAATCTTGGGCACTGGCCTGTTGATATTTTTGGGTTGCATGGGCTGTGTTGTTACCGACGGTTTTTCCAACAGTCATTTGCAAATGTCTCTTAACTTCGGTCTGGTTGTTTTGGTTGTCATCCAGTGTTTTGGTTGTGTGTCTGGCGCTCATATAAATCCCACCGTTACAACAGCAGCGTATATTTACAAGATGCTTTCGGCGCCAGTGGCAATTATGTACTTCTGTGGTCAAATGTTGGGTGGTATATCTGGCTATTGGGTCTTAATGCTTGTGTTGCCCGAGTCATCAATCAAAGTACCAGGTGCTGAGCACAACGTGTGTGTGACAGTGCCCCATTATCATGTATCGACACTGCAAGGTCTTGCCATTGAATTCATCATCTCTGCCGTTCTGGTTGTTGTGTGCTGTGCAGTTTGGGATCCACGTAATGCTCAATACTTTGACTCAATAGCAATTCGTTTTGGTTTGGCTATTGTCTGTTTGGGTATAACAGCGGTAAGTAGATATTTCGAAAAACTTTTAATAATTTTTGTTTTAATTTTTTTTAATACCTTTGAAGGGCCCCTTTACTGGTGCCAGTATGAATCCTGTCCGTTCTTTCGCTCCTGCTTTTTGGAATGATGATTTTGAACAGCATTGGATTTATTGGGTGGGACCCCTGCTAGGCAGTGTCGTTGCCGCTTTTTCTTACAAATTTATTTTCCGACGTCAAGTTCAAAAAGAGGAAGAAGTAGAAGATGAAGTTAAAGTGGAAGTGGAAGCTACGACATAAAACCAAATTTTTGCATTTATATTTTTTCTTTAAGCTCGCTAAGATGATTTTCTAACGGCATGGCTGCCATTTAATCAACTTTAGCATGGGGATGAGTAAACCCCAAACACATAAATATTTAGTCTTAAGTTGTCATAAGTAAAAACTTTTAATTTTAAATGGATGATACTCTTGTTTGCTTCAATTGAAGTTGAATTAATTTTCAAAAGTAATAGAATTTACGCTCGTAATTGCATTATTAACTAAAGTTCTACCAAAACTAAATGATAAATAAACAATGTTTTTACATGCAGAGGTTAATCAATTCATTTATTAGTAATATTTACATTTTCACTAACTATAATTAAATATTTAAGTGTTCAAGATTTTTCTTTTTCAGCTTAATAATAGATTTCTACACCTAATTCTGTTTTTACATGGTAGATTGGTTCCAGAAAAATCCGTGTTAAAAAAAATCATGTAAAAAAAGACTTGATCATATACAAAAATAGGTGATTGGTTCCTTATCTCTAAAACCTATTAAAATTAGTGAAAAACGAGAACTTTTTACACATACGAGTATATGCATGTACATATAATGTGTATTTGCACCGTTTATTTGCATCTTTGTGTCTGTGTATGATGAAGACTTGACAGATAGTTTCGTTCCAGAAATCAACGATTGCCTAATTGAATTTTAATTTTTTATAGTTCTTACTGTTACTTCGTTTAAACCGAACATTTTGCCAAGAAATGTTGAATCTTCTCAATTTCGAAGGCGATCTAAAATTTCAATTTTGATTTCTAAAGAAATGGCTTTACGTTGTAGTTTTTTATTTGTAGTTTTCGACGTCTTCTTTTAGAGATGCATTTATAGTTCACATAGTTCACAATATTAACAAATTTCAATTGCTCTAACAAGTAAAAATGCTTTTATGCACAAAAAGGGAATTCCTCTAAATGTTTGATATAAAAATATTTCGCAAAACTTAAATTTTACAAATAAAATCTAAGCCCAAATAATTTTGAATCATCCTAAATGGAATAAAATCGTGTAAAAAAATATTTTTTTTTAATTTCAAACCGTGTTAAATTAAAACCGTGTAAAAAAGAATTGGGTGTATTTACAAAAATGTCTATATACACATACATATACAATATTATTTTGAAGGAGAAAATTTGGCAAAAACCCTATTTGATTTTAAACTACTTATACTACTTAACTACAGACTAGATAAAAGCCTAAGAAGATACCAGATCATTAATATGAACGAAATCAGAATGTAGACATCCAATATTAAACTTATGTATAAACCTATTGAGCTTGTCTGGAACTAATTCCAAACTGGGAAAACCAAGGTAGGTTATATATTAGTTTTTTTAAATTTTTTTATGCTATTTGCAGTTTTTTAATATGGCATGATGCGCTAGAACACCAAACAGGGAGTGCATAGAACATAACAGCATGGAAAATTTTTAAAATGAGCATTAAAGCACTAATTAAAACATTACATCCAACAACTAAAGGTACTTGTTCCTTACCAAGGTATATTTATCTTACTAGGTAGTGTCGTCCGACCAGCTGATTTAGTAGTTCGACATGTCAAAATTTGTATGTGTTTAGAAATTTTATAGTGCAGAAGTGAGAAAGCAATAAAACACATTCACGTCTTCTCAATTTTCTACTATGGTTTTTGAAATTTCGAACTACGAAGCAACATGTTGTTCTGGTATTATATTTGTTGTAGGGACGCCACTACCTAGTAAGATAAATATACCTTGTTCCTTACCTTTCCTGGTAGTATTTTGTATTTTTTTTTTTTTCAATAAAACTTTTATTTCTTTTTTTCAAGTTTTAAAAAAATAAACGCCGCTTTGCACATAAAAAACATAAAAATGAAATGCAAAAAAAAAAGAAATAAATAAATAAAAATAAAATCTTTGCCGTGCTGCCATCTAGTAAAATGAATTCGCCTTGCTTCTTGTTTGTAATGTGCGTTCAGTTTATTTTGAACGATTTCACGATTGCAATTTTCCAGTTGGTATTTGTTTTCCAAAATCAAAACACAAATAGTATCTTGTTCTTCACCATTAACAAAAAATTACCTGTTTTTAAATCAGCGTCTAAATCCCGTCTTTAATTTGTTGGCAAGTTTCTCACGCTGCGGCATAATTAGAGCAAACACTATTATTTTTTAATACTTAAATAAAATTTGACCCCAGTTTCTTTGATTTTCTTCATTTTTATATAGTTTTAATGTTAATGTATAACAAAATACATACAAAATCACCCTTTGCAAAACCAAACTCTATACAAGCAGTCGAGCAATTATGATATCAACTGTATTTTCTTGTTTTGTTGGATATTTGTTTAAGTTATGAAAACTTTGCCTACTTTTAGGCTGTGTATTTTTAAAGTTGGTTTTGTATGAAAATTTCACATGTTTTAAGGCGTAATGAATGGATATCTTGAACAGTGGTAAAAACAAACAAATTTAAATAAAATACAATTAAATATTTTTACTTGAAGTCAAATATTTGTTCAGCATTTAAAAATGAAAAAATTTAAGGAAAGAAAGAAAACCTAAATAGTTTTTAACTGTATCATAAGAAAAAGTATAATCATTTTGATTTGTATTTCTTTAACTTCTGCGTTTATTTTCAATTGTTTGTTTCCCTCTGAATATACAGGAGGAAAGAAACTTGAAATATTTTGTTTTTAATAATTACAATTTTATTATTTTTTTCAAATTTAAAAAACTTAACGGATTTGACAGTTGCCAGCACAAAAAAGTAAAGCATAAAATAATTAACTTCACCGTGCTGCCACCTAGTAAAATAGATTCGCCTTAGATTTTAAACTCAATATTTTAGCTCCACCCCGTAAGTTTACCTGATATAAATATACCTTGGTAAGGTTATATTTAGAATCATACTGTTATGTTCTATATATACTTCCACTCGGATATCTTTTTCTCCAAAGTGGATGCCATCTAATTTACTTCTAAAAACCCAACTCCTTAAACTCTTGATAAGCTGTAATAGGCTTCAAATTCTTGTAATGAATCTGACAATGTTCTCTACGCGCTCTTTTTGATATCGCCTAACACATCCTATAAAAATACGGAATCCTTTTCAATGACTTGTAATCACACATAGCAAGACATTTCATGCTTAAAATATTATCGCTCTCATGAATAGAGTTTAAATAAATTTCGGATATTGGCTTAATGTTCGCTAAAGCAGTCGACATGAGTTTGGTTACCAAACATTAAAAAGTCTTTTTAGAATGACCGTGTGTAAAATTTTGTCACAAGAGAAAATCCCTTCTGCTAAGAAAGTTTTATTACACGTGAAGTGTTGCTAGACGTTGTAATTTGAATAGAGTCCTCTTTTTTCTGAAAGAAAAAAAAAATTTAACTAAGAGCTTTTCATCCCAAGCTTTGAAAAATCCTGTCTGAATTTTCTCTACATCAACAGGCCTTATTAGCCCATTATAACATAAACTTCGTTACTTACAGTGCCTAATTGATAGTTTCACTGATAATTCTCTCACATTAGAGTTCATCTCAGAACCAAGCATCGCTAACACTTATTCCGTGGCTTTCAAAAGTGATATTATTTCTGCATGAAAAATATTTATCTAAAAACCTTTACGACCTCCGTATTTTCGTACCCCTTTCAGCCCGTTGACCTAAAAGTCGCTTGAAGCCCATATTGTTAATGATTCTAATATGGTTTGTTGACCCTAACCTCTCTTTCTAAGTCGAACGTAACCAAGATCATTAAGGATGTTGCGGGCCAGTAGATTTGAATGCGTTTCTAGCTTCATTAGCTAATTTGCTGCATGTTTCGCTATTACACTCTTAACTAGTGGTACGTTCAGATCTTTGTAGATGTTCGAGTTTTTAATATACCAGGGTGCGGCTGTAATTATCCGTAAATTCATGTTTTAACGCCTTTGAATTTTGTCTAAATTTGAAGCTGAGGCAGTACCCCACAACTGAGAGCCATAACACAATATTGGTTTAAGATTCGCATTATAAATAAGAAGCTTGCAATCTAAGCTTAGGGTTGAGTTTATGCAAATGAGTCAATTTCCTTGCTCTGCTTTTAACTTCATTTGTGTCAATTTTGCTTCAATATGACTTTTTCAGGTTAAGAGTCTATCGATATGTATGCGGAGTTATTTGACCGCTGCGTGTTGAGGTATAGTTTGGTTATTTATTTGAATAGGAGGGCATGAGTCTCTACGCAGAGTGAAGCTTATGGTACTACATTTTTGTTCGTTGATTTCTATTATCCATTTCTTAAAATATATGGTCTTGTAAGTATGGGAAAGCTACTTGGTGGCTTTCATGAATGCTTAGAAAAGCGGTGTCGCCAGCAAATGTTGATGTGTGAATTTGATTGCTAGTTGGCATATCGGATGTATACAGCAAATATAAAATGGATCCTAATATACTACCTTGGAGAACTCCCGCTTTAATTGGTTGAGGCGAGCTTAAAAAATCTCCTTCTTTAAGTATAAACTTACGATGAGTTAAGTATCTTTTTAACAGCTTATAAAAATTAGTGGGTTTTGCCTTTTTTACTACGTTTACTAATCTGTGAATTTGGTAATAGTGCTGTGCTCTCTTCTAAAATAGAATTGGTGGTTCGAAGTACATCCTTTTTCGGTCAAAATTGTGTTTAGCTTAGTGAATAATATTTTCTCGAATAGTTTTGACATATTTGATAACAGACTTTTTGTGTGGTCTTTTCCTGGTTTAAGTATCATAGTAATAAGAGAAACCTTCCAGTCTAAAGGAAAATACTCAAGGCGTAAAATGGTGTTAAAAATAAAAAGAATTATTCTAATGTGATACAGATTTACATCAGTGTGTAGTTTTTGTCTTAACATGAGGGTGGTCTAACCTCTGGGAGAAAGCAATGCTTCTAATAACGCGCTCTTTGAGCATAGCGATACAACAATTTTAGACATAACAATTTTAGAATAAGACTGGCAGGGCTATGGTCATACCCCTTGTTAAGGAGTAAGAGACTATTAAAACTCCTGTTACGCAATTGGTCCCTCTGTTAAAGTGCAGTATCACCCATCCTGCGATTTTGACCCAAACCACAGCCACCACGGTAATCCCGGAAAGGTGCAAACCGCTATACCCGCTACAAAATCCTCAACTGGTTGTAAATGTAAAATTATCAAGTCGACTGGGTGTACTCTATAAAGTTCGGTGAAAGTGTTTCGAATTCTGCAACATCTTATATTTTATATTTTACATTTCAAAATATCATGAAATTGCGAAGCAAAATTCAAGATAAAGAAATTCGTAGATAAAATGCAAAGCTAAGGAAATTTGTTAGACCTTTTTGAAGGACAAAGAAAAGATATTTTAATTTGAATATATACTTGTAGTAACCTTCTACTAATTTTCTCCTTAAAATCTTAATTTTTTTGACAGAACTTTAAAAATCGGTAAAGACCTGGATGATTCTTATGCGAATCCTATTCAATAAAAAATTTAATTTCAGAATTTCTATCAGTTACGCAGTTTTGCATATCAGCTAACGATTTATTAAAAATTCCAAGAATTATTTTTCTCCTTTAGCGGATTCTAATGTAAGAAGAACTATGTACGAGTATGTATATTTTATCGTAAAGAAGTAAATTAGATTCCAAACAAATTCATGTTCTTTTTCTTTGTACATCTTGTACCTTGTCGCATAACCAACCATATCAAATCTTTTGTTCATAATTTAACATTATTTTTATGTCTCTTCTTTTTATTTTTATTTACTCCTCCTTAGTTATTTTCTGACTCTTTTCTGGTTCATGTGATTTATGGCTTTTTGCCTTTTTGGCAGAATATTTAGTACTTGAAAGATTGTAGTTGTAGACATTTTAGTTTTACAAATAGTGTCATCTAAACACAAACACAAATTCTGTACTCTCATCCTCTACTTATGTATATTTCTCCAACCTCTTTCTCATCAAACCCTTGAATTAAAAAAAATTTTACTTTAGTTGTCATTTGAAACATTTAAAGTTCATACTTTCGTCCTCATTTATTTATTTATTTAGTTATTTTACGTGTGTGTCGTCTCAGCATTTTGCATTGTCCTGTCTGCCTTCTTTGGGTTATTTCCAGGCTTTTGAGGAGATTCGTTCAATTGATAATTTCAAATAGTTTCATTCTAAGTAATTGCTGACTTTTGACTTTAGAATGTGTTTGCACTTTGTTGTGATTGTTTAGCTATTTGGGTTTGAAAATTTGAATTGAATTATTTGTTCAACTCGATTTGAAAATTAGATATTCAAACCACATGCTGTGATTAGTAATGCTACATGTTTCGATATCCGTTTCCTGTTTTTTAAATAAAAGTTTTATATGGATATGAGAACGTAAAAGAAGTAGGCGTTTTTTATTGACATATTGTTTATTTTTTAGGTCATGCTGGTCATTCTGGTAAAAACAAAATTCACTCCATCTCACATTTTTAGTTTTAAATATCTCCTATGGCTCCTTCTGAACTTTCATCATGCCAGTTCAAAGCTGTTATTTTAAAGAGATTCATTTTTGTTATATTTTTAAAAAATCCTTTCAGATAAACCACAACCAACTTGAAAATAAAGTGCGGAATCGCTAACAAAATTGGTAGCTCCATAGTCATCCTCGGTTTTAATTCAGCGTTAGAGCGAATAGCGGGCATTTTCTCTGTTAACCTGTTTCGTGCTATTGTTGAATATATTCGACACTACATTTGTATAGTTACACTATAGATATAATTTTTTTTTATTTTTATTAAATTCCACAAAGAGCTTCATATGCTCAGGTAAGTCTATATTAAAACTGAAGGAAATCAGATATCTATAGTATGCTCGACTTAATTTAGCCAGCCTTCTATCATAGACAAGACCTAATTAGGAGCTCGTTACTGTCCGCCACCATGGGTAGGTATAAGAAGAAAGCGTTAAAGTGGGCGTGGTAAATTTTGATTACCATAAAAACCTAAGTTGGGCTGTGATGAAGATCTAAACAAAAAATTAGCGAAATCGGTAAAGCCTTTCTCAAGTTATGCGCCTAGCAACGGACAACATTTAAAAAAAAATATATATTTTTTTTGCTCACTTTTTTGTCAAAAACAAAAAAAAAACAGTGAAAAGGTTTTTGAGAGTGATCCCCATTCTTATTTTATATTGTTTTTTATATTATTTTATACTGTAGAAAAAAATGTTGCGCGTTTTGCGCAATTTTTTACAATTTTTGGCAAATTTCTCCTTTTTAGGGTTCCGTACACAAAGTGTAAAAACGTAACCTATTGTTTTCGCTACAATGTCTGTCCATCTATCCGTCTGTCCGTCTGCCCGTCTGTCCGCCTATCAGCGCCTTTTATCGCTGGAACCGTAATAGGTAGACTCTTGAAATTTTCACAGATGATGTATAGCTGTTGCCGCTATAGCAACAAATACTAAAACTTATAGGGTGTTCCGATAGAGAGGTTTAATTCACGAATATGTATTTATTTCTTGAACTGTATGGGGCTCAAACTAAAGATTAACAAACAGTAATTAAAACTTAGTTCGCTATATAAACAAGTACAAAAAAAATCTAAAAATTAAACGGTGTTCCGATAGTGGTGTGATTTGCATGTATAAGGCCTAAGTTTTGAACCATAATAGGTAGACGCTTGAAATTTTCACAGAAGGTGTATAGCAGTGGCCGCTATAGTAACAAATACTAAAATTTAAAGGGTGTTCCGATAGAGAGGTGTTATTCAAGAATATGTGCTTATTTCTTGAACTGTAGGAGGCATGGGCTCAAGATTTAAAAACAGTAATTAAAACTTAGTTCGTTTTATAAAACAGTCTAAAAAAATTAAAGGGTGTTCCGATAGTGGCGTGATATGCATGTTTAGGAAATAAGGCCATAATAGGTAGACTCTTGAAATTTTCACAGAAGGTGTATAACTGTGGTCACTATAGCAATAAATAATAAAACTTACTGTTCCGAAAGTGAGGTGTTATTTACCGTTATGTCTTTATTTCTTGAGCTATAGGAGGCAACCACTTATAATTTGCAGACAGTAATTAACTCTATGTTCGCTTTCTATTAAATTAAACGTTAAAATTAAAAGGTGTTCCGAGAGTGGCGTGCTTTGCGTGTATATGGGCTAAGTTTTGAACAATAATAAGTAGACACTTGAAGTTTTTACAAGAGGTTTATTACTATGGAAACTATAACAAATAATAAAAATTAAAGGGTGATCCATCAGTGACATGTTTTTTACGTATATTACCTTATTTTTTGAACCGCAATAGGTAGGCCTGATATTTTTATAGAAGGTGTATTACCATGGACGTTATAACAACAATTCCTAAAATTTAAATATAGTGATGCAATTTTCGCGAATATGACTTTGATTTTAAAAAGAAAAGGGTGCCCCATAAGACATGAAAAAATTAACAACTAGAGTTTTTAAAGGCTAACTAAAATTAGTACGGCACCCTACGTGTGTGTGACTAACTCGCACTTGACTGATTTATTTCTGTTTCTGCTCATCTTGCCTAGGTAGATACGAGTAAGGAATCTTTTTGTCGGTCATAAAATGTTTTTGATTTTTAAGTTTTTTTAAATAAACAAATTTTTAATTTTAAATAGAATTTATTATTATTATTAATAAATTATTATCTACACATATTATAAAATTGAAACTTTCTGTCTGTCTGTCTTCGCATCACAGAAAAACTACGGGTTACATTCAAATAAAATTTTATGGAGAGGTACCTTAGCATCTAGGTTAATATATAGGATCTCTTTTCCGTAAAGTAATCTAATTTCCAAGAGAAAATAGAGAAAAAGTAGTAAAAGTACCGATTCAATGTTACTGCAGACTTGGCAGCAACTTTGATTTTTTAAACACTATTTACAGAAGTCTACAATAATTTTAGAATTTTAAATAAATTTAGAATTTTATTGTAAAGCTTATGTTTCTAAATAATTACCTGGTCAATTAAAAGGGGCACTGCAAACATATTCATATACTCTTGAAATTCGTTTTTGGTGTAGGACTTGGTATAATAATTCGAACCAGTTGCATATCTTTGTCTACGAGTTAATCCAAAAATTTTAAGAAAATTTCAGTGGATTTATAAAGAAGTGAAATTGCCACATTTAGGAATCACAATATGCAACGCAGAACTACCAAAAAAGACAAGGCAACGTTACTCGTTCCTAAAGAGCGAGAGCGAGCGATTTAATACCTCCAGATTTCCTTCTTTGAAACTGTTGGAAGAGATAGTCTACAAAGTCAAACTATATACGATTGCCGAACTGAACCAGGGGTGGAATTGTCACATCCGTAAACGTACCACACTTATCGTAAAAATACGTTTTTTGGATTATGACATACGTCAACTTATAATAATTCATACTTAAACTGATGATAATTCACAATAATTGAGATTATAACATACGTTATCGTATGACTAACCGTACGTCTTTTTACGAATTGTCATCTGTTAACAAAATTTAGTTCGACTAAATTAAAAAAAAGGAAACAAATTCGCCAAAAAATGTAAATTACATGAAATCGATTTTGTCCTTTTAATGATGCATCTAAAATGGGCTTCAGAGTATCCATCACTAGCATTTTTATATGGCGTAATGCAGCAGAGGATAGCCGGAGTTCTTTAAAAAAATGGTAAAATAATTAATTGCTACATTATATTTATGAATAAAAGAAATATGTATTATTACAAACATGTATTATTACAAACCTATTAAAATATTATTACAAACATGTATTATTACAAACCTATTAAAATGCCTTCTGTTAATTTCTTCAAATCTTAATAACAGACTTCTTACTATCATTGCATTTAAACTGTGAAAATCAATCCTGTTGAAGTACATGTGTTCATTGTCTACTGGTTTTTGTAATCCAATATGCCTTCCAACAACACATCCTACAACTTATAATTTTATCCACATAATTAATAAATTAAATTAGAAAAATAAATTAAACAATTATGTATATATTTATTGAATCTACCTCCATTTATTTCATATTTTTAAAAAGAATTAGTCCTTACATTCAGACGACTCTTTAGGTGCAAACTTTATATGCTTCGCACACAATTTGTTCAGTACGGCCGAAGTAACTTCGGAAACTGTACTCTGAAACATTTCGAACAGATTGTCACTTCCTTTTGAGTGTTAGTAATCACCCGTTGCCAAAATGGACAGAATTACTGCCAGTTGTAACATTGGTGGCACAGCTTTGGCATCTAAGTGGGATAAATTTAATTCAGCTAATAGATAGAAAAAAGCTTCTCTACTTAAACGAAACCGCTTTAAAGATCTGCAATGAAGGATGTCCGTACATGCATAGGCCGGTTTATTACGCCGATCACGCAGCTGCCTACGTACTATTTTTTCATACTCTTCGCTATCACTTGAATTAAGATAAAAAATAAATTCGGGGTCCATTTTTAATTTTTGTAAGTTTTAATAATTTAGTTTTTTTAATTTTGATCTATATTGATAGTTTCACATCTGTTGTTAATTAAATATTCATTTACAAAAGTTTTTAATTGGAAAACTATTGTGAATCAAACAAAACATTACGATCCGTTGGCAATCGTAGGTCATAATGTCATTCAGTTAACACGATATTCGTATCACGTAATTTTTTTTTCGTACGATTGTCGATACGTTCACGGATGTAACGATTACACCCCAGGTCAACCGACGCACAGTGGTCAATTTCGCGAGATAGCGGTCAAAACTCTATAACTTTTGACCGGATTGATATTTTTTTACGCAATTTGTTTTGTTCAATAGGAGGGACTTTAAGCTTCAATTTGCGTGTTCAAACGTAAAAATCGACTGATAGGAACGTAAGTAATGTGGAGTTAAAAATGCATTTTAATTTTTTGTTGAGTTTCCATGTAAAAGTTGAATATTTTGACATTTTAAATAGGTATTTTTTTATAATTTCTTATTTTCTTCAATCGTATTTTACAACCAATACTTATTTATTATTCCTAAACTTATTTTTGGTCAGAAAATGCCAACATTTGGCCCCTGATATTTATTTAGTCTCAATATTCACAGGGGCCAAAGGTTGGTTTTTTTGGAAGAAAGCTAATTCTTGTGAGGATTAAACTGAAAAATAACACTGCAATTCCCAACAATATCAATACCATTTGGATTTATTATATACAGAACACAACATCGATAAAATTTTAAGTAAACTTTTACTATTGATTTAAAGTGCACATATATTTTATTTAAATGTATTAATAAAAATTTATACTAAAATTAGAAACAAATTATAATCTTTAAACTAGTATTAATTAAACAATATTAGTAAAAATTTCTTCCAAATAGCTTTGATTTTCATTTTGCAGTAGTTGTTTAGCTTCTTTATCTAACTCTAATGAGGTTGATTTCCATTTTTGTCGAATATTGGACATATATGGGTCTGATGTGCACAACAAAATATTAATAAGATCTTCATTAGTACAATATCTGGAAATTTTTCTTGTATTGTGCTCGCGAAAGAATCTGTAGTCTTTGTTCCTTCATTAAAACTATCGTCTTGTGTTGGTGGTTGGCTCAATTGACTTGACGTTTTTTGGCATATGGTGCAGCTTGACGAAGACTTTGTTTCGGTTAAAGCTTGTGCAGCTTTTCCATCGATCATTGTAAGTGACATTTTAAAGTTAACTTCGATGCATTGGTCATTAAATTCAAATATCACTGGTTGAAGTTCTTTAATTACATCTCTTATTTTGCCAACTTCTTCAGTTATGACATCATCAGTTTCTTTTTTGTAAGCAAACTTTATTGGTCTACAAAATTTTTTTGACGAGGGAATTTCATTCTTCCATACATCTATCTCTGCAGCTCTACTAGTTGACGGTTCTGAACCAATATAAGTTTTTGTTAAACGTAATGGAACGAAAGAAATCATGAATAAATTGGCATCTGATGAATTTTCCGCATTCATTGTTTGTATTGTTTCTGGCCACAGGACCCATCACATCCCCATTTAGAAATTAAAGTCATGCTGCAATTTTTAAACTTCTTTAAATAGTCAGCATCAAATTTCTTTAATAATCGTTCTGCAGTGTGTTCAAGAAGATCCTGCAATTTTATTTCTGCTGAACTTGAAGCAGTTGGTGAAGGTAAGCAATCTTTTTTGGCAGAAACTATATCTCGATATGATGGAAAAATTCCACAATTTTTTTCATTGGTTCGCTTCCGCAATTCTGTATATTGGTTTTTAGTCATTTTCAAATCCAAAAATAGTGCAAATGCTTCTTCTGGAGTAAATTTATTTTCTTCAGTTGGTGTCGGCATACTTTCTAAAATCCTTTTTGTGCGTCTGGGGTTTGCTTCCACTATTTTTTCAATGTTAGCAATTTTACTCTTTTTAGTTTTCGATGGTTGAATTTGATGCAGAAATGAATCCTTTATGATGCTACAAGAAACTTCTTCATTGATATGTTTAAGCTTGCGTCTTCGTGATCTTTCACTACAAGTATCAATTGGCTTTGCTGGTCGACCACCTTTTCCAGTTTGATGGCTTTTTAAAAATAAGTTTATTTCTTAGCCATTCTTGGTTGCGTGAGTAAAACAATTTCTTGTTTCTGGAACATTGATTGTACCGGTTTCTTAAAGTATTTAAAAAGTTTTTTATTTTTAAGTTATGAATTTTAATTTCTTGTTTGTCGCATATTTTGAAGAATGGATTATAAAATAAGATGAAAATCTTTTCGTTCAAAATATATATCAGATAGAACACTGTAACTGAATTTAGCCATTGTTTAAACAATAATCAAGAAAAAATGAATGCATGGATTAATATACTATTGCTCGAATTTTCAACATGATCTTTTCTACCACTTTGAAACATAATATAACAGGTCCTTGGTTTTACCAGTTATTTCCATTGGTTTTAAATTTATTTGCAATTTGCAGGTATTTAAGTTATGTAATATTAGATGGCAATAAAATCATTTTTTACCTTTTCCAAATGAATTGCCAGATACCTTATAATTTGTCAAAATTTTAATACACCCTTCTATGTGGACTAGGTCCAAATATGGGCCAACTTCTCCTAATTTCAACAGAATTATTTTTTGGGTCAATAAGAACTCTTGTACAAAATTTCATAAAAATATATGCATAATAGCCACTTTCACATACAAATAACTTCTCAAAAAATATGACATGGATTTGTACCGAATATCTTACATTGGGTCAGAAATTGCTGTAGCTCAAAAAGTGCAGTCCCGATGCATGGACATGTATACATAGGAATGTAGGGGAGAATTAGGACTACAAAATAGTAAATTTGTGTTTTGACTCAGCTTGACTCACAGGAGTTGTGCTCTATGAAGTAGGAAATTTCCGAGAAATTTGACCTTTTTTAAAAAAAATATTTAAATTGTTCTGAAAACCGTAGAGCTTCACTTTTTTTTACCAGTAATAGGAAATAAGTTACGTTACCACACAAAATTTATTTTGTCCAAAAATCTTGAAAAACAAAAAAGTTATGATCATTTAAACTTTAAAAATTAACTAAAAATATCATAAATTTACTAAATTCTGAAAAAGCCCATTTTGGACCACCCTGTTCTCAGTGAAATAGTTGAAATAGAGTTCTAGTTTTTTGGCTCCCGAGGTTTACTACTGTCTACTTTCATATGAGTCTAATAACTTTAAAATCGGAGAACAAAAACCAAAAGGAGTTTTGGCCGCTATCTCAAAATATTGACCACAGTGCGACGCAAAATAACTGCCATCAGACCTGCGCTTATTAGAAATGTTATCGAAAATTAGACCATTACATTACGTCATGCCACATAAGTCGGGCTGGTATTTTTTTCCGATATAATCTTGCATTCATTTTTGTAGATAATAAATTGAAACGAAAACTTAAAAAAAGTGTTTACATAATAAATAAATGCCGTTGCGATTGACGTTGATAAATGTCAAATAATTTAGAGAAGCAGACAAGTTTCGATCTAACAAGTAAGAGTGATATATTTGCCCGTGCCGAATCTAATATACCCTTCACAATCCATACTGATGATAGATAATATATTACGTTGTTATATATCCAATTCCATAACACTGAATATCAGTTTTTACTTATATGGATTCCAACTTTATTTGTAAACCTAGCTGTGCCCACACACGTTATGAGCGTAAATCCACACTAAATTTTACGACTCTGACGTATTTACTTTATATAAAGGTACCCATTCCTGGATACAATTCTAAAAATTATATAAAATTCTAAAAATTATTGTAACAGAGCTTTACAAGGTTTTAAAAATATTTTAATAACAATGTAATTCCACAAAGTCAACAGATATTTTTTCAATATCCTATATTGAAACCAGGATACTAAGGTACCTCCTCAAAATTTTGTTAAAATCCATCCAGTAGTTTTTACGTGATGTAAGCACAGAGAGAAAGACAGACAGACAGGAAATGAGTTACTGTTTTATTATATGTATAGATTATAGTATAGAAGTGACTAAATAGATGTTTTGTTTATAATTTAATTTTTTGTTAATATTTGGATAAATATATAATTTTTTTGGCGAAACTTGGATGTTTTTGTGAACTTTGGAATTTTGGTAAATTTAGGTTTTTTAATTAAATTTTGTTAAAAATATGATGGTTTAGTGAAATTACGATCTTTGATAATCTAGAGTTTTTTTTATAAATTTTCGGTTTTAAATATAATAAGGCAAAAACAATAACAACAATGTGTGAAAAATATAAAAAAAATAAAGCCGCTCGCTTTTTTTTTAACAATATCTCCGCCATTAATGGACTAAAGTTGCAGGATTCCAATAGCAAATCTTTCGGCACTATGCCTGTCAGATTGCTGCACATATGTATGTATATTTTTAATATGTATTAAAAATATGTTACACTCATCATTTTCATAGAAATATAGAAATTATTTTTATTAATTATTTCGAAAATAGTTGGTAAAAATTTTGGAAAATTTTTTTTGAAAATTTTTTTCGAAAATTTTTTTTTAATTATTTTATTTCTCGCAACAACCTTTTTTTTAGGTTAAAAAAGATGTTAAAAAATATAGGTGGGCGTGGTTTTTTGCCCGCTGCCTCCAATTGAGTGGTCTGATGTTGCCATATTTCAATTTTTGAAACTTTGCCTGGCAGATTGCTAGAGTTATATTTTCTGTATCTCTTCGGGTGCCTTGGCAAAGTTGATTTCAACCCGAACATAGACGGACAGACGAACATCGCTAATTCAACTTTTCTACTTATAAGGATCCAGAATATACATATATACTTTATGAGGTCGGAAATTAATATTGTAGAAATTACACACGAATTGACAAACTTATATATACCCTTTCCACCTGTGGTGAAGGTTGTAAAAAATTAAAATCCTAATAGAAATTAATTTTAGTCGATTCACCGATATAATTTGTTGGTTATTTTTTAATCGAAATTTGCAATTTTTCTTACTCGAACGATTAATTGACTTAAAATTCCACAATTAATCGAACGATGATTAATCGAGTGAATATTCTAATTCTAATACAACACAACAAGTGTATTGTGAATTAGACAATTGTGTTTTAAATGAAATCATTTTTTATACTATAATTTTATGTCTATAAAAAGTAATTAATTAATTGCTTTTCATTTTACTTCCATTGCTAAAGCAGAACAACTTTATTTAAATCTATAACGATCATCTTAAATTCACTCAAGTAATAATTATGCATAAATTAAGTTAAAAAAAAAAAAAATCAATAAAACAATAAAAATATTTCATCGCCTCTGTGTGGTTCTTTGCATTGATTTTATTGCTTCAATTTCAATTTAATTTTAAAATATTAAATGTCTATAAAGACAGACATTTAAATCACTTTATGCTTGAATAACATCCCTTAAACGAACAACAACAACAAATGGAAATTGGCAAATATTTTGTAAATTTAGATGGGGGAAAATAAATTGTTGGCAAATTCTTGACTTTTTGAAAAAAACACTCACTTATGCTCACACACACACACACACACTCAAACATATACATCGGGCTAATGATGCTCAATTTAACTTTTGTTGGTTTATTATTGTAATACTCTGTTGTTTTTGTTAAACATCCATCTATTGAAGTGCGGTGAATGTGATGATTCCTTTAACAAAAATTTGCTTAGTGGGTTTATTACTCGTATCCGGAAGGTTGCTGTTGTCTTTTTAGGTTTTTTATAGCTTTTCGTGTCTGTTCAACATAATTTAAAGTACTTTATTTGTTGTTGTTTTTTGAGAGAGAAGGCTCTAATGTTGGTGTTCATAATTTTGTGGTAAAATATTAATTTAAATTTGTTAAAACTTCAATTTAACTTCAACTCAATTTACGATAATTAGGATTTACTTATGGAGTTAAGAATAATTACATCACTAAAAGAGCTTGCAAGTAAAGTGTCAATAGTTTTTTTTACGCTTGCCCAGCTTTAAAGAATAAAATACCATACCCATTTCAAACAACAAAAAAACCACAAGCTTATTGATGTTTGAAATGTTTATCTAAGATTAAATGCTAAAAACTATAGGCAAAATTTGAAAAAAAATGTGGGAGCTACCTTAGTTCATGGGCCCAAAATAGGATAATTTTTCAAACAGATGAAATTTGAAATCAAGCTTAAGTTCGTTTTATTCTCTCTAAGAATGAATGATATAAATTACAAAATTAGGTGACTATGTTAAAGAAAAATTGGGAAAATTTAATTTTTAGACACCAGCAGAGCGGAATACACATTATCTAGGTAGCTACGTCCGTCATCAGCACTCTATGTATCTATCAACTTTGGGTAGTGTTAAGTTGTAAACATCATCTATTTAACCAACCAAACTCAGATAAAGGAATACGAGAAAATTCGCATTCAATCATCTATCGTCAGTTGGTGGGAACGTAGTCTACCAATACCTAAACCTTCCGTCTTGTTATTTATATTTTTACTTTAATATCTACAGATTGGGTGATTAATTAAATAATTTTTAATTAATAATTTAATAAAAATATCTCCTTACCAAGTCGGCCGTGCCCGAATCTTATATAACCTTTACCACAGTGATTTGATTTATGCATACAAATACAGGTATATAAGGGGTGATCCATTTCGAGGTTCCCTAATCTTTTTTTTAAAGAAAAAACACAGAAAAATAAAATTTAATCCAGAATGTTTATTATCATTTGAAAAAATGGTAGAAAAATGGTTGAAGAAATGGAGAATAAAAGTGAATGAACAAAAATGTACTCACATAACTTTTACACTGCGCAGAAAATCTTGCCCCCCTATTCGGATAAATAACCAAACGATACCTCAGCTTTCAGAAGTCAAATATCTCGGCATACATCTTGACCGGCGGCTTACATGGAAACGGCACATAGAAACAAAGTTAACACAAATGAAGTTGAAAGCAGTCCAACTAAACTGGCTAATTGGCAGAAATTCTACTCTAGCTTTAGACTGCAAACTTTTATTATACAAGTCAATTCTAAAACCAATATGGTGTTATGGCATTCAATTATGGGGCACTGCCTCAGCTACCAACGTAGAAAAAATTCAAAGGCGCCAAAATAAGATTCTACGTATTATTACATCTGCTCCCTGGTATATAAAAAATTCGAACATCCATAAAGATCTAAACGTGCCATCAGTTAAAGCAGAAATAGCGAAACATGCCATAAGGTATTTAAAGAAGCTTGAAACTCATCCGAATCCACTGGCCCGTAACATACTAACTGAACCTGGTTACATTCGACTAAGAAGGAGAGACACTGCTTCACTCATCCGTACATCAGAGGGATAACCCACAAATTGCAGTTACCGTGAAACATACATTTTTTTGTCCAGCACTGGTTGGACTTAACAAGTATATTTTTAGACTTAAGATATGAGTAATTATTGATAGTTCAATTATATTGAAGATACAATAAATAAAAATTGCAAAAAAAAATTTAAAAAACATTCTTTGGCATTTATTTTTTGTTGGCCGTTGCTACGTCGCAGATGGTCCATTCGTTGAGTCCAATTTTCGAAGACTCGTTCGAGCATTTCGACTAGTAACTGGCGATTGACACGCGTTATGTTTTCCTCCAAGGCCTGAATCGAAGCGGGTTTTTCCGCATAATCTTTTGACTTTACATATCCCCACTGGAAAAAGTCTAACGATGTGATATCACACGATCTTGGTGGCCAATCGACCGGCCCAAAAAGTGAAATTATGTGCTCACCGAAATGTTCTCTCAATAAATCCATTGATTGATCTGATGTGTGGGAATTGGCGCCGTCTTGCTGAAACCAAATGTCGCCAAGATCACGAGCTTCAATTCCAGGCATCAAATAGTCTGTTATCATGGCACGATAATGGTCGCCATTGACGGTTACGTTCGCACCGGCATAATTTTTAAAGAAATATGGACCGATGATTCCACCGGCCCACAAACCATACCAAACCGTTGTTTTTGGTGAAGTGGCAGCTCTTGAATCTCTACAGGTTGTTCTTCGTCCCAAATGCGGCAATTTTGTTTGTTTACATACCCATTGAGCCAGAAATGGGCCTTATCGCTAAACAAAATTTGATTCGAAAACGTCGAATCTTCTTGGAACTTTTCAAGAGCCCATAAAGCGAAGCGATTCAGGCGTAAGTCTTTCCATTATGAAATGCCAAACACTACTAAACAAAAATAACATGACAGCATGACACGACTCACACGTGATCTGTAAAAAAAAGGCTATTGAAAAAAATACCTCGAAATGGATCACCCATTATATAAATGGATGTATTGATAGCGCACTATTGGTACTACACTGCACATCATACCTACTCTCCAATCCTGCTCTTACGTCATCAGGGCCCATCGAAGTTTCAAGAAAACAATCATAAAACTTGCAAGTGAAGCTACCAATTAAAAAACGTGTGCAGAATTTTTCATCGAATCAGTGCATTGTGAAGAGTACTGTGAGATATACACATATATCTATAAATGGACGTAGTGATAGCGCACTATCAAGTATTGATCCCACACTTAGAACCACCAAACCGTAATCTTTCATTCATTTCTTCGGGATAGGGCTCATGTAGCTGCACACATTTCCCCCATACACACTCTACCCTCGTCAGGGCCCAATCAAGAAAAAATTTCTAAAAAGCATTTATTATACAACTTGAAAGTGAAGGTCAGGTTAGGTTAAGCAGGCAGCTCCAATACAGCTCACTTGTATCCAAGTATTGGTCCCTTTGTGTTACCTGCAAAAGAGGCGGGGAAAAAGGAAAAGGGAGAGATAGAAAAGAGAGAAAGCGTTGAGAAAACATAGAATAAAAACACAGACAGTATCAGGCAGAAAAAGAAGGTCAGAAATGTAGAGAAGTAGCCACGGAGGGCAGGTTGGTCGAGACAGGTTGTCGAAGAGAGTAACTATACCTCGCCAAGTGGAAGTGGGTTAGAAAACCATCCGAGGGTCCTCAGAAAGAAGTTAATCCTGCTCGGTTCCAATAGTGAGACACAAGAGACTCTTGCAAAGCACCGTTGTCCAAGGTGCTGGAGGCGTTGATATTCTAACGCAGGACAATGGCAAAGGAGGTGTTCGACAGTTTCCTCCTCTTCCTCATCTTGACTACTTCTGCAGAAATCGTTATGATGGAGACCTATTCTTCTTGCATGAGTTCCAAATCAGCAATACCCAGTGACTCTTGATATTAAGTCACGTAGCTGCATTTCTGGCAGCCAAAATAGCAAAGCCGTTCTTTTGTGATCCAATAGAGGTCAGATCGTCTTCGAAGTCGACTCATTGGACCATCTTACCTGGGCCAGATCATATAAGGCTCGATTTAATCGATACCCACAAGCTGAAAGGGGAATGCCACAATAGACGTCAATGGCGTTATCGTTAAGCAGAGTTTCCTTCTTTGCTAGTTCATCAGCAACACACCTGTTAAGGACAGAATTGCAGCTTTACTGTCGGTACAAAACCAGATATCCCTATTGAATATTTTGTGGTACCTTAACCACTTTGCCGCTCTTTTGATAGCAGATATTTCTGCTTGTAAGACGTTACAGTCATTTGGAAGTCTGAAAACAAATCTTGATTCCAAACTCTTCCATATAAACGCCACCCCCAACCCTATCAACTCTTTCAGAACTTGAAAGTGAAGCTACCAATCAAAAACCATAGTGCACTCCCTACAGTTTGTAGTCGGTATCCCGATGTTGTATATGTGTTTAATGCATCTAGGTGAATTGGAGAGATCAGAGATCACATCTATTTAAGAATCAAAAGCATGTAAAAAATGTCTGTATACACATCATGTAATATAACATCATTTTCATAGAATTTTTTTTTTGAAATATTTCGAAAATCGTTTGTAAAAGTTTTGCAAACATTTTTGTAAAAATATTTTTTGAAAACTTTTTGTAAATTTTTCTGTACAAATATGTTTTTGAACATGTTTTTTTAAATTCTTTATAAATATTTTTTACTGGTCGCGGTCTAATATCTATTTAAGAAAAAAAATCAAAAAAGAATCATTACAAACGAAAGAGAGAAAGAATCATTAACCGACTTCAAAAAAGAAGGAGGTTATCTATTCGTCTGAATGTAGCTTTTTTTATGTATGTAACCGCAGAACTCAGCCATTTCTGAACCGATTTTAAATTTTTTTTCTTTATTTGAAAGGTTGTGCTTTCAGGTTGGTCCCATTTTAAAATCAGTTCATTATATTAAAAATTAAAGGGTGTCCCCATACAACATACATGTTTTTTACGTGTATTAAGAACCTTAAAGGGCACCAAATTAAAATTTAAAAAAATTGCGAGTCGCTATAGCTTCCAACAGCAGAAATTAATAAAAAATAAATTAAAAATATAGAGGGTGTCCCCATAGGTGACGTCATTTGACCTATTTGAGCCTATCTTTTGAACCGTTATAGGCAAAACCTTGAAAATTTGACAGAATGTCAATTACTCTGACCGTTATAATAAAATGTATAAATATTCAAAATTTTAAAGGGTGTTCCAATAGTTCATTTAATTTGATGTGTATGGCCATACTTTTGAACACTTGTACATATACCGCTGAAATTTACAAAGAACCTGTATTGCTAAGAACGCTTTAACAAAAAGTATAAAGATTGAATTTGGAAATAAAAGAGTGTCCCAATAGTTAATATAATTATATGTATGTGGCCAAACTTTTGAACTGTTATAGACAGACAGCTGAAATGTACAAGGAATCTGTATTGCAAAGTCCACTATAGCAAGTATACAATTTGAATTTAGAAACTAAAGGGTGTCCCCATAAATTATGTAATTTGATCTATATGGCCCTATCTTTTGAACCGTTAAACGCAAACACTTGAAAATTAGGCAGAATATTCACTACTTTCTCTGGTATGATATCAAGTATAAATATTTGGAATTAAAATAAAAAGGGTGTCCCAATAGTTCATGTAATTTGATATATATGGTTAATTTTTTTAACTGTGTTATATACAGGTAGTTGAAATTTACATAGAATCTTTTTGGCCAAGTCCTCTATAACAACAGGTCTTTAATTTAAAATTGTAAATGAAAGGGTGTCCCAACAGGTGATGTTATTTGATCTATGTGACCCTATCTTTGAAACTATTATGGACAGAGGCTTGAAGGTTTTCCCATAAAAGACGGATGCTGGTGAAAATAGCTTAAATTATGAACAGTAATAGGTAGATGCTTGACATTCACATAGTCTTTACTTTTTTCCGCTAATTTTGGCGCATCAATTATTTGGTTTAAATCTAATTCTTATAGACTACTTCTTACATTTTTAGTTTATAATTGGTGCCCCTCTATCTGTTTTGAAGTCGGTTTTTTTTTTGCAAAAATTATGTAATCTTAGGTCGATTTACCCACGTCGATATATCTGTGCAAAGCAAGCACTTTCCTTAAATATTGTTACAAAACTGTAAAATTTTAAAATATTAGTTGTGGTCATATTTTTTTTTTAAGTAAAACTAGCTGCATTTGGCTGGTCCGCAGAAAATACCCAGAGTCTTTGGCGGGAACTGAACCTTTAACAAGTATACAGTTGCATTATATTTTTCTTAGTGCAATTTTCTTCCCCCTACGTTCTGATACCCAATTGGTAATAAATTTCTTTGAGTCTCGTGCTGTCACTAGCCTTTTACCTACGACTGAAATGATATCAGACTGGCTACATTTTTCTCACCACAGAGCTTTCGCAATTGCTTAAATTTGTCTAAGGGTAAGATCAAGATTAAAATGTGCCTGCCCGTGGGTCCTAAGCTAAAGTACGCAACATTCGCATACAATGTGCCTCTTTTAGGAATAGTCTGACGATAGTATGACAAGATAATACTTGAAGTTTCCATGACCTGTTCCTAATTCCTGATTATATCTCGCCTTTCCGCCAACTTGTAGTTAACCAAACCAGCTATTTGTGAGATTTGCAACGACAACCCGAAACTGATACACTAGCACACCATCTACTAGCCCACTGGAGCACCGGTTGTTAAGGTTCGATTTGAGAAAAATGATAAATGTTCTTGTCTGGTCAGTTCAAAGTCCCGATTTTAAATATATAGACAACCTAAGCAGAATCTCGGGGAGTTGTGACAGAAAACATTAATTCTTAGCCGTGTTGTGATGTGATAAAATAATAAATAAATTACAGATAGAATGGTTTGTATTCTTGAATGTGGAAGTTCCTTGTAGGAGGATTTCATGGCTATTATATATACATGGCTATTATATAATATACATACTTTCAAAAAGTATATTAGTAATCGGTGTTGTACGAAATGCCCCAAGCGCATCTCTAATCGCCGTATTTATTTTAGTTTTTATTCTTCTAAATAAGGAATTTGGGCTGTGACCAAAAAAGAGGAAGCGCATAATTAATTTTAGTCAAAAGAATCGTTTTAACTATTGATATCAGCGATAGTATATTACAATTAAAATTTTGGCTGGATAAGCATTTTATTACATTAAGTGTTTCGATAGTCTTGTTGAGAGTCCAATTATATCTGCTGTTGATATACAGCCCAATTATCTTCAGGGTTTCTACCTGCATATGATTCTATGATTGCAAGGTCTCCTTCTGAAATATGTATGCCTTTACATTTAGAGTTAGATAATTTTGCACCCGAACATTTACACCACTCGTTAATCTCCCGAAAGAGGTCATCAACATTAATTATTCCATTTATTTTGCAACTGTATTTAATCATTAAATTTAAGTCATCTGCGTAGGCTGTAAAGTCTATGTGTTTGTAAATGACAATTATAGAACAGATTTGGTTACAGGCTATTAAAAGCAGTATATTGAGGGATTCCGTTTTGTAGTGGATAACAGTTAGAGAGATGTTTGCTGACGTTTTTTTTTATAATTTTTTCGACATGAAGTTTCTAATATGTCATATAATTTTGGGTACAATTCTCTATGCAAGCATTTGCTGCATAATTGTGTGCGCTCCAATTTCGTCAAGTGCTTTCTCGAAGTCTGTTGTTTCTTTTACGAAAGGCTATTTGCAATCTGATAATCTACATATAGTATAGGATCGATTGTAGATTTGCCTTTTATGAATCCGAATTGTCGACTATCGAGAACGCTGTGTGTCTTAACAAGCCACTATAGCCTATTTGCTATGATTTTATCGAGAGTTTTCGATAGGCGGAACTTAACAGATATTGGTCAAAATTAATTAAATTTCCTAAGGTCTTATCAGATCGCTTGTTTTAAATTGCTGCGAAATAGGATAGCTGAATATGTTGTAATAGAGTTGAAGTAGTCTCTATTTCACGCCGCCTGGAATATGTTTAATCATTGGATATGAAATCCTTTTTTTTTACTTTAATACACAGTTTTACTCTTGTAAGTTCGGAAAGGGTTATACATTGTTCAATTATGTGAATCTGTTTTTATGATGTTGGAATTCATTTGGGAATCGGAATCCGCTGAGTCTACTGACCAGTATTTACATAATTTAAGATAAATTTGTTAAAAGTTTACTTAAAAGTTTACTTTTAACAAATTTACTGCTTTGCAATATTAAAGTTTTAACCGCCAAAATAAATCTTTTTACAAAATCATTTTTCCTAATCACTTTTCAATAATAAATGACTGTCACAGTTTAAAATCCTATTAAATTTACTTGTAAACGGAAATTCAAACTCCACTGCTATTTAAAATTCAACAATAAAACTGTAACAGATGTTATGACTGTCGGCACATTAACAATTTATAAATTTTATATTTAAATCAAAATAATGTTTTTCTGTTTGTATCGGTCTTATCACTAGAGCAAAACATTACTAAACAAGGTGTTAAATTGCCGATAATTACACGAATTGTTGCGACTACATGTTGGAAATGTACAATAAATAAATTAAAAAAATATTATTTTATAATTGCAGCACAATGAATATGTTGTTTTAATACAAATGCCAGCACTAAACGATTTTAAAAATTTCATACAGTTTCAATTTTATTAAAATTAATAGAACGTGAACGCCATTAAAATTCGTGAATTAGAAGTAATAAAGTTGTTAGTGGTCAGTTCTTCTGTACTCTTTCGGAATGAATAAGATTTTTTTTTGATTTTTGACAGTAAAAATATTCCTATTTCTTAGTGAAATCATTTGTATGAGAAGAGCTTCTAGAATTCCCAAGACTTATATATCTAATCGCTCGCTTTCTGGCATATTAATAGTGAAAAATCTGCACCCGAAAAGGGTAATAGCAACCATGAAACACACGCAAACAGCACAGGCTGGATTTCAGGTGCAATAAATAATATGAAAATCTAAAAGCATTATGATAATATACTTTAGACAAATAATTTTTCAAATTTAATTTAATTTAAAAGAAACAACGGCAATTGGGAAAAGATTTTTTTTTTCGAATTTATAGCTAAAAGAAAAAAAAAAAAATAAAGAAAAAAATTATATTAAAATATTTTTTTTAACATGAAAAAAATAAAGCTATAAAACTCCATAGAAAATGTTTCAATGTACATATCAGCCGTTTATTTTGAAAGTGTCATAAGTCACTTTCCAAAAATACCAAGGTAATGATAACATTGATTACAATTTAACGGAATTTCTTTATTTTTACAAAAATTTGCAATCAAATGTTAAGCGGCACTTACCTAATGATCATGAATTTGGTGTAATAGAAATGGCTTTGGGAAAACCAAAATATATATACACTCTAATTCTTAAATGCATATATCGATTTAAAACGAGAGTAACTTATGCCACTTTCAAAATAAACGGCTGCAACAGTTTTATTTAATAGATATACATATTATATGTGTTAATAAGAGGTTAGTCACGAAGGCCTAATATATAAGTTAAAGCAGAACTTGCCCGAAAATTTTTATAAGCTCTTAAAAGATTATTTAACGAATCGCAAGTTCGCAAGAAGGAGATTAACTTCGCCACAGCTCATTAAAGCCGGAGTTCGCAAAGGTAGTATATTGGGACCAATTTTATATTTACTGTACACATCAGGTATGCCAATTAGCAACCGCGTCCACACATCAACATTTGCAGATGGCACAGCTTTTTTAAGTATTCATGAAAGCGCACAAGTAGTGTCACAACTTTTACAAGACCACATACTCAATTTGGAAATATGATTAGAAAAAAATGGAGAATAAAAGTGAATGAACAAAAATGTACTCACATAACTTTCACACTGCGTAGGGACTCATGCACTCCTATTTACATAAATAACC
This sequence comes from Phasia obesa, assembly GCA_949628195.1. NCBI lineage: Eukaryota > Metazoa > Arthropoda > Insecta > Diptera > Tachinidae > Phasia > Phasia obesa. The sequence continues at coordinate 158,538,525 of OX451215.1, forward strand.
AAATGATACCACAGCTTTCCGACGTCAAATACCTCGGTATACATCCTGACCGTCGCCTTACTTCGAAAAGCCACATAGATTTCAAGTTAACATAAATGAAACTAAAAGCAGTACAACTAAATTGGCTTATTGGCAGAAACTGCACCCTGAGCTTAGATTGTAAACTTCTTCTTTACAAGTCGATGCTCAAACCAATTTGGTGTTATGGGATTCAGTTATGGGGCACTGCCTCAGCTAGCAATGTAGAAAAATTTCAAAGGCGCCAAAATAAGAATCTACGTATGATTACAGTTGCTCCCTTGTATATAAAAAATTCGAACATCCACAAAGACCTAAACATGCCATCACTTAAAGCAGAAATAGCGAAACATTCAGTAACTTATCTAAAGAAGCTTGTATCTCATGCAAAACCTTTGGCGCGTAACATACTAAGTGAACCTGGTTACATTCGACTAAAAAGAAGCGATACTGCTTTCTTGGCCGTACATCAGAGTTATGACGCGCAAATGATTGCAAAAACCATGAAACAAACATTATTTTTGTCTAGCACTGGCTGGACTTTAAAGTGTATTTTTATTTTAGACTTAAGATATGAGTAATTATTTTATAATTAAGTTTTTACGCTCTAGGTCTTTTTTATAAAAATATTGTAATAAATTTTATTTTTATAATCGATATTTCGCTACACCATTGGGTAGCATCGTCAGGAATTAAAAAATTGTTATATAATATTTAATTGAATGAAAAAATTAATTAATTAATTAATTTTTTCATAATTAATTAATTAATTTTTTCATTCATTTCATTCATTATGAAAAAATTAATTAATTAATTAATTTTTTCATAATTAATTAATTAATTTTTTCATTCAATTAAATATTATATAACAATTTTTTAATTCCTGACGATGCTACCCAATGGTGTAGCGAAATATCGATTATAAAAATAAAATTTATTACAATATTTTTATAAAAAAGACCTAGAGCGTAAAAACTTAATTATAAAATTATTAAAAAGGTCAAAAAGTATAATAATTTTATGAGTAATTATTGTTAGTTCAAAGATATTGAAAATACAATAAATAATAAATGTACAAAAAAAGTCGTTATAGGGGAGACCCATTCTTTTTGCATGGGTTCCAAATAAACAATGCCCAGTGACCGTTGATATCAAGTCACGTAATTGCATTTTCTGTATCTGGAGTAGTAAGGCCGTCTTCTTATCATCCAGTAAGGGCCAGACCGTCTTCACCAAGTGAATCGGCGCATTATCCTGCTGGAAGGTCCATTTAACGTCTTGTAAATCACGTGCAAAATCAAGGTGTTCGCTTTGTAAGAAATCTATTTAGATTTCTGCATTAAATTTTCCTAGCACAAAGCCTATGTTGGGCTTTCCTCTTGATAAAAAAATACTGCCCATACTATGAGTGTTACTGTACCATAAACTTGTTTGTGCCATGCTTGTGGGCTTCTTATGTCCACCCAATTTTTGTGGACTTTCTTTCACTGATTATCTAAGATTCAAATTCAATTTTCCAAAATTTATAATTTTCATAAAACACCATATGTTCATTTTTATGACCTTGTTTTAGACATGGTTTGTACCAAAGCGCTAAAAATGGTTTGTACCAAAAGCGCTAAAAATGTGGTAAAAGCACTAGGTTTGTATCTTTGCATCAGCTGTGGTTGGAAATAAAAAACTGTGGCGGCAAAATAATATATTGTAGGTTATGTCAAATGTAATTACACATGTAAGCAAAAATTAAAACCGTATGTAAAATGCCTATTTTGACAAACACATGAAATTACATATGGGTTATCAAACTGACAAGTCATATGACAAATACACGTCGTGTAAAACCATTTTTAATAAACAGCAACAAAAGATAAAGTAATTATAAGAGAATGTGTATGCCAACAACAACAACTGTACCGGTAGTATAACATAAGGTCCCGAGAAAAGTATTTTTGCACATATAATTATTTGACTGAATTCCTTTCTATTATACTATTCCTTTGAAAGAAATCCATACCAAATTTTAAGACTCTTATAGTGCTGCAGTTATGCCTTTTCTATATTTACTTTATACAGGAGTACCCATCCCTCGGTACGTACGCAGGATATTGCAATATAGGCTTTATACAAATTAATAAAAATTTCTAAAACTTTTATTCCTGCTTATATAAATAAAAGGTGCTGCCAAGTTCTCAGTACCATTAAATCGGTAAAATTGTGACTTTCACTATTTTATCTCTAATTTCTCTTGGAAATGTAGTTTTTTCTTAATGAGAACAAACACAGATAAAAATTTCCAAAAGAGGTGTTTTGTATTCCATATCTATTAATGTATTTACCATTAAAGGCTAGGATTCACTATCCTACACAATCGTATGATTTAATCATAAAGAAATCTGACAAATTTCTGCCCTACTTAAAAAATCGTTTCAAAATGGCGTTGTAGATGCCACACTATCATACAAAACAAGATTTTGCTACTCTGATCACATGGAAAAATACTATTTTATGATGTTTTTTTCAAAAGATTATCAAATCGTACAGATTGTCAAAAATTGTGTCACACACATACACTTTTAAACCACACTATCATACTTTTTGAGCACACATGGAATTTTTGACAAATCGTACGACTGAGTATGAGTATGAGTGAATCATGGCCTTAAACGGTACTATTACAGTTTTATTATATGTATAGAATATATTTAGATGTGTAGATTAGCGGTATATGGAGGGGCATTATTGTTATAAAATTCAAGAGCCCCCACGCAAACCCCTAAGGGTCTGTGAGCACATACACAATCTCAACGAGAATCTCACAAAGAGAACAAAACATGTAAAAATTTTAAATCATAGCATACAAACTTTCAACAATGTAGATTTGTGTCACTTTGCTAAATATTTAGCAAACCAATGCATTTTCCTTTTAACAACTTTTTTGGGGGCCTTCGATAAAAATTCAACAGCAAATAAGAAAAACTTACATTTCAACCTTCGTTTATAAAATTAGCTACTTGCAAAAATTTCTATAGTCATAATTACATACATAATCGCACTTGTGCAACAATAGTGTATTAACTCGAAATATTTATATTTTATTTTTTTTCCCGAAAATCGATATGCAGTGCTGACTACTATGTCCTATAAAAATTTCCATGAATTTGGCTCCTCTTTCATAACAGAACGTATAATTTGAAATTTCTCATAGTATCATATAAAATCATATAAAATCATATAAAATGAAAAACTTTATTGACTCTACTGGAAATTTAAAATTTTTGACTTAATACACTATTACTAAACAAGTACGATATGTTCTTATCTAAGAAATTTTACACTTTTTAAATTTATGATTCCCTTTCAATAGAAAATATTCTCATATTAATTTAACTTGGTTGGTACGTCTTTTTCCTTGCCGCCAGTTATGAATGAATGAATGGAAGATTGGAAAAAAACAACCAACCCGTTGACAAAACCGTCTCCCGTGTAAAATTTATGTGGTTCACCTCCAAAAATATTTGCCATTTTCACTTCATAAGAAAAACATTTTCATTGCATTTTTCTTTTTAACAACCAGCCCAAGGAAAATGTTTTATTATCCACACATCGTCGTTGCCACTCACTACCATCGGCATTTAGAGGAGTTTTGAGTATTAAGTCATATACTCGTACATATAGTTAAATGTCTGTTTATATGTACTCGTATGTGTGTTGGTTTCTAGGTATTAATGTGTTTTTTAAAAGAAAAGAAAAAATTCTTTTGTTTTTCCTCACAATATTTACTTTGGCATGAAGTACTTTAACGCTTAAAATAAGAAAATAAGTTCATTTTCCTCCAAGTGTCAGTAAATTATATACAGGAATTTTAAAATTTATGTTCGTTTTTTGTTCATTATGTAAATTGTGACATGAAGTAAATGTTTTGTGTTTGTATTTGTGTATTTCGGTTATCGTAATTTATTTCTTAGAAGAAAAGTGCCATATTTTACAGATAAGGTTATTTTAAATTAGCTGTGCCCACACACGTTGTGTGCGTCCTAACAATATTTTGTTTGATTTTGCTTTGAAAGTAATTCACACCAAATTTAAAGGTTCTTACGTATTTACTTTACATAAAGGTATCCATCCCTAGACAAAATTCTAAAATTTATATAAAATTCCTAAATCCTTTAAATATTTTAATAAAAATATAATTCCGCAAAGTGAAAATACCAATCAAATACAAATTTTATTCAGTTGGCTATTTGGCAGTAAGTATTCCATATTTTGTCATTATTTTAAAACAGCGCCATCTATTGCGCAAACGTGTTTAAAATATCCCACTTTCAATTCATTTTGTGGTTATTTAAAATAGCGCCATTTGTTGCCCAACTGTGTTTAAGATATTCCGTTTTCAAAAATAAAAGACGCCTTAAAGTATGTAGCACCTTTAAATAGGTAAAAAAATCGGCGTACTTTCACTGCTTTTTCTCCACTTTCTCACTTGGAAATAAGATATTTTTGCGGATAAAAAGCATCCTATATTAGAATCAGAATACTAAGGTACCTCCTCAAACTACTGGATGGATTTTGTTAAAATCCATCCAGTAGTTTTTACGTGATACGAACACATACAGAAAGACAGACACAAAATGAGTTACTATTTTTTTATGTGTGTAGATAATATTATGATAAAATCATGAAGACGAACCAAAGCAACTTTAGTAAGATTTTTGTAAAAATTATTTAAATCTTACAAAGTATTCTCTTTTTCAAGTTATGTGTTGAAGACCTAGTGAAGCAAGTTGAGTACCTTTTGTTTCTAAAAGACCAGATAAAGGTTTCGTTTTAGTCTTTCCCCCCTGTCTTCTTTCGGACACTAAACTTCTTGTGTGTTAGCCAAGTTTTTGACATGAGTATCTCCCTTTTTGAATGTCTTTTTCCTTGCCCTCAGTAGACCCATCATCAAGATTATCATAGTGGACTCGTTTCTCAGCGCTTGCAGTCTAGACACCCTTAGAGTGTACCCTTATTAGGGATTGATCAGGGACTAAACCGCTTTGATGTGCCAGATCAAATAATTCTTGCATATCAGAGTTATTTATTTGACTAGTGTCATAACCATCGGAGATACACTGCACCAACACCTTAAAGGTATTCGCATGTTTATTCTTTAGTTAATTTGGTTAATACACGCAAAGAAAAACCATGGTTATGGTATGGTCACAGGAACCACATTATTTTCTCTGTAACAATATATGGTTGCAATGAACACATTTTAGTTGTTTGTAACATTACTTTGGTCCCGGTAAAAAAGTTTTGTTTAGAATTTTATCATTAAATGGTTACTACGTACAAAAAATTCAACATGGTTGGTTTTAACTATTTAATGTTTAATCCACAACCAAAGTTTTTTTCGTAGGTAACCAAAAGATTCTTAAAAATAAAAATTATTTGTTTGTTTATGTCATCGGAGTTTATTGCCTTGTGCTTTAAACAAATAATAAAAAATGTATAAACAATTGTTTCGGGAATTCAATTTAAAATTAAATATTTAATTATTTATTTTTAGCTGTAGCATTGAGCGCGTGGCAACCATCTTCTCTGTATACCCGCAATTCGAGTCTTCTCGGTGTGAGACTGTAATTTATTTTAAATTTTTAGACCAGAATAAGTATTAAACACTCGAAATCATGAAAATCAACAGGGATAATATTACTGATGATGAAATGTTCGCAAATGCAAAACGAAATTGGTGGGTGATGTAATTTACCAGGTGACATTAAAAGTGCAGATTTCTATACCTGAGCTGAAGAAGCTGATGAGGATACAAACGCAACCGTTGAGACCGGCGTTGATGTTGTTCTCAATCACAATTTACAAGAATGCTTTCGGAGACAAGAAAGACTTTACTTTGTACTTGAAAGACTACATGAAAAAGGTGTTGGCTGAACTGGAAAATAAATCCCCCGAAATTGATGTCTTCAAGAACAATTCTTTACTAGTACATCTATGAACTGCTCTGATATGGGCCATGTGCAAATGCCGTTAAATCGATAGCCAAAGTGTTCCCTTCCTTATATCCTTTAAACATGGTTTGGAAGAAGATAAATGCTAATTAAATTTTTTTTATCTATATATTAATAAAATCATCTGTTTTTTTTTTACATAAAATCATTAATAAAAAATAATAAATAATTTTGTATTTTAAAACGTAAAAAACTGGCATATCCATTTCATATGACATTTTATATTTTTAAACCATACTATAATCGTTAATTTAATCATAATATTATAATGTTCAACAAAAATATGGTTTTACTACAATCATATTATGTTGCTCTTAGATTATGGTTACCTTAACCATGTTTTTTCTTTGCCTGTACGATTCAAGTCTTCTGGGTAACAAACTTTAGCGGAGCGTTTCCTCGTTCAATAGACTTTAAAACCTGTTTGGCACCTTCTCTTTACTTTTAGATCCCTACGACATTTTCTCTTTGGCTTTGGTTTCTCAGGCAAGTGCTCGATAAGAAGCGACTACGTACCATGATTGTGGCCCTAACTGTTTAAACTAAAATTTCAATAGTTTTCTGGGACTATTTGTCAATTCTCCTAGTCGATGTTGTCACGGCTGGAGATCGAAGTCGTGGCCATATGAGCTACAGCACCCTCAAGTTTTGCTTTAATTGTAAATTAAGCCCTCATACCATATTTTGTAAAACGCTTTAGACACTTCTATGAAAAGGACAGAGCGGGATTTTCTTTCCTCAAATGACTTTTTTGTTTGTTCATGTTGTTGATGTATTTTACACGAACTAAAAGCATAATGATCTCCTACTTCCAATTATCCCAATAATTCGTCTTAAGGAAGTCAAAAGGCTTTTTTCTAAGAACAAAATAAATGTGATACTCTGTACTAACACTCTAAGCTTTTAACCTAAACCCTCTTATTAAAAAAAAAAAAAACACTAAAATTCGCAGCTGATACACTTTAGTAATCAAATGTTAAATTTCATTCAACAGCATGGCATCTGAGAACTGTTTGTGGCCACAAGATTATGAGTGAAATCAATTAAATTGTCATCAAGTTTCACAAATTCAAAATTTGTTTCTTATTTTTGTTTACTGTTGCTTCACAGTGTTCGCAGACGTTGATGACAAAATGTCATTTTAATTACGAATTTACAAACAATACAAATTCCCCTTTTTAAAATCTTTTTAAACATTCGCATTATAATTAAAAAGAAATTGAGTTTCGAAAAACAAACTCTAATGTAAAACTGCATAACAGATGCAAAATGGGCAAGACTTTGACAGCAAGATTTCCAAATAACTTGAAATATTTATAAAACACAGAAGAATTTGCTACGCCAAGTGTTACAATATCTTGCAACAGATAATTAAAAAGAAATTTACTGACAACGGCTTCCTTGGAATTTTAAGGGTTGACAATTCATTAACCGCTAATTAATTTAAAATCTGTGTCATTCCATACTATTTGTTATAAAGCAACATCATACTATGATATCATGTCGCTTTAGTGTTCCCTATGAAATGTTTTCAATCTTTTCAGTTCGAATACATATTCGATATCGATAGTGCATGCCGATTTATTGGTATCGATGTTATTTGTATTGTCGATACAACGGTATCTAAAAAATTCTAAATATTAACACGCATATGTACATACGTACATTCTAACGCTGCACGCATAAAGGCTACAAAAAATCGTTGATGTAGAAGTAAAGGGTGTTTTTAGATTGTCTGAGCTTTTAATAGGAATATCTAACAAACTCTAAACTGTAATTTCTTACGTTTTTAGGGTTCCGTACCTAAAGGGTAAAAACGTAACCTTATTGTTTTCGCTACAATGTCTGTCTGTCTGGCCGTCTGTCCGTCGAATATGTGTTTATTTCTTAAACTGTAGGAGGCATATACTAAAGATTTACAAACAGTAATTAAAAGTTAATTCGCTTTATGAACAAATCTAAAAAAACCTAAAAATGGGGGTGTTCCGATAGTGGTGTGATTTGCAAGTATAAGGCCTAATTGTTTAACCATAACAGATAGACTCTTGAAATTTTCACAAATTGTGTATTTCTATGACCCCTATAAAAAAACAGTAAAAATTAAAGGGTTTTCCGACAGTGACGTGATTTGCATGTATAACGCCTTATTTTTTGAACCGTAATAGGAAGATGCGATGTGTTGCCCCGACCGCTATGACGATTAAAAATTAAAGGGTGTTCCGACAGTGACATACTTTTCACGTATAGTGACTTATTTTTTTAATCGTAAGAGATAGAAGATAGAAATAGAAATGCCATGGCCGCTATAAAAAATAACAAAATTAAAGGGTGTTCGGACAGAGATATGACTTGTACGTAAATAGTCTTATTTTTTGGAACGTAATAGATAGATTCTTGAAATGTTTACAGATGTTGTTCTTCGGCCGCTACAATAATTACTAATGACTAAAGTGACATGTTTTTTACGTATATTACTTTATTTTTTTAACCGCAATAGGTAGGTGCCTGATTTTGTTATAGAAAGTAAATTACCATGGCCGCTATGATGATGCAATTTTCGTGAATATGACTTTAATTTTAAAATAGAGATAAAATCTCTAGATAAACCAGTAAAAAAGCTAAAATGCACCACTCTCACAAAAAAACAATAACATTTTGTTCCCACCCAACTTCACTATCTAACGCTCTGTCAAAATTGGATTTTCCAATTGCTAATTGCGTTGGCGCCGCTATTTAGGTCTGCTTCATACATTTTGTATGAGAATTTTTTACAGTTATTTTACGCCTTACGCTCTTGTTTAGGTTTAGCAGTTAGTTTTATTTATGCCGATTTTTTTCGAAAAAGTAGACTTTTCATCAAAATCTTCTGGCAGCCCTGTTGCTAAGGTTCAGTTTTAGTTAAATGTATACGTCAACAACCTAAATTGACGATTGCATAGTGAAAACAATCTAAGACCGAATTTATACGATGGCATTTTTTCATGCCATTTTTTTCATGTCTCTTTTAAACTTGCAGCGAATTTCATGCCACATTTTTACGATGAATTTTTTCATGCAATCTGCTTGAATTTGTTTTTGACATTTTCTTTTGATATCATAACTGAACAAAAAAATATGTCTTGTTCAAACCGATGGTTAGTGAAGACAGGGTGTTAGACATGAAATGAATACCATCATCACAATGTTAGTGTTACGTGTAGAATGTCATTGTTAATGTTTTTCCATGTCTTAATATGTTTATTGAAACCTTGGCTTTAAAAGATATTTTCTAACATAAAAATTACGTCTTAGTTTTATTTTAGTTGGAAAATTTTATTTTCAAACAGGGATATTTGTTGCTCATCCGTACAAACACTCTGTTCTTTGTTGTAAGTATGTAAACAACATAAATGGAAATTAGAAAATTATTCGCCACCTAGAACAAAATAACGCCGCTGCTATACCGGCGTTATGTTCATGATTTGTTCGAATCTATGGCTCGTGAAGACTTGGAGTTACTTAGTGAAGTTGACTGCAAGGAAACTGTCATTGTTTTTTGGTGGTAATGACATTTAGAAAATATCCTATCTATCGATATATGCAGAATTTTGCGCTTTCATTTATCTAACCAGGCTACTGCAGGCGTTAGAAAGCGTAGATTTAGCGCGTTGATTTAGCTCTGTCTGTTGTGTTGTTAGTTGTAGTAAGAAAATGTGTTATAAGTAATTCGTTTTAAAATCTCATAAAAATATTCGTTTGTATTCAAACTTAATACGATCTAATATAAAGTATGAAAAAATAAACTTCACTAGTTATTTATTTTATATGCTTTTTTTCTAGTGACCTTCTCTGTAATACTGACTTGTTTTCACGTGAGCAACAGATCATTATCAGATCTTCTGTAGAATAATTTTAAAGAGAGCAAGAAACTGTACAGATTATGGACCCTGTTGCAAACGATCTCATCATAAGATTTTGAATATAGTTTTGCTTCATCGGTTTTTAATATTTCATTGAAATAACTTTATTTGTTTATAAAACATCCTTTATTTATTTACATCCTTAACGTCTTAAAAGCTCTACAGTTTTAAGTTGTTGAAGTTTATTGTTCATTAGCTAGAGTATATGTTGATTTTACTAGATAGTTCTTTTTATTTCTTAAAAAAAGACTTAAAGATTTGAAAATCGAATACCAGAAGGGTGTGTGTTCTTGTTGGAAGCAGTTTTTATTTCATTCAACCTAATCTAGTTTTAACAGTGTTGAAACTAATAACCCAATTTGTTAAATCTCACATAATTTCATTATTAAATAATAAAAAAAAACATGTCATGTAATGAAAAATGCAACAAAAAAAAAAAACTATTAAATTCAAACACATCCTCAATAAAACGTGATCAAAACTTAACCTCAAATTAATGAAAATGCTTAGTAGATAAAAAAGTTTAACAAAAAATATATTTTCTTTACACCAACACCATCTGGTGAAACTTCTCTCTCACGATTTTGGCAGACTGAAACTGTAACATCTGTGTCCATCCAGCCTCATACATAAATGTTAAAGCAACAAAAAACCTTACAACAATTTTACACTTAAACCTCATACAAGTATAAATATGTGATGAAAATTATTGAGAAGGAAAAAGGAAAAAATCGGAAAAATCTCGTAAAGGAAAATACAACAAAAAAATGTTTGTGGTCAAGTCAAACAACTGTTACCACCGTAGCCAACAAACTACTTTATATAGAAGGGGATGGAAGGACGAATGTTTGGTTGATAACGCTAAGTTGGTCATCATTTTTGGTTTCACAGACCAAAAGAATATTAAAAAGATTTAAAAAATATTATGAGAAAAGTTTTTCTACAGATCTTTGTGCAAAAAGAAACAAATCATAAGAAAAAAATAATGCCAATAATATTTATGTGAGTTTGATGGTGAATATTTTATATAAAAACCATAAATCACTATTTGAAATTCACATGAAAAAAATTAAGTTTATTTAATAATGTATCTGCAAACACCAAACAAAAAAATGTTATAAGCAAACAAATTTTCAAATTAAATGTAAATAAAAATTAAGCCGCTAAAAAACTGTAAAACAGGAACAAAGTATTTATTCACTTATTTTTATATTTTATACATCAAAAATCTTAAGTTGCCGTTAAAAGGTTGAATAGTCAAACTATAGAAAATAAATTCTTTATAGAAAATCTCAGTAATAGTATAATTTTTTTATAAAAAAATTGAGTAATCGATAAATTTTCTATAGAAAATTTCAGTAATCAATAAATTTCCTCGAGAAAATTTCAATAATCGATAAATTTGCTATAGAAAATTTCAATAATCGATAAATTTGCTATATAAAATTTCCATAATCGATAAAATTGCTGTAGAAAATTTCTATAATCGATAAATTTGCTATAGATTATTTCTATAATTGATAAATTTGCTATAGAAAATTTCAATAATCGATAAATTTGCTATAGAAAATTTCAATAATCGATAAATTTCCTATAAAAAATTTCAATAATCGATAAATTTGCTATAGAAAATTTCAATAATTGATAAATTTTTTATAGAAAATTTTAATAATCGATAAACTTGCTATAGAAAATTTCAATAATCGATAAATTTGGTATAGAAAATTTCATTAATCGATGAATTTGCTATAGAACATTTCAACAAGTTGCCGTTAAAAGGTTGAATAGTCAAACTATAGAAAATAAATTCTTTATAGAAAATCTCAGTAATAGATTAATTTTTTATAAAAAAATTGAGTAATCGATAAATTTTCTATAGAAAATTTCAGTAATCAATAAATTTCGTCGAGAAAATTTCAATAATCGATAAATTTGCTATAGAAAATTTCAATAATCGATAAATTTGCTATAGAAAATTTCCATAATCGATAAAATTGCTGTAGAAAATTTCTATAATCGATAAATTTGCTATAGATTATTTCTATAATGATAAATTTGCTATAGAAAATTTCAATAATCGATAAATTTGCTATAGAAAATTTCAATAATCGATAAATTTCCTATAGAAAATTTCAATAATCGATAAATTTGCTATAGAAAATTTCAATAATTGATAAATTTTTTATAGAAAATTTCAATAATCGATAAACTTGCTACAGAAAATTTCAATAATCGATAAACTTGCTATAGAAAATTTCAATAATCGATAAACTTCCTATAGAAAATTTCAATAATCGATAAATTTGGTATAGAAAATTTCATTAATCGATGAATTTGCTATAGAACATTTCAATACGAGAAAAATTTTAGAAAATTTATCGATTTTTCAAAATTTTCGATAAATTTTCTATAGAAATTTTATCGATTATTGAAATTTTATATAGAAAATTTTAATAATCGATAAAGTTTCTATAAAAGTTTCAATAATCGATAAAGATGCTATAGAAAATTTCAATATTCGATAAGTTCTCTACAGATATATAAGCGATAAATTTTTCTATAAGCGATAAATTTTCTATAGGAATTTTCAATACTCTATAAATTTAATATAGAAAATTTCAAAAATCGATAATTTTTTAAAAAATCATTAAATTTTCTAAAGAAAATTCAAAAATCTATAAATTAAATAAAACTGTTTACTTATTTTCCATAAAATATTTTATTAATCTATGAATTTTAGTTATCGATTTCTGAGTTGTTTTTATTAAATATTATCAGATTATGAAAAATAATTATTGACATTTCCACCCATTACTCCTTAGAGTGGTTTTAAAAAACTAATACACTTTTTCGTCCCTATTATTTAACACAAGATGAGCAAATGTAATAATAGTTTTATAATATGAACGTTTAACTCGATTCGTGGCGGTTTGTCGTAAAGAGTAAAAAAAAACAAATGATTAAAAGAATTTTTGAATATTTTTAAAGTTTGTTGGCTTTATTTTCTAGGATATGTGTATCATTATCTCATTCTCCCACTCCTTTACCAAAAAATGGTATTACAACAGTGAGTTCTACTGTCTGGAAAAACACAATTGGCTTTTCTTAGGCTCATTCATGGACTGTCATTAGTTACAGTGAAGTTATTTAGTTGAGGGGGAATATTAATTTTTCCAGGATACTTAATGTACAGAATGATATTGTTGTTGTTGTCATTACTAATTATGTTATATGGCTGTCTTTACGACCATACAACTTACATACACATAGAGAAAAAAATTAACTAAAATATTTTAGAATCTCATCTAAATGCGACAATATACTCGTAAACTAGATAGAAGCAAAAGATTTTTTTGTGCACGTGTGCGTCCATAGATTTAATGTTTCTTTAGCAAATATTTTTTATGTTGATATGTTTTAGTCCAAATTAACTAAAACTAACCTAAAACCTTAATTGTTTTTGTTTTTTGCTTTTCACTTAAGGTCATTTGTTTGTTTGGCTAAACTTGGGCGGCTGTGAAAGAAGATTGAGTTTTATTTTTGACCACTTGTAGGATAAATGATGTAAGTTGAATTAGACAATCATTTGGTATCATTTGTCCCGAGATAAACAAATCGTTAATGATCCTTAAAAATTGTACGTGGGTGGGTGGGTGCGTGTGTGTGTGTGTGTTAGTGAGTATCTATGTTTGCAATCAACACAGTTTTTTTGTTTGCTAATTAATGTTTTCGAAAAGAAAAATTTTGTCTGAAATAAAATTTTTTATTTTTGTTAAAATTTAAACATTAACATGGAAAAATATCTTAAGTGACTGAAGGCATACAATGTTTGCTAATTATTTACAGTAAACTTTTGCAACATATAGATTTTTACTTTCTTTAAATAAGATAAATACCACCGCGAAGTATGAGTTGGTTTCACACAGGTTGGGTTCCGTACCACCTTACAATATTTACCTCTACTATAAAAGTAACATAAACAAAATGTCTAAGATATCGAAAGGTTTTTTCATGTTTTTATGTAGTTAGTTAACAACACTATTTTTCGTATTCAGATCAAATTTAAAAAAAAAAATGAACACAACATATAATAGAAAGAGAAAACAAAACAACAAAGAGTTATCCACATATGTTTCGTTTTATTTATCTTGTTACTATTTCTGGTATAAAAAGAAATAACGACACATTTCTAAATATGTAGACAAAACGAAAGATCTTTAACAATGGGAATAAATAAATTAAAGGCAGCTAAAAAGTTTTACAAAGTAATTTAATGGCATCACCCGATTTGAAAGTGGAGGTATAAAAATATCCTCCACTCTCAGGTAAAATTTTTAAAGTATACATTTTACATTTTTTAACGTTAAAATGTGCTCCATAAAAGTACCCCCTTTTTGAATAAATAACCAAATAATACTTCAACTCTTGAAGACCAAATACCTCACTATACATCCTTTACTTGCAGAATCCATATAGAAGTAAAATTGACACACATGAAGCCCAAATAAAGCCGTAGAAATACACTGGTTAAAACTCTACTCCTACACGATTATTAAACCAATATGGTGCTATTGATCCTACATCATCGTGGAACGGATAAGGAGGCGCTTAGTCGTCTTAGTCCACGATGATACTGTATAGCTATGCTTATAGCTTTCCTTGGCCGAACATATGAGAGATGAATTCCAAATTATATTAGAAACCATGAAAAAGAGATTTTTTATCCAGTCCTGGCAGCACTTAATTAAATATTTTTTTTTTATAAATTAAATTTTATTTTAACTCTTTCCAAATGCATTAATATTTATTATGGCTTAAGTCCTTTGTTATAAAGAGATAAAGAAAATGAGACACTTCTTGTATTGTATTTGTACAAGAACCTACTTTATTTGCAACCATGTGCCCGACACATCGTGGGCGTCCTGCCAATATTTTGCTTTGAAAGTATTCCAAATCAATAGTAAGACTTTTAATTTTATAGTGCTTCAGTTATGGTTTATGTATTTACATTATACAAAGGTACCATCCCTGGATAAAATTCTAAAATTTTTAAAATATTCTATAATTCAAAAAAATATTGTAAACCCCTGCAGAGTTGTTTAAAATATTTTAATAACAATGTAGTTACACAAAGTAAAAATACAAATGAAATACAAATTTTGTTTAAGTTGCGCAATAGTGGGTAGAATATCCCAATTTTAAAAATAAAAGGTGCGCAACCGTGTTCAAAATATCCCAGTTTTAAACCGAAAATTGATGTACCTTTGCGTACTTTCACTGCTTTTTCGCTACTTTCTCTTGGAAATCAAATATTTTTGAGGAAAAAAAGTATCATATATTGGAATCAGGATGCTAAGGTACCTCCTCACAAAATTTTTTTAAAATCCATCCAGTACTTTTGACGTGGTGCGAACGCAAAAAAGAAGGGCAGACAGGAAATGATTTACTATTTTATTAAGTATAGATCAGCAATTATAGTCCTTTTTGGACCAATGCTTCTGCAACTATTCCTCTCCACCGTTTTCTTTGTAAGGCTTTTTGTCTGTAGTCTGTAACTTTCGTTATTCGTAAGCCTGCTTCGTCATGATCTTTCCATCTTTTTCTCGGTCGTCCTTGCTGTTTGCAAAATTAACTTAAATGTCAAATGATCCAGTATAAACACTTTAGATTTCGTTCGTAATTTCAAAATGAATTTATTTAATTTCGTGGCAGCCTGCACGAACTACTATTCTATTTTATTGTTAATTAGCCGGGACAACAATGTCATCAGCGTTCTGATAATATTTATATATAATTATTATATATATATATATAATTTATATATAATTCCGAGTTTTGTATACATTGAAATTTCTCGCTTACAAAAGTAAAAGGTGCTGTCACGCTTTTAATACCATTAAATCGATAAAATTGCTTACTTTCACTATCTCTATTTTCATGGAAATGAGATACTCCTATGAGAAAAAATATGCTATAATATCCACTAATACTAGGGCATCTTCTGACAAAATTTTATTTAAATTAATCTAGTAGCTTTTACGTGATGCGAACACAGACAAAAATTTCTAAAATTGGTGTTCTATAATCTATAGCTGTATCCGCCACTTCGTCAGCGTCGTTACAATATTTTGTTCAATTTTGTTTTGAAAATAATCCACATTACTTTTATGGTGCTTCAGAATTGGTTGATGTATTTACTTTATAAAAAGGTATCCATTCCTGGGAATATAAGCTTTTTATAAAATTCTAAAAATTATATAAAATTCTAAAATTCTAAAATTATATAATAATAGCCCGCTGACAAAAACAAAAAAACAGTACCAATGAATCGGTAAAATTGCGTACTTTCACTACTTTTTTGCTATTTTTTCTTAGAAATAAGATATTTCCACGGGAAAGGGGTATCCTATATTAGAATCATGATACTTAGGTATCTTCTCACAAAATTTTATTAAAAACAGACAAAAATTCTATTTCAATTACAAACTGCACCAGCAATAAAATTTTCAAAAAATATTTCATGTACAAGAAAGGTCCAGTTCCAGTTTTATTTATTATAAAGGATGATCCATTTCGAGGTACTTTTTCAGTAGCCTTTTTTTGACAGATCACGTGTGAGTCGTGTCATGCTGGCTGAATGGGTATGTAAACAAACAAAATTGCCGCATCTGGGACGAAGAGCTGCACTTCATCCAAAAAAATAACGGTTTGGTGTGGTTTGTGGGCCGGTGGAATCATCGGTCCATATTTCTTAAAAAATTATGCCGAAGCGAACGTAACCGTCAATGGCGACCGTTATCGTGCTATGATAACCGACATTTGATGCCTGAAATTGAAGCTCGTGATCTCGGCGACATTTGGTTTCAGCAAGACGGCGCCACTTCCAACACATCGCATCAATCAATGTGTTTATTGATCGTGTGATATCACACCGTTAGACTTTTTCCTGTGGTTACATGTAAAGTCTAAAGACAAACTGATATCAGCTGATTCAGGCCTTGGAGGAAAACATCAATCGTGTCATTCGACAGTTACCAGTCGAAATGCTCGAACGAGTCATCGAAAATTGGACTCAACGGATGGACCATCTGCTACGTAGCAACGGCCAACATTTGATAGACATAATCTTGAATGTTCTTTCAAATGATAATAAACAATCTCCATTAAATTTGAATTTTCTGTGTCTTTTTCTTTACAAAAGTAGGGAAGCTCGAAATGGATCACCCTTTATTTATAAATATCGATTTATTAGGAACCAGCAAAGAAACATATTTCATATACAGAAACAGACCTGTTACAATGCTGTGCCCGCAATGTCGTCTGCGTCCTGACTATATAGTGCAGTATCATATATGGTATATATATTTACTGTGTATACAGGTAGGATTTACATAAATTTCTATTATTGTAAAACTTTGTAAATTGTGCTTAAAATTTTCAGTTTACAAAATTAAAATGTGCTGCCAAGTTTGCCAGTACAATTAAATAAATAAAACTGCGTGCTTTTAAAGTTTTATTCTTATTTTCTTTTGAAAATATGATAGGGGAAAAAGTATCCTATATTTAAACCAAGGTACTAAGGTTCCTCCCCTCTTTAAAATTCATCAAGTACTTTTTACGTTATGCGAACAGGCAGATAGACCGACGGAAAAACCAAAATTCCATTACTATATGCATCAGTAACTAAAATTTTCAAAAAAAAATAATTCATGACAGAAATGGTCCTGTTCTAGTTTTATTATATGTATAGATATATCATCCTAAAGATATGCAACTCATTTGTTTACAATGCAAAAAAAAGGATTATACATAGTTTGGGATGTCAAGTAAACTATCCTCGCCAATTTTCGTCTCCTTATAAAAGAGGCACATACTGAATTTCAAATAGCATACGCAACGGACAGACATCAACGTGAAAAAGGTAAAAATGGACTTAGCAGACCTCAAAACGTAAAAACCTGTTGAAATCCCGATACCGGTTTTTTGACGATTATTATAATTTATCTATACTACTTCTGGTAAAGTGAAAAAAGGCTTATGTTTATCAACTCAATCATAATTAACTACTGAAATAAATTGAAAATTATAGAAAAAGCTTAACATAAAACAAGCAAAAACTCATATTAATATTGTTTAAAATCATCGCCAAAGCCAATTATCGGAAAAGCAAAAACTTGCAAAATGTATGTGAAATAAATAAAAAAATTAAATGTAAAATAATGAATGTCATGCAGGAGTATGTGTAAAATTTATGTAAAAATGTAATGTACTCGTATTTGCCACTACTCATTCATTGTTTATACTTTTTTAATTTTTTTTGTTTTTTTTTCAAACATTTCAGGGTAAAAAGTCGACAAAACATTTAACAGCCGGACAGACAATCAATCGTATAACAAGCCGGCAAAAAGAAATATTGAAAATTATGCCATGTAATGAAAGGCAGACAAATACATGGACAGACAAAACTGTCTGTCAGAAAAACATTGGGTAAAAATACATTGAAAAAGAATGAGCGCAGCGAAAATATGAACGTATGAATGGATGGTTAGACGGTGGATCGTTGCATGGATAACATTTCAATTAAAACCCAGTTCAATTAAACATGTTACGAGTTACAGAAGTTTAACTACAACCAACAAAACAAACATCAACAACTAAGTGATACTTTGGAAAAAAGTTATTAACTCCAACAACAATCACTTGCTGTGGAGAAGGTGCATGTTAATAGATGTTACGTCGCGAAAAAAAATCTTTGATATTTTTTGTATCAGCGAATTTCTACGACAAAATTTATTTCTTTCTCTAATTTATAAATTCAATAAAAAAGAGAAGAGAATATGAGTTATTTTATGTGTACGAGTATATAAATTTAAGAGAACCAATTTGAAGAGACTTTAAAAAACTTCTCAAATTTTGTAAAAAAATAGTTGAGTAAAAACTTTACCTTTAATCGTCTAAAAAATTAGTATACGAACAACTCATAATTGAGTGCATTTTATAAACCTTTTGTATGAAAAGCACAAAGATAAATTTATGTTAGTAGGTGGTGGTGTCAGACCACTTGATTATTTTTATCTTTCCGAATTTATGTGTCGATTCTGTATTGCAAGCGACTAAATCGCCTCGAAAATTTGCATGAAAAGCACTGAATTTTTTGAGTGATATCTATATAAATTTTCTAGCCGAAGCTCTCGCCTGTAATACAGAAACAAAGCATAAACTTTTGAAATCGAATAATTTGCTTTGGAAAATAACGCCATCTATCAGTTCTAATATTTTTTCGCCTTTTCTTATTGCATAGTAGCGATACCTATCGAGTTCAATCTATAAATTATCTCACCAAGGGTATACGAAGAAGATTTTTTTTTTTAAATTTTTAATATATTCGACCACTTTAAACCATTTTTTATACATACAAATTGCCTTTTTTATTTAGGCGTTTTCTTTTTTATAAACTTAAACAAAAATTTACATGAAAAGATTTTTTTCGACACAAATTTGTTGATATCTCTGAAACTGCTAAACACACTCATGCACTGAGTTTATATGACCTAAAGATAATCTTAGAGCGGATTATCGTTTTTTAGTTAACCGTTATAATGTTATGCTAATATATGTTTTGCTACTTCTTTCATTTTGTGTAAAAAGTTTTATCTCCAAAACTAGAATTAATTAAATAAAACAGAGCGCATATTTAAGGCAATGCAGGAGTGAGAAAGAAAAACTCTCGAAGGAAGAGCAACAAAACAGGACTGACTGCCCTAAAACAATGCGACTTTTCTTATTTCATATACTTCACTAGAATATAGTGAAGCAGATATCTGCTAGCGTAACATCGACACAGAAATACTGTACGTGTTGCTTTAAAGATCAAAAGCGTAAGGAGCTTCCCAGCAGGAAAAAAGACTTCTTTACTCCATCTTTAGTAGCCATAATTTTTTTCACAGGGCTTCCACTCTCGCTCTTGCTGGTAATCGTTCCAGAAGGTCTTTCGAAAATTGTCTGCTAATGCCTTTTAGACGGCTTTTCGTTGCAAAAGTAAACAAAAAATGCTTTCACAAAATCATTGTCTTTTTATTTTATTAAACATTTTAAAAGTTATTTTATGTTTGTATACTTTCTTTGGAATTGAACTCGCAACCCCAAGATTTATAAACTAGCGCTCTACATATCAGTTTATCGAAACAAACATTTAATTTCCATTAACTATTCAATTAACCAAAGGACAATTAAATAAACTTTTATTTTTTCTCAAAATGATTTAAAAAGATTAAGTAGTTTTGGAGATTAAACATTTGGTTAGATCTCAGCAATGGTGCAATCTATGTATCAGGTCTAATCAATCAAGTTTGACGCCCTGGCTTCCACAAAAAAAAAAACAAAAAAAAAAAAATACTTTTGAACCTTGAACACGTAAAGTATCGAATGTTCCAGACTATTTTAGATCCTTTTAAGACATTTCCACGATGTTCTATAATGCTCTCAGATATACTAAACTATTCTAGAAATGTCTATGGGCATCTCTATGAAAGGGAAGTGTGGTGACCACACCATATACACTTTTATAATATTCTTATTGATGCCCAACTGCAAGTAGTTCACATCTTTAAGATTTGTGTCCAAAAACGGTATATTTGTGGCAAGTGACAAAATAAAATTTTTGAGTTGTATAATATGTATAGGCACTACAATTAGAAGAAAGTTCGTCAAGATTTTAAAGAAACGCTGGCTTAAGTTCAAAATAAATAAAGTCGAAAAACTCATATTGAGAATTTTTACCAAATTGATCTGGCAACTATATTTGAAGCTCCTCAAGTTTAAGATTCTCCTCTTTTGTTGTTTGAGTCATTTACTTGAAAATATTTTTTTTATTTATAAGGAGAGCTTTTGTTTGTCGGTATCATCGTTGTGAGTTAGAATTAAATTAAAAAATGAAAAAAAATATATATATGTTCTTATGTATTTTTGTGTTTAGATTTATTTTAAATGGACATACTTATGTATGTCCATTTATCCGTCTATTTATTTTACTGTCTGCCTGAATGAACGTCTGTCTAGCTATTCGTTTAACCAATAACAATAAAAAGTTGTCTGCAAAAGTAGGCGGAGTGCATTTGACGCGTTTTTATTAGCAGTTAAAGTATTTTAAACTCTTAATAAAAGTATTTTTAAAAGAATCGAATCCTTTTACATAGATACATATGTATGTATGTATGTATGTATGTATGTATGTATGTATGTATGTATGTATGTATGTATGTATGTATGTATGTATGTATGTATGTATGTATGTATGTATGTATGTATGTATGTATGTATGTATGTATGTATGTATGTATGTATGTATGTATGTATGTATGTATGTATGTATGTATGTATGTATGTATGTATGTATGTATGTATGTATGTATGTATGTATGTGGTATATTGTTATTTTACAGTTACTCGATTCACTCGCAATCAACAAATGAAAACACGTTTCACTTCTTTTTTTGTGTTTACGTATTGTGGGCAGAAGCTTAGGGGTTTAGTTTTTTAGGCGTCTGGAATTTTTTAATTTTATTATTATAAAACTGAACTTTGAGATCAGTAGCGCCAATTATCTTTTTAGTTTGCATAAATTTGTGTGTTAAATTTTGAAGTTTACATTTTAAAATAAACTTGTTGAAGCTCAAATTAAAAAATGAGTAGAAAAAGAAAGTTTCCTTATTTACCTTAAAATTAAGCTTAAACACTAAGGAGAATTTAAAATCATACTACAACTAGCTATCACTTTTCTTCCTAAACACTGGAAAGTGTGGTCAACCTTTAACTCGAAATCGCACGCCATTCTCACGTCAAAAATGTTTTAGTTTAGTGCAAGGTACGACGCCCACTGTTGCCATCGAATCTGATTTTTTTTAGTAGACTATACTTATTAATATGATAATATTTTTTTACTTTTTGTTTTGGGAGGTACCACTCCCATTATCCAGTCTCTATTTTGCTAGGCTATGCACATTAGCATGAGGGTTATTTGTGCAAAGTTTCAAGACTCTACCTATTGCAGTTCTTCAGGTACACGATAATAATTTTTCTCTTTGTATATGAGGTACCACACCCAATGCCCCAAACCAGTTCGTATTTTTCTAGACTATGAATATTAAGGTATAAGCGTTACTCGTGCAACATTTCTAGGATTGTTGTATTAAAATTTTCTAGGTGCACCATAACAATTTTTCGCTTTGTATAGAAGATGGGCGTGCCACGTCAAACATCTAAAAAAAATATTATATTTTACCAACCGTATATCTAATAACAAATTGAGAAAATTCCAGAAAGTCGGGTCCACTGGTGTAGGCAGCTCTAGCTTTCAAACAAACCAACACATTTTTTGTATTATATATTGTTAGATGTACATACAAACCTATGTTAAAAATCGAAATTTTCGTTGGGATCTTTTATATCAGATCCACTAGTGGAAAATATAGAGTCCTCATTAATAAATTTGTTTTTGTATAGCCCTCCCACAAGCAAAAATAACCCTTAGGTGGCGATTTTTAAGTCGTTAAGTGAAGTTAAAAGCAGTGCAAATAAATTGGCTTATTAACAGAAACTCAACCCTAAGCTTATATTGCAAGCTTCTACATTATCATTCGATCCTTAAACCAATATGTTGTTATGGTCCTCAGTTATGGGGTATTGCCTCAGCTTCAAATTTAGAAAAAATTCAAAGGAGCCCAAATAAGATTTTACGAACAATTACAGAGTCGCACCTTGGTATATTAAAAACTCCAACATCCACAATGATCTAAACGTCGTGCCACTAGTTAAGACAATAATAACAAAACAACCTATCTAGAGAAGCTTAAAACGCATCAAAATCCGTTGGCCAGCAACATCCTGAATGATCGTGGCCGCGTTCGACTAAGAAGGAGGAATATTGCTTCTCTTGGCCGAACATCAGAGAAGTGACCAATTTAAATACGTATAACAACAACCGTGTCCTTGTCTACACTGGCTGGATTTCAGTATATATATTTCAATTTTATTTTTCTACTTTTACTTTTAATCCTTAGATTTGAGCACTTGTTGTTAGTTCACATAATTTGAAGATACAATAAATAAATAATATGAAATTAAAAATTTTGTTTAACCACAAGTTATCTTTACTGCAAAAATCATATGGTATCTGCCTAAATATCAAGCGTGGCAGAAATTACAGTTGTTGTTTAATATGCTCGTTAATATGACGCGAGTATTTCTGACCGATACGAGTATTCTTTAACCGACACCTACTTGGAACAAGGTGGTAATGTATCGATGCTAAAATTACTTGGTATCGAAAGATAATTATCGAGTACGTATGTACTTGTAATTACTCGTATCTTTTCATCCCTATGTATATATAAAAAATAATTTTATCAAACGATATGACCATTGTTATGGTTCCATATCCATAGGTTAGAACACTATTGTTTTCGCAACAATGTCTGTTCCTTAGCGCCTTCAATTTCTGAAACCGTAATAGGTGTTGTGTTTCTATGGCCGCTATAATAACAAATACTCGTTCTCACGTAATTGGATCTTCGCTCCGGAACGACCCGATTCACACTCGACCAAAGATTGTCAACTCAGCAACAGCTGTATCAACCGGAAGTTGTTTTCCCGGGAAAGAACTTTCGACAGCAGCAGATCTGTTACAACAACAACAAATGCTAAAAATAAAAGGGTGTTCCGATATTTGCTAATATGGTATCATGTTTCAACCGTTTTAGGCAGACATTTGAAATTTACATTGAGCACATTATGTTCGCTATACTATCAAGTATAAAAATTTAAATTCAAAATTAAAGGGTGTTTCCCGATATTGTCGTGCTTTTGACATATATGGACCGCTAAAATAAAAAATACTAAAAATTATAGGGTGTTCCGCTAGAGACGTAATTTGCAAGTATGTAGATTTATTTTTTGCAGTAATTTGAAATTTACAAAGAGAATTTAAGACTATGTTGGCTACATTGATTTTAATGTACATGAACTTATTTTCCAATCCTTATAGGTAGACTCTGGCAATTTTTAAAAAAGATATATTGCTTTGGCCGCTGTAATAACAACTACTAAAAATTAAAGGGCGATTCGTTAGTTTCATAATTTTCAACAACAAACAGCCATTTAAAATTTTTACAATCCAGCAATAATAACATATATTAAAGGCGCCCCATAGTGAGTCTGGTCGTAGTCCTCTAACTTGTCTTTAACTCTGATGATTTCAAAAGTATTGGGAATAATTCTTGCAAAAAAAAACCGACTTCAAAACAGATAGAAGGGCACCAATTCTAAACTAAAAATGTAAGAAGTAATCTGTAAGAATTAGATTTAAACCAAATAAATATGCGCCAAAATTAGAGGGAAAAGAAGTAAAGACTATGTGAATGTCAAGCCTCTCGCTATTACTGATCAAAAGTTAAGCTATTTTCACCATCATCCGTCTTTTATGGGGACACCATTCAAGCCTCTGTATATAACGGTTTCAAAGATAGGGTCACACAGATCAAATAACATCTTATATTGGGGCACCCTTTAATTTACAATTTTAAATTAAAGACCTGTTGTTATAAAGGACTTGGTCACAAAGATTCTTTGTAAATTTCAACTGTCTTTCTATACGGTTCAAAAGTTTGGCCATATATATCAAATTACATAAACTATTGGGACACCCTTTACATTATAATTCCAAATATTTATACTTGTTATTATACTAGAGAAAGTAATGGACATTCTGCCTAATTTTCAAGTGTTTGTGTTTTACGGTTAAAGAGATAGGGCCATATAGATCAAATTACATAATTTATGAGGACACCCTTTAATTTCTAAATTCAAATTGTATATTTGCTATAGTGGACTTTGGAATACATGTTCCTTGAAAATTTCAGCTGTCTGTCTATAACAGTTAAAAAGTTTAGCCACATACATAGAATTACATTAACTATTGGGACACCCTTTTATTTCCAAATTCAAATTTTATACTTTTTGTTATAGCTGACTTAGCAATACAGGCTACTTGTAAATTTCAGCGGTCTGTGTACAACTGTTTAAAAGTGTGGCCATATACATCAAATTATATGAACTATTGTTGCACGCTTTAATTTGAAATTTTGAATACTTATACATTTTTTTATAACGGTCATAGTAATCGACATTCTGTAAAATTTTCAAGGTTTTCTCTATATTGGTTCAAAAGATAGGCATATATAGGTCAAATTACGGCACCTATGGGGACCCCCTTTAAATTTTAAATTTATTTTTTATTAATTTCTGCCGTTGGGAGCTATAGCGAGACGCAATTTTTTTAAATTTTAATTTGGTGCCCTTTACGATTCTTAATACTCGTGAAAAACATGTATGTTGTATGGGGACACCCTTTAATTTTTTAATTTAATTAATGTAATGAACTGTTTTTAAAACGGGACCAACCTGAAAGCATAGACTTTGAAATAAAGAAAAAAATTTTAAAATCGGTTCTGAAATGGCTGAGTTCTGCGGGTACATACATAAAAAAAGCAACATTCTGACGAATTGATAACCTCCTTCTTTTTTGAAGTCGGTTAAAAAGTTAAACGTAAATAAACCGAGAGCTGTTGCTACTCAAACCGAGATTTCAACACATAAAACGCGAAGCTAAAGAAAAAGCTTTGAAAGACATGCTCAAAAATTTACTAAAAGCGAAAAAAATAAATTCTCATAAAATAATAACTTCAAAAATTATACACAAAAATTAGAAAAGAAAAGAAGTATGATTTGTAGCTTAACAAAAGAAAAAATCTAAAGCGACGAGAACAAACAAAAGAGATTTTCGCTAAGCTTACAATAGGCTTCTTATAAATGTTTCACCTCTTTTTATCAAAGTTCATTTTAGCTTAATTGATATTTTATTATTTAATTAATTAGTAAATAGGTGGCTTCAAAAAAACACAAACATTAATAAATTTAATGTTTGCATAGTACTTAATGGTACCAATTAGTTAATTTGCTGATAATCTTCATATTTTATTTTATTATATCCCTTGTGTTATAACAAATGTGATAAAAACAATACAAAGTTGACAAATTAAAAGTCACGATTTTCATAAAATATTAATTCTCTCCTACGACCCCCACATCATACAATATACAATACTTCTTACAACAAACAGCTAACGTTCATTAGTAAAGTTTACGTTGCATTTTTTCTTCTTTTTATAAGTCTAACAAATTGCAATTTGTTACCGTAGACGTTTAATATTGACAAAAAAAAACTAAAAGACAACAATGAAAGTATAGTTTGAAAAAGTTAAATAAACAATTTATTTATTTATTAAAAAAAAAAAAAAAACTAAAAAAACCAAATAAAGTAATTTAATTGTTTAAAGCTCGTGTTTCGAAAAAGATGACAAAAATTTTTTCAAATAAATAAATAAGGAAAATTGCATTTGGTTTTATCGAAGAAGTATTAAACTACAAAAAAAATGGAGTAAAATAAATGGATTAATACCAGTAGCGTACAACAAAAACCACAAAAAACATCTTTAATACAACATAAAATACATATGGATACCACAATCGTATAAAAGGAGAAATCCAGGCAATCGGCTAAATACAATATAATTTTATAGTTACACATACAAATGTACACATTTACACACTTACTCCTATTTACATTAGGATAGCCCAAACAAAATTTACAAATATAAGGTTTTCCAATAAGCGGGGGTAGATGATAAAAACTTTTTTTGAGGCATCAGCTGATTGACGCTTATCTCTATCTGTTTAGATACAATTTTATTGTCGTCAAAAGACCATAAAATGTCTTCAATTCAAGCGGAATTAGGGTTTCCAGTATATTGTCATAGACAACGGCTATGCTTGTACACAATTTTTTGAGTCGTTTCGAATTTGACCACCAAAACCTGGGTTCAGCTTAGTATTTAGTATTTTTTATTAGTTTTGATAATATTGGATAATAGATATTTGGTCTATATAATTCTACATTTCTATGATATTTTCTTGGCTTCGGTACCATAGCAATTAGAGAAAACTTCCTGTCTGGGGTGGTAAAGTACTGAATAAAAGGAATTATTTTTACTGCTGCATATGGGATTTCCAATAGTACGTTTTTACTTATTTTGTTAAATCCATAGGCTTTCTTAGGTTTAAACCAGTAATTGCCCTTCCAATATCTCGAAAATCTAAGATCGAGTACGGGTAGCAACTCAATTTGGTATTATTTCTTGCCCAACCCCTCATGTAGTACCTAAAACAGGCTTAAGTATATCATGAATAATCAGATTGTGAAATAGCTTCAAGGTATACCTTGTACTCTACAGAATAAAATTATGTTTCTCGTCGAGTCAGTGTCTATTGTTGGGCAGCTTATTTGAAGCGTGTGATTATTGCTTGTAAATAATCCTCACAGAGAACAGCCAAACCACCACAGGCTCTACAACGATGCAGTGGAAATAAGTATAATTAAGGATTATTTTATGAAATAATTTTCTTAAAAATCTTGAACATATATTGTAGAAAACAATGCACAGTGGTGCAGAATCAAAATATTTTGAAAATAATTCAGCTATGTGTAAAGAGTTAGGCCGATCTTTTTTTTTTTTTTTAAAGGGAACTAACACTTGCCTCTGCAAACTTTTTTCAATTTTTGTTCGTTTTTTAAAATTATATATGGGCTCAAAGATCTAGTTAACACGTTCGCGGAAGGTAAAAAATTCAGGGAGCTGCAAAATTGACATGAATGCTATTCAGATATTAGTTTTAATAGCTGAATAGCATTCATATCATTTTGCATCACTACAAAATGAACGCTATAGCATTCACATCCTCTATCGTTAATAATTAATAACTACAAAATGAGGCTTTTATCTCTAAATTATGTTTAAAAATAAGCGAGCGATAAGCATTTAAAAATAAAATCTTATGAATTTTTCTATATCCTGATCCAGTTTTTTGTAAAATATTGGATACAACTTTTAGCAATTTTTTTAAATTGTTGCTTTGGAATTTTCAAATTAAAAATTATTGAATTTTTGTGTATCAACAAAATTTGTCTTAATGAATATATAAAAAATTTATAGTAAGCTAACTATATACGCGTACGTTAAAAGCAAGATGGCCGTCCCTCAATTTGCCCTATTTTGTATTGAAATTTTGATTTTAACCTATACACTTAAAGAAAAAACAAGGGTGGGGTTACCATAATCTAAGAGCAACATATTATGATTGAATTATATGGTTGTAGTCAAACCATATTGTTATCAACATAATATTGTTAGATTAGAACAATATTGTTGTCTAACTTCAAAACATTATAAAATATAAAATTAATTATGAATCATAATTTGTTTACTAATACTATATTATGGTTATAAATACAATATTATTTTGGAATACTAAAAGACTTTGGTTGTGGTTTGAAAATTATATAGTTTAAACCAACCATGTTGCATTTTTTGGCTTACTATTTGATCGTTAAATAGTTACTATTTAATGATAAAATAGTAACACTGACTTGTTTGTTGTCACCATAGTAATTATTGAAAGAACTATAAATTGTTCATTGCAACCATATACTGTTACAGATAACATAAGATGGTACATTTGACCATACCATAACAATGTATTTTCTCGACGTGCATGTTCTAAAATCCTGAAAGAAGTCTGCTGTAAAAAATCTAATTATTGCTGAAAGTATTTTATGATTCCTACTTCATATGTGGACTTTATGGGCAAAAAACTTAAAGATTTCAATTGTGGGATTTATGTTCTTTATTTTGGGAAATGTTGAATTGTTCAACTTATAAATTGTGTTGGATATTTAATATTTTTACTTTCCAGTAAATATTTTAACTTTCCAGTAAGTGTCAAAATATTGTTGGATCAATCGAACTAGCCATGACTGAAAATATTTCCATTCTGCCCCACTGTGCAATGTGTGTGAATAAAGGAATTATGTATATACGCGACAGTAATTAATGGATTTCCATCATGTGAATTAACTTTCTTGAGATTTAAATTGCCAAAGTTAGTATGCGTTTCAACACTGACTTTCATCAATATCATTAGATTTCTCTACCTCTGTTTATAAAAAGAACGAGGAACCCTAACTTTTAAATGATATTATCAAAAATCAAGAGGAATTTCACAACCTACGTAGTAAATCCAGGAGTTTAAAGGAGATAAATATTCACCAAAGTACGGTGGAGTATTTGGATAAAAGCATTTAAATAAATCCTTCTAACTATAAATTTATTAGGGTTTCCAGTTTTGCTATACCCGAGGTTTTCCATTTTATAGTAATGAGCTGAAGAAGTATAAGTTCCAAGTTTAAAACTAAAGCTGTACTAGACCTCTACTATAGGCATGTGAAGC
Source organism: Phasia obesa (assembly GCA_949628195.1). Classification (NCBI taxonomy): domain Eukaryota; kingdom Metazoa; phylum Arthropoda; class Insecta; order Diptera; family Tachinidae; genus Phasia; species Phasia obesa. The sequence goes on from OX451215.1 coordinate 158,567,845, forward strand.
TACGATCAAAGCGGCTCAGAAATTCAGAAATTACAGATTTAATTTTAGGTTGTTGGTAAAATCCACTAAAATACAACGTCTGATTGATACTTTGAGATTTAAAAAAATCAGCCTTTATCATTTGATTCTAATTGCCAAACAACAGTTAATTTTGTTACAAATGGTTTGATTTGGTTAACAGGCTAAAAAACACATTTTTATTTTAATTGGAAATAAAAAAACCTATTTTTTCTTATATAAAATCGATGCCGACCTAATATACAGTGTAGACAAAAGCACAAATGAATAAAACAACAAAAATACTTTGTAACATTTACAAAATGTTTCACATACTAGTTTTCGTATGTGATGGTATCTGTTGTTCATTAACTTTGAAAATATAAAAACAAGAAGAAAAAAGTTAAATGCAAAAATATTTGTTATGAAGTAGAGTATGGTGATGGCAAAGAACGAATCATAAAATTGCGCTACCCATTTATGGCAAATATACATATGACTATATACATAAGCGTAACTACTCTTTTTTATAAGTGCTGGCGTTTTCAAAATAAAATTATGTTAAGCAGATTAATATTTTAGTATATTTAGGATTTATGAAGACTGCATTTTAAAAATAAAATAAAATTGCATGATTGCAATTTTTCACAATGAATTATCGCCATTTAATCTATATAATTATGTATGTGCTCATTATTTTGAAACTGGTCTAAGACAGAATTAAAAAACGATGAGTTTATCAATTAATTTACACCACATTTTTTTAAATTAGCAAATTTATTAATAAGAATGTGTATTTTTAACCGACTTCAAAAAAGAAGGAGGTTATCTATTCCTCTGAATGTTGTTTTTTTTTCATGTATGTAACCGCAGAACTCAGCCATTTCCAAACCGATTTTAAAATTTTTCTCTTTATTTGAAAGGTTATGCTTTCAGGTTGGTCCCATTTTAAAAACAGTTCATTATATTAAAAATTAAAGGGTGTCCCCATACAACATACTTGTTTTTTACGTGTATTAAGAACCATAAAGGGCACCAAATTAAAATTTAAAAAAATTGCGTGTCGCTATAGCTCCCAACAGCAGAAATTAATAAAAAAATAAATTTAAAATTTAAAGGGTGTCCCCATAGGTGACGTAATTTGATCTATTTGAGTCTATCTTTTGAACCGTTGTAGGCAAAAACTTGAAAATTTGACAGAATGTCGATTACTATGACCGTTATAATAAAATGTATAAATATTCAAAATTTTAAAGGGTGCTCCAATAGTTCATTTAATTTGATGTATACGGCCATACTTTTGAACAGTTGTACACAGACCGCTGAAATTTACAAAGAACCTGTATTGCTAAGTCCGTTATAACAAAAAGTATAAAATTTGAATTTGGAAATAAAAGGGTGTCCCAATGGTTAATGTAATTCTATATATGTGGCCAAACTTTTGAACTGTTATAGACAGACAGCTGAAATTTACAAGGAACCTGTATTGCAAAGTCCACTATAGCAAGTATACAATTTGAATTTAGAATCTAAAGGGTGTCCCCATAAATTATGTAATTTGATCTATATGGCCCTATCTTTTGAACCGTTAAACACAAACACTTAAAAATTAGGCAGAATATCCACTACTTTCTCTGGTATGATAACAAGTATAAATTTGGCATTATAATGTAAAGGGTGTCCCAATAGTTCATGTAATTTGATATATATGGTTAAACTTTTTAACCCTTATATACAGATAGTTGAAATTTACAAAGAATCTTTGTGGCCAAGTCCTCTATAACAACAGGTCTTTAATTTAAAATTGTAAATTAAAGGGTGTCCGAATAGGTGTTGTTATTTGATCTAGGTGACCATATCTTTGAAATCAGACAGAGGTTTGAATGGTGTCCCCATAAAAGACGGATGCTGGTGAAAATAGCTTAAATTTTGAACAGTAATAGGTAGATGCTTGACATTCACATAGTCTTTACTTTTTCCGCTAATTTTGGCGCATCTAGTATATGGTTTAAATCTAATTCTTACAGATTACTTCTTATATTTTTAGTTTATAACTGGTGCCCTTCTATCTGTTTTGAAGTCGGTTTTTTTTGCAAAAATTATAATTCACATTACTGTTCACATTCTTGTTAATAAATTAATAAATTTAAACAAAATGTGGTATAAATTAACTGATAAACTCATTGTTTTTCAATTCTGACTTAGATCACTTTCAAAATAATGGGCATTTATATGTATAATAAAACTACTGTGAAATACATATTGTACATGAAATACATATCTTTTGAAAATTTTGTTGCTGGTGCAGCTAGTAATCGAAATGGAATACGAAACAGTCAATTTTGGAATTTTTGTCCGTCGGTTCGCATCACGGAGGTACCTTAGTATATCGTTTCAAATATAGGATACTTTTTTCCGTACAGAATTTTATGACTCTGCCTGTTATAGTTCTTTAATTACACGATAATAATTTTATTCTTTGCATGGAAGGTACTAGCCTGTTTTCTCCTAGCCTATTCCCATTAAAACAAGGATAAGTTGAACAAAATTTCAAGACACTAGCTATTATAATTCTCTAGGTTCACGAAAACAATTTTTCACTTTATATAGCAGGTGCCACGCCCACTATTTCTCTTTATGTATGTACGTATAGGGTGTTTTTTTTAGTAATTTTCTTTTTGGCAACAGTGTTTTTGGTAGCTCAGATGGTTTTTGCGTAACATGTTACTGTTAAACATGTGCAGTTTGGTCTATAATTTAACCATGAATCGACTTACAAACTAACAACGCTTGCAGATTATTGCATTTTATTAAAAAAATTCATGGTCGGTTAAGAAAGTCCATCGTGCCCTTCTTTAGTTTAATGGTCAGGGCTATCGTCTTAGGCGCCTATTCGGAATCTTGTGACTAAATGTTATGTTTTTTTTTAATCAAATCCGAAATCTCTTAAAAAATCACCCCTTACATCAATACCATATCTTGTAATTTGATGTTTTTGTTTCTTGTTGCTTTTGCGTTTTAGGACTTAGAAATACAAACTTTGTGTAAAAATCAAGAAACTGTCTTCAAAAACGCGGCTTCCGCGGAGACAGCCTTTAATTTTTAATATTATATTTTTGCTATTTTTTGTTATTGCGGGCGCTGGCTATTAAGAGGCGTGTCCGTGCGTTTGCCAATTACGGTTCGAAAGGTATGGATAAATACGTCAAAACTAGGACTTCAAGGGGGTTACTCTGTAAATTTATTAATTTTATTTTTATTCAGTTATTATAGGGGACATAGCAATACACAATCTATGTTAAGTTTATTTGTTTGCCTTAATAGGCTGACACTTAAAAGGTACCTACATTACAATTCTGTGGGGACACCCTTTATTTTTTTATACTTGTGGCTATAGCCGACATAATTTACACCTTGTGTATATTTCTGAGTATATTACAACCCTCTGCCGATTACTTTCCAGAACATAAAATTAAATTTTTTATTATGACACTCTTTAATATTAAACTTTATATTGTTGCAGCGTTCAGAGTGGCTATAAGCCCTTTTTCGCGGATTAATTAATAACTCTACAACTTTAACAGTGAGGTTAACAAATTATGTGGGTACAAACCGCTGATGTTTAAACAAAATCATGGAAGTATACGAGGGGGGAAACGAGTACCACCCAAACAAAAATATTAATAATTTTCCTCTATCTACAGAACAACAATAGTGAGGCAGACTAAATTTAATGTGGGTGAGAGAACAAAATGCATTTTTGAACAAAATCTTGGAGGGGACAATGGGTACCCTGCATAAAAAAATAATAATTTTTCTATATCCGCAGAACTACAACAGCGAGGTACTCTAAAGAGAATGAGGGTAACTCTTAGAGCAAACTATAAGTTTCAATAAAAACTTGGCGGTATAGGTGCGGGGAGCCGGGTACCCCACACAAAAAATATTAACTTTTCTATATCTGCAGAACTTTAATAGTGAAGTCAACTAAATTTGATAATACAACAAATAATAGAACAAATATCTTAATTCGCAATGAAAAGCACAAAAATTACTAGAAAAATTGTTCTTACAAGCAGTAATAGTAATAAGTATATGCAAGGATTTAAGCATGTTAATAAATAACAAACTGTCATACTAATAAATGAAATAATGGAGCTAAACACTCTAATACATACAAATAACCACACCCAGGCGTGATTCAAGCGTTACACATGCATGACTCACGGCTAAAAAATTACCACATTTGCTCATCTATACATATAATAAATCTGTAACTCATTTTCAGTTTGTCTGTCTGTCTAGTTGGATTTTAACAAGATTTTGTGAGAAGGTACCTTAGTATCATGATTCCAATAAAACTGCAATCATATTGGCAAAATAAGTTTTGCCAGTGGCTTTTGGATTTAAAAAAGAATAAATGGTAAAATTGTATTTGATGAAGAAGTCCCGTGCAAATTTTTCGAGTCTTTTAATATAAAAATATTAGACTTCACATCGTTTGTGCAGTGCAAAGTATTCTGTGCACGGATGTATACTTCTCCGGCCAAGTGCACGTTGGTTTCAATGTACATACATATGTTCCTCCGGCGAAGTGCACGTTGGCTTTATACATATAGCATTTGCGTGGTGTAATGACCAATCCAAACTGTGAATTTCATGCCAATACTATAGCAAGACATACATTGGCCTACTGGTCAAGATGCAGTTTGGATTCGAAAATAAATAGTAAGTAAATGTTTTTAATACTTAAACCCAAAGATGAACTATATTTTTGTTTGTGTTTAAGGTTCTATATCAGCGGACATAAAACTGGAGACGGATAATAATGAAGACGTAGCAATAGAAGAAAAACCGGCAGATACAAATAGTTCTGCTAGCAGCAGTGTGACATCGCAAATTTCGCCTAAAGAAGATGCTGGCAAAGGTTTGACCACAAGTCCACATGAAAAAGATTAAGAAAAGTAAAATATTTTTAACATTTTTTATTAATACATCCCTATAAATTATTAGGTGTTATATTGGGTTATTTCTAAATTAAAATAAACACAAATACATTACCTTTATTTACATACAATTTATATAATAAATGCAATATACTTTCTATCTTTCTATATGTACATTTTGTATTATATGGTTGCGAAAGTCCATTTTTAGACTAAATATTTAATAGTTTCATTTAAAAATAAACACAATTTTAAAAGAAATAAACTTGCGTTTAATATTTGTATTGAAAATATTTATAGACCTAAAAGGCTCATTCCTCACTATGCAATTTATGTCTGTAGTTACGTACTTTTATAATAAATTCTTTCATTTGTTCATATTTTCCAGTAGTGGCTGGCAAGTTTTCAAAATTTATTACATCACTTACACCAACTTTAAAGTTGTCTCCATTTGGTATATTATTATATAGTGTAAACTTTAACAGCGGCGTACCCATAAACGACTCTTTAATAGCAGTAGTTTTGTCTTCCATCGTTGCATCTGTATCCTCCGGTCTTGATTCTGATGAATTTTCCGAGGTTTTGTTGGTATTTAAATTTTGTTCGCTACGTTTATCATCTTCTTCATCTAATTCGATTATTTCATCGATTAGGGAATCTTCAATTTCTATGACAGTTGTATTTGAGTTTAATTTTTGCAGAAGTCTTAGTTTTTGTTTTTCTAATTCTATTAATGATGGCGATTGAATTGATAATTCCCGTTCTTTCACAGTTACTGGAGATTCGCAAGATGATGGAGAGGAAGGAAGAGGTGGTGGAGGCGGTGAGGTTGGCTGTTCAGTAGAAGGTGGTGGTCTTGAAAATGGAACTTCACCCAATTGGGTTGTTTCTGGATCTTCATTTTCCATATCAGTGTATTGTCTCCTTTATGACACCATCTGCTGTTGCAGTTGGAAAAGAAAAAGAATTTGTATTTATAGACACCGCCCAATGTCCATTAAAGCTTTTGTATGTTCGACAATACAAATTTTTGCCAATCATACAAACCTTTAGAACAATGGTTCCAATTAAAAAACTAAGAACTTTAATTAGTTGTTTTAATTGGAATATAGTCCGAAAAATTAATAAGATTTTGTACATTGGATATTTTCTCCCAAGGCACAAAAGCTTTGGCTCAACACACACTTAAAAAAAGGTAAACAAAACTTACCTGGTCGCATTCTTCGGGAACTCGTGTAGATTCTCCCCTTTTGGACATCCCATTATGCATCGCCGGCTCCTGAAATAAAATAATTAAATATAAAATAATTAATTAAAAATAAATTGAATTAAAATAAGAAAAATATACTTACATTTTTCTGTGTTTTTCTTTGCCGCCAACTTCATATTAGTAAATTTGTTTGCATTACTACAAAATTACTATCATTAAAGAAGTGAGAAAGCAATATAAAATTAATATTATATGCTATCCCTTATTAAACGTGGTAACCTACCAACTCTGTCCTAGTTACTTAACAACCCTGTCATTCTGAGTTGTCGAGTCTAGTTATAGTCTATGGTCTGTCGTTTACAGAGCTTTACAATAATTTTTGAAGTTTTAGAATTTTATATAAATTTTAGAATTTTATCCAGGGACGGGTACCTTTATATAAAGTAACTACGTAAGAGTCTTAAAATTTGTTGTGGGATATTTTCAAAGCAAAATCGAACAAAATATTGTCAGGACGCAGACAACGTATGTGGCCACAGCTAGTTTTAATATAAATTTAAGATGCCTGGAGCCAACTGCGTTAGAAACCATTTTTTGCTTTTTTGAAAATATGCTTGGTCAATCAATTTTCATAATTTTTTATGAAAAGAAGTATATTGAAATTAATTTATCAAAAAATAGAAGGTGTTTACAAACATTAATCTTGAAAAATCAAGTTACAATATTAATGATGGCCTGTAGGGTAATGGAATAACCAATCCTAAATCTAAAGCTGCAATAAGAAATTTATGTAATGTCACCATTCATTCCATTCCATTCCAAATCAAGCTGAGCAGAAAATAGATACGAAATGTATTTGTATTCGAATTGTATAAAATTGCTTAATGTCGATGGTGCTGATGATGATGATGACGATGCTGCTGATGACAATTTCACTGATGATAGCGAGAATGAGGATGATACAAATACATAAATGCAAGTACGACTACAATTGTTTTGTATTGAACCAATATCAGAGAGAAGGTTGGTTGGCAAACAAAAAGAAAAAAAAAAAGAAAAAAGATTGACTGACTAAGTAGTTTTTAGAAAACAAAGAAAAATTTAAAAACGCGAGGCGCCATTAAGGCGTTGGTATTTTATGAATGAATGCAGAGATAGAAAAGTCGCAGAGAAAAACTTTAGTTTTCATTAAGAAATTACTTGAGCTTTTTTTCTTATGGGTTCTTTGTTGCAGGCAATTAAAAATTTTTATTGAAACATTGCAAGAAATCGCTATAAAAATTAAAATCACTTTATTATTCGTTTCACTTAAAGTTGCTACCAGTATTGCTTTTGGTGATCTGCTGGAATTAAATGACAAGCACTTTTTGTTTGTTTGTTTGTTTGTTGTTCCCAGTTTATTGTGGTTATTATATGTTGTTACCTAAGTGATGAAACATTTTGATGTGGTGCCTGAATGGTTGCTATTATAAAATCGTGCAGTCACATGCACAAAAAAAGGGTCAGAAGAGCGGTTTAAAGTTGATCCTTCTAACTTTTTTACGCGTGTAAGTGCTGTTAACAAACTTGTTATGACTATAAAATTACCGATTATGACTAATTTTCAATTCATTTTACAGAAAAACTAATTTTGCGATCTCAGAAACACTTCGGGTCGATTTCTCACTGAACTTGTTCCCAAAAAAAAAAAAAAAATGGTTAACTCTTTTTAACGGTTTGCTGAAAGATTAAAAGTTATAAAAATAACTCGAAAAACTTTATGTGCTCGACTTTCATGCAGAAAACCAAATGTTCGACACAAACTTGGCTTCCGACTCGACTCTAAAGTAAATTTTACCCCAACTAAAAAAAAATTCCCTTTGGTCCCTTTCTCTGTGCTCCCCTTCTTCAGCATTCCGAAAGCTTTGACGCAGAGCTTTCGGAGAAAATGGGGCCACCAGATGCCAGGGTTGCTGGAATCTTATTCTAAAGGAACAGGTCCAGAGACCCGAAATAGCTGTTATTTTAATTTTAATATTAAATTGGTTACACAAAAAATAACTGTAAAAATGGCGGTCCTGTAATACCAATTATAAACAACCACAAAAAATGATCCATTATAAAAGTGTTTTAATTTTTAGATCTTTAATTACCATTATAATTAATTTTTATATTTTTTCTTATTTTGGTAAACATTATAAAAGATTTTTATTCATTTTGGTTATTCATAACCATTATAAAATATTTTTATAATTAAGTTTTTACGCTCTAGGTCTTTTTATAAAAATATTTCAATTTATTTTTATTTTTATATTCGATATTTCGCTACACCATTGGGTAGCATCGTCAGGAAATAAAAATAGTTTTATAATATTTTCATTTCCTGACGATGCTACCCAATGGTGTAGCGAAATATCGAATATAAAAATAAAAATAAATTGAAATATTTTTATAAAAAGACCTAGAGCGTAAAAACTTAATTATAAAATTATTAAAAAGGTCAAAAACTATAATAATTGTTCATTATAAAATATTTTTAATTTTTTTGGTCTATTATAACAATTAAAAATGATTTTTATTTTTTTAGGCCTTTAATAACCATTACAAAAATTTTGTATTTTTTTGGTCTTCTATAACCCATATAAGTAACCAAAAAGTTTTATGGTCTTCTAAAGAAGGTTTTGGTATAGGTCTTGTTAAAAACTAATAAAGACTTAATTCATTTTCATCTTTATTAGGGTTCCCTATCCAAAAGGTAGAAACGTGTAACCCTATTGTTTTCGCTACAACGTCTGTCCGTCTGACCGTCCGTCCGTCTGTCAGCGTCTTTTATCTATGGAAATTTTTACAGAAGATGTATAACTGTTGCCGCTACAGGTGTTCCTGTAGCGTGTTATTCACGCATGCACTTAAAATTTACAAACAGTAATTAAAACTTCGTTCGCTATATTAACAAGTACAAAAAAATAAACCTAAAAACTAAAGGGTGTTCCGATAGTGATATGACGTATATTTTTTTAACAGTAATAGGTAGACTCTTGAAATTTTTACAGTAGATGTGTTGCCATCACCGCTATAACAATAAAGGCGGTTTCGCAATAACAGGTTTTTGACTTATATTGCCACATTTTTTGACCTACAAAAGGTAGGCTGCTGATATTATCTTAGAAAGTAATTATAGTTGAACAGCAATAGGCTGATACTTAAAATTTACACATATTATATTTTACATTTTCTAGTGTAACAAGTAACGAAAATAAATTTAATAAAAATAAAAGGGTGTTCCCTAGATGTCGCGAATTTGAGGAATTTGACCTTCACTTCTAAAGGTTATAGGCAGACACCTGATATTTACACAAGGTATTTAGTACTATGCTCTAGTATAAAAAATAATTAGTAATTAAAGGGTGTCCCATGATTAAAACGAAATTTTATTCGAAAAATGCGTGTTTAGATAATTCTGGTTGTATAGTTTTTTTTGGTTATTAATAATAGTTATTGAAGATCGAAAAAATAAAAAGCTTTTTTATTGGTTATATAAGACCATAAAAATAAAAATATTTTATAGGGGTTATGAAAAGCGCAAAATTTTTTGTTAATTATAATAATTATGGCAGACCAAAAATATTCCTTATTTATAACTATTTTTTAGAGAGCAATTTTATAAAATTCTTGGTTAATCATTATTTCAGGATTATTTTAAATATTGGTTATAACAGGTCTGTGAAATTAGGGGTCTTTCTAGGCCCGACCACTGTTCAAACGACTGGTACCACGGAAACCAGTAGCCCTTCAGAGAGCCGTTCATCTCTGTGACTAGTTGTTGGTGAGGTCACTTCGGGGTACACGTGCTGGCTGTGGTTTCAACGAATACATGCAGAGATGGTGCAACAAGAGGTTAGAGTATTGGCTTGCAATGTTTTATAAACGGTTGTATTGTGCGATATTATGTGCAATTCATTGCAATTGTTTTGTATAGTGTGCAGTAGAAAATTGGTGCAATGGGGGTGCTGGTCTACACATTTTGCATCCAGTGGTAAGACCACCGTCAGGCCAACACGTCTATGTACTGACATAAATATTGATCACATCTGTTCCTCTTCTTTTGATTGTTGATGGTGAAGAAAAGACGGTTCATCATTTTCGTCAAACAACCTGAAAGGAATGTGAGTGGATAGCTTTCTCTATAGATTTCATGTAGGTTTTTGACAACCAATATCTCCGAAACTACTGAGAAGATTAATAAATCATATTAGTAAGACGACTTCAAGTCTTACTTATATCATTTCAATGCAGATTTTCGGAGTTCCGTAAAACCTCCTTCGTTTTTGATATAATGCTTTATCCCGGGAAACCGAACCAATTCAATAAATTAAAATTATGGTCTAGATTAATATTTGTATCAGCATGACTAATTCCCGTGCCGAAGAATCAGTGTCATCGTATTAAAAGAAAATGTCGCACTTAATAAATAAAAATTTCCCTGTAATGCTAGGAAGACAATTGGGACGAACGACGAATTTTTCGGTGCGAACTTTCGTCGTCAAAAATAAAACACATTTGTTCTTATGAAAATTAACACAATACCGCCGTCAAAAAAAATTCGTCGTGCGTGACGAACACTGCGATAGATTTATTTCTATTTTTAACGCCGACGAACGACGAACAAATTAGTACAGAGTTACCGCATTTCCTTTTTATTTGCAAACATATTAGTAAAAGAAGATATATTTCAATCTTTTATAATTGTTTGATTTTAAATAACACACTTTAATTTAAATATACACAATTATTTACCATAAAATTGTTTTTTAATTGTTTTTTGTTGATGCTTAATTTTTGCATTCAAACCATCATAAACATGATGTTTATTATTTTAATAATTTTAACCAAACTCAAAATTCTTTGATTCATATTTTTTAATATTTATCTTTTGCCACACACTCGATAAAATACTCAATAAATTAAACTTGAACTTGAATATTTATTTTTTGCCACACACAACTTTGTTTATTATAACTGCTGTTATTTTTTCGTCCTTATTGTGCGTAACACTGCGAATTTACGCAACGAACTTTCAACAACGAATTCGTCATGCTGGACGAAATTCGTCGTTCGTCCCAATTGTGTTCCTAGCATAATATTTACCAAATTTATTATTAGAAGTTACACTGTATTATCAAAAATAAAATGGAACAGAAACTATGTTTTATTCATCTTCTCCAACAGAATTCAAAAATCAAAAGTTTGTAAAATTTTTTGGTCATCTTTTCTTTAAATGTTTCCAGCTCAGAACAAATCTGAACAATAGTTATACAGGGTGACGCAAATTGAATTATCCAATTTTGTTTTTGAATAACTGTTTTTATTACGCGAAGAGGAAACGCTTTGTTGCGGCTCCTGCTATATGTGCAGTTGCGCCATCTTATTGATAACACATGTTCACGAAGCCCCGCTTATTCAATTCCTGTTGTTAGTAGTAGTAGCACTACACAGTTTGAGAGGATTTAACGGCTTTTCGTGCACCACACGCGTCGTTTTTTCACTGCCACTGCAATAACGATTACGTTTATTAACATAATCCTGTATATGAAAGTGCGCCTTCAACCTTTTTGTTTGAAGTTTTTTTCCTTCTAGAAAATAAAATCCGACAGCGGCAGAACTGTTCCAATAACAAGAAAAATTAATTTGGTTTTCATTACTGAAATGTACACAAAGTATAGTGTAAGTGTGTCGACATTTCGCTAGGGGACATCTTTTGCCATATACTTGCGAGTACAGAAAAACAGAATATGCTCTTCACTGCTCTATGAATAAAGTCGTCAATAGTATCCACATTTAATATGGGCTATCCTCGTCCTATGCCTAATGTCAGCCGGTTTTTAACATTTATACACAATGTGTGTGTGTCTCAGCTCGGTTCTATCCCTGGACAACTTTCTGGACCTACAGTCGAAAGGCTATTGCCTTAGGAGTCTATGGAAATAAACCTCTACACCGCTTGCGAGGTATTCTTGTCCATCTCTTCAGGAGTCGTGTATAACTTCCCAACCTCTTGAAACTCTCTGTCTCTCCATGTTGGATTCTCCTAGTAATGGAGAGAAGATGTCCACCCAAAGAGAGGTGCATTAAAACTGAAGTTTAAAAGGTATTTAGTGTTCACTCGGCTTAATTTAGCCATTCTCCTAGCAGAGGCAATAGTTAACCAAAAGTCTCTTAATGGCCGCCACTGCGAGGTCGAACTTCTGATAGTACACTCGTGCCTACTACTTACTACGATATAGCCAGTAATATTATTAAAGATGAGCTAGACTTTCCAAGAGTAGAATCCAAATGGTATTTTTACAGATGTTGAACCTTTAGTACCGTAGAACGGTAGGCAATTTTTTCACATTCAATATTTGCTTAGTGTTATTCATAAACCGTTACCTTGGTGGCTTACTGCATAAGCATTTTTCAGCTAAGATATACCCATAACTTTTTAAGCTTGATACCAAGGTATATTTATCTTACTAGGTAGTGTCGTCCGCCCAGCTGATTTAGTAGTTCGACATGTCAAAAGTTCTATGTGTTCAGAAATTTTATAGTGTAGAAGTGAGAAAGCAATAAAACACATACATGCCTTCTCAATTTTCTTATATGTTTTTTGACATTTCGAACTACAAAGTAACAACAAAATGCCATGTTGTTCTTGTATTGTTGTATTTGTTGTAGGGATGCCACTACCTAGTAAAGTAAATATACCTTGCTTGATACGATTAAATTATTTAGAAAGACCACACAGATTAAAATGCTAACGTTTTGAACAAAGAATCTCACTTGTCATATCAAATGACATTTCTAATTCAATATTCCTTAAACAATATTCTCAAAACACAACACTATTGAATAACAAATGGTTTCTAATGTTCACAGTGGCATTAAACAAACGATTTACAAACAATTTATTTTCAATAAACTTTTACTTCCAAAAAGACGTATGAATATGTAAGCAATTTTACAACAACTCCCACATGAATATAGTATTTATTTATTCCTTTAAACTTTAAACGATATTATTTTTGTTTTTAGAAAAAGTTAAATCACTGCAGCACTACTACGTTGACATTATTTTAAACATTATTTTGCAATTAACCTTTAACTGTAACATGTTTAACAAGATCTTTAACTTTTTAATGCCAATAAAACTAAAAAAAACAACTACAACAACTGCTGCTCTAAAATCTTTAAGAATCTCCGCGCAAAAATTTTCTTCCTTGGCTATTGAATTTTACAACAACAAAACGATTGAACTAACGATCAGCTAACAACAATAACAAGATGTTAAACATGAATACCTTGAATGCAAACATCATGTTGCTGTAAGTGCGACAGTACATCACTGGGCATTCGTTTAAGGGAAAAGAAAATTTAACTTACCGAATAATTTGAGATTGGGTTTGTAAAGCCATGTAATCTATAAATGTTCAACTAATATGATTGCCAGAACAATATAATTTTCCAAGGAAAAATTACCAGTTAGTCGGGGTTCTCCCGCAATGTTAAGCACTTTGTCTAAATGGATGAAATATCTTAAAATCTGGATTTATATAAAATGGAAATTTTTTTAATTTTTTTGTATGCAATAAGAAAAAATTGTTTTATTGCCATCTCTGTATTTATACCAAAAGGAAATTCGTTGAATAAAATAAACAAAGTTTTGCTAAATTACCATCAACATTTATAACTAAATGTCCGCATTTCCACCGATTTAGGTGCTAAATGCCAGGGACCCTGGCTCCCAGTTCCCATAGTAAAGGTCCCTGAAAAAGCTAATCGACCGGTGGGCATGTAGGCGGCGTGGGGATGCAATTGACACTAAGCGTCCGGAGGCAAACCTTACAGCGTGTTTGGCTTTATTAAGACTTAAAGTCTTTGCCACAATGGTACTACTATTTTCAATATTGCGGCGATAGTCAGGTAGCGGCTAAATGACACTCTTTGTCAAACTATCAATTCAATGTACTCTTTCTCAGATGACAGCAGAATTTGCCATTCTCATTCAGTTAAGGGTGGTGTAGACGGTACAAGTTTACGTATGTAAATTCCAAAAGAAAATAATATTAAATTTAATCTGTGTTTAAGAAATGAGAGTCAAAATCTTACGTCTAATTTTTATTTTTTTTTATGTTTACAGTTAATAGTTGTTTTGAGTTTTTACATTGTTTACAAAAATATCAGTGATGCCAGCTAATTTTTTTGTACTATATATAGCTATTTTGGGTATTTTGATGCGATTTGCCTTTAAAAAGTTGTCATAAGGGTTCACCTTCTATCGGTATTTTCTCTTAATGTCTCACAGATTCTTTGCGTATTTATACCAGGTAGAGGCGATAGCCCAGCTGATAACTTTTTGCTTTTCCATTTTTCTTTCTTGTCAAAATTAATTATTTTACATATGCTAGTAGAATGTCAAGGTTTTGTTGTAGTTGTTGCCGTAGTACTCTCACCTGCTATAAATTCGCCTTGATATTATGTTTAGAAGTGCTCTTTTACAATTTGACATGTTGCAAGATTTCTGTGATCATGTAAACCGCTTTTAGTATGCTGATGGTCCTATAGCTTATGTAGTTAGCACTTTGACTATGTAATTCGTGCAATTGCGGTGTTGCTGATAGTAAAGCTTTTACAATTCCTTCGCTCTATGCTTCGTCTGCATTTATTCACTCCATATCTCGCTTCCATAGAAGAGAATACTGTTGCTCGTCTCCATCAAGAGTTTACGATTGGTTGGTAGCGGCCTACCTTTGTTAGCCATCAAACGCCTTAGCTGTCCTGTTATCTTTGAGTCAAGTCTTATTCGAAAATAGTTAAGGAATTTCTTTGTTGTTATTGTGAAACCTTCCATATGAATACATATCTATCTGTATGTATACATATCTATCTCTACGGGTATATGACGTCTGTTTAGAATGAGTATTTCTGTTTTATGCATATCTAGTTGCAATCCGTTATGAAAAAAGTGTATTTACAATGTTTCCCATAGTTTTCTCGCCGATCTTTCCTATGAAAAGTTTCACCGCTAGCTTGCCCATGACTAATTTATAGTCCGTTCCCCAGGGGTTATTGTTTATGTCATCACGTAGCTCTTTACAAAGCTCTTTTTTACTATTAAAGATTGCTTGTTGCAGTCTTCCTTTTGCATCTGTATAATCTGCTCGTTGACCTCTGCTTTGTCCCGGAGCCTTTCTTTTAGCCACCGTCGTAATCAGACGTTCCTTGCTTCCGGAATAGCTTCGTTCCACCAGTATACTGTTTTTTTTTGGTGAGTGTGTCTTCCTATCCTAGGCATCGATTTCTCTCACGCTCTTCGATTTCTCTCACGCTCTTCCGATTATTTGCGTAACTCTCTCTACGATTATTGAGAATCTTCTGATTTCCTGTAACTCATTTGATCTTCTGTCGATTTTCTGCAATCAACAAAGATGAATTTAGTTTCATGCTATTCCATCTTCGGGTACTAAAACTGTGTTGATATGATTCCCCATTATTTATTAGATCGTCTTCGTATGAGTACAAAATATACTAATGGTCGCGTGCTATATACATATATCTCAAGTCCTCTCCAATTCTTAACTCCGTTAGGAAAATGATCAGAAACAAATGTTATGTTGGTATTGTACCCTCACAACCTGACCGCAATGGAGCATTAAAATCGCCAACTACAAGGTCACCCTGAATGAGGAGTATAGTGTCCTGTATTTCATCCAATTTCTTCTGAAACACTTCGTTGATATCGCTGGTTTCACACTATAATACTAAGTATTAAGATTTTCATTAGATTTTGTAAGATAGAAATCCAATGAGAATTGTTTGATTGTCAAAAAATCTAACGTAATATAACATTTCGTTTTCACATTATCACACTTCAAATAAAATGAAAAATATCAGCAAAGGAACAAGCCGAGACGAGACATTGAACTGCGTCGGCTCAGCAATTTTATGTGGACGGCAGAGGTGCCGGGTCTTAAGTTTGTTTGGCCGTGCAAGTTTTCGGTTATTAAAAAAAAAAAACAAAACAAAAAAAATAATACGTACATCCAACAATTTCTAGGCATGGCAGAAACAAAGTACATATGTAGGCGTTAAGACTAATGGCAATTTAAGGCAGGTGCAGGACAAAGAAAAATATTATCGGCGGCGGCGAACTATAGGCTGCGACTCACTCAGCTTGGTTCTTTGCTTTAAAAAAAACACAACCCTGATACAATGAAAAATGTTATCGTTTAGAAAATTTTCTAAAAATGGTTTGGTATTATGGGATGTTAAATTTCTTACCGTATTATTTCACATTTTGATAACATACTGCTTTCACACTTTCACACTATCACACTTTCTCATTGGATTTAAGTATTTGACAAGTCTTAATACTCAGTATAATAGTGTGATAAGGGCTGTAGCAGCTATGGATTTGACCAGAAAGGAAAGCAATATGAGACCAGAAAGGATTCTCTTCTCTAACTTAAGTAACATGTAATTATTATGGTCAACATATTTTACACAGGGTGCGTTAGGGTTAATCATGAACTTTGTCATTACTTTATTAAAAATAAAAATGGAGTGGCCTACACTCTACTTTACCATACCATATGGAAACAGATATTTTTATGGATATATTACATAAAAAATAAAAGTTCAAAGTATATTCGAATCGAAAAATTAATTATTTTCGGTTTGGGGTGTTAGGTAAACTACCCCTTCCCGATTATGGCCAAAATTTATACAGCTCTTCATCTCCATATACCATAGGCACATACTGAATTTCATTTTGATATGTCATACGGTATGACCTGTAGAGCGTTTACAAAATTCGGGAGTAAGGAAACTGCCCCTTACTCCCTCCCGATTATGCCCAAAAACTATGCAGCTCTTCATCACCACATACCAAAGCCACATACTTAATTTCATTTTGAAATGTCAAACTGTATGCCTGTACAAACTCCACAAAAATAGTGGCATACACACCCAACCACCCACCCACCCACAGACATTATCGCGAAAATAGTCAAAATAGCTTCAGGAGACCTCAAAACATATAAATCCGTCGAAATCCCGACCTCCAATTTTTTCATGATTACTATACTTTACCTTATACTACGTATCATACATGGGACTAATTAATTATATTAAGTAATTAATTGGCAATTTCAATAACATTGAATTGTAAGTAATGCTAACAAAATATTTTTCATTACCATTGTTTTCACTAATGATAATGCTTTTTAATGAAAAGGTTTCATTAGTAATTATTTAAAACGCAAAATCATTATCATTAACCAATGATTAAATTATAAAAAAGCATTATCATTATTGGCCACGTTTGTTATCAACTTTTTTCAGTGAAAAAATGCGGAAAATTTGATATTTATTTGATGTTTTCAATGAACTCCCACCTTTATTCCCAAATTATATGAATTTTTTCCTATAAAAAAAAATAAAAATTAGAAAAAAATAAAAAATAATTTCTGAAAATTAAATTTCAATCACAAATTTTTAACCCGTTGGAGAATGATTTTTTATTTATTTGTTTCTTTTCGATAAGACCAAATTGTAAGAGTAGTATAAATTTTTAAACCTAGCGTGAATGCAATAGAAGTAAAGGCCTACATGGACTTAGTTGTGTTTTAAATAAAAAAATCATATAAAAGTAGTAAAGTCACTATCTGCGGAGAACAACGTAATCCTTGATAACTTATTGGCATCCTAGAGCTTTTCGTCTTACTCGTTCATATATAAATGGTTAAATATTGACTAGATTTACAATGTATTCTGCTGTTCATGCATGCCGTTTTATTTTCAATTATATGACAGGTGACCATACTGGTGTAGACATAAAACTTGTTTACGAAGATGTGTTTTGACTGACAATTTAAAATATTATATATCTTCAGCTTATTCTTCAAATAACTACTAGATTAGATACCACAGAATTATAAGAAAAATCTATGCAAATATAATCATAGTGAAAAATGTATTAATAAGCCGTGTTGCATTAAACATGTGCTTTGTCAATGTAACAGATGAAACGTAATGTTTTCTGATGGATTGATTAACTGCTACTTGCATTGAGTTTATTTCATTGCCAATTTTTAACTCTTTTGATTTTTCAATGAAAAAATCCCAAGTATGTTACGTATGGTAAAGTAAAAAAGATTGTGATTTAGAAATTTTGCTTTTAAGTTACAGAACAGAGGCACTTGTAAATAAAATCAAA
This sequence comes from Phasia obesa, assembly GCA_949628195.1. NCBI lineage: Eukaryota > Metazoa > Arthropoda > Insecta > Diptera > Tachinidae > Phasia > Phasia obesa. The sequence continues at coordinate 158,586,230 of OX451215.1, forward strand.
AAGTAATGCATCGATTTAATAAGATATATGTAGCCTGCTTCGTTTGAAATTTTTCAACCCATCTCTACTTAAGGGTACATATAGTGCGGACTTTCTGAATTTTTACTTATTCATATATGGTAAATCGTAATCAAGATATGCTAATAAATGTCGTGGAACTTCCTTCATTTTGAACAAAGCGGTGTATTTCGAAAACTAGAATCGGTTGGACTAAACGAAAATCAGATTTGAATGTAACGAAATCTGACTTGAAATTGAGTTATTAATTTTATCATTTTCTTTGTAAAATCGGAGCTCATCAAAAAATGTTTGCATTGAAGATGCCCTTAAACAAACGCACTTGCTGGTATGTCTAAATACTAAAATTGTAAGCATGTCGAATAAGTAACAACCATTTAATTTAAACATGCATCTTTCATGTGCATTCTACATTGTATTACATTGTGTTACAAAAAAAAAAAAAAAAAAACACTACCAACTCACTAACTTGGCTAAAATAATAATGAATAAAAAAAAACGAAACGAAGTAAAAACTTCCTACAACTAAAGATCGTGTTAACTATGTTAAGATCTTGTGTATTTGATAAAAATCTGTGTATTTTATTCATTCTATAAGCGCCAGTCTGTGATTTAGATTTTTATCATTTTATTGTACTGCAGCTTAGGTCATTATCATTCTGATACATGAACGAAGTTCTACACTTCTTATTTGTTTGTGGTAGGTTCAATTTTTATTTAGTTAAAATTAATTGAAAAAAAAATGTAGATCAGTAAGGTAAGGAGTTTTTGTCAGATTGAGTATAAAAAACTATTATTTGAGTTTATGAAAAATCAATTCACCTTAATTATCCTCAGACCATTCACCCACTATAGTCTATATATGGGATAAACAAAACATCATATCGCCAACAACTAGCACATGCCATAATTGGTTGAAATATAGAAAGTTCTTAGTACTCATTGTTCGGAAAACATCCCGCTAAGAACACCTGAAGACGTAGAGCGGAGTCTTATTGATTTTGACCAAAACCTCAAATCAGCTGCCCAACATTCAACAATAACCCGACAATTAGCTAGATACAATAAAATTTATTCTGCAGATATCGAACGGCTCTTGGCTGAAAAAAGAAAAATTCGTAGAGAATGGCAATCACAGAGATCTCTTCAACTCAAAAGCAGACTTAAAGAATGCACGAACCGGCTAAGAGAGATGCTGGAATCTAGAAGAGTAGCATCCCTGAAAAACTATTTGGGAGACCTAGACGCAACTCCTCAATCAGATTATTCATTATGGCGTGGTTGTAGAAACCTTAAAAGGCCAGTCTTACGTAAGCCTCCCCTGCGAACTACATCTGGAGACTGGGCAAGGAGTGACACCGAAAAGGGTAATTTATTTGTTGGACATTTGAAAACGGTTTTTACCCCAAATATATCGACTGATATAGCTGAGTTGCAAATCGTCGAGGCTAGTGCTGCAGTACCGATAAGATTTGAATCTGGTGATATTGGAAAAGCAATAACGGATTTGAACACCAAAAAAACCCCTGGCGTTGATAAAAACAGTAACAAGTTGTTATTTGAGCTGCCCCGTATAGCTCGCAGAATCGTTGTTTTTATTTTTAATGCCATCTTACGTCTTCAGTACTTCCCCAGAGAGTGGAAGGTGTCCGTGGTTACCATGATTCCTAAACCATATAAGCCTTGTATCAAATATGTCAAAGCTGTTTGAGAGGATGTTAATAACTAAGCTTACGCCTATTTTAAGCGACAAAGGATGTATTGCAAACCATCAATTCGGCTTCAGGAAAAAACATAGTACGATCGAACAAACTCACAGGTTAGTCAATGTTGTTATGAAGACATTTGAAGAGAGAAAATACTGCTCTGCGCTTTTTATCTCGGTTTCTCAAGCATTCGATAAGGTATGGCATGAAGGCCTAATATATAAGCTAAAACTGAATTTGCCCGTAAACCTATATAAGCTGGTAGATAGTTATTTAACCGAACGAAAATTTATTGTGAAAGAAGGAGATTTTTTGAGCTCACCCCAGTCAATCGAAGCCGGAGTTCCAAGGTAGTATATTGGCGCCCTTTTTATACTTATTGTTTACTTCAGACATGCCAACCGAGTTCACACATCGACATTTGCTGACGACACAGCCTTTTTGAGCATTCACGAAAGACCCGAAGTAGCATCACGATATTTACAAGACCACATATCCAATTTAGAAAAATGGTTGGAGAAATGGAGAATAAAAGTTAATGAACAAAAATGTACTCACATAACTTTCACACTGCGTAGAGAATCTTGCCCCCCCCCCCCCCCCTATTCGGATAAATAACCAAACGACACCTCAGCTTTCAGACGTCAAATATCTCGGCATACATCTTGACCGGCGCCTTACATGGAAACGCCACATAGAAACAAAGTTAACACAAATGTAGTTGAAAGCAGTCTAACTAATCTGGCTAATTGGCAGAAATTCTACTCTAGCTTTAGATTGCAAACTTTTATTATACAAGTCAATTCTAAAACCAATATGGTGTTATGGCATTCGATTATGGGGCACTACCTCAGCTACCAACGTAGAAAAAATTCAAAGGCGCCAAAATAAGATTCTTCGTATAATTACATCAGCTCCTTGGTATATAAAAAACTCGAACATTCATAAAGATCTAAACGTGCCATCACTTAAATCAGAAATAGCGAAACTTACCATAAGGTATTTAAAGAAGCTTGAAACTCATCCGAATCCACTGGCCCGTAACATACTAAATGAACCTAGTTACATTCGACTAAGAAGGAGGGACACTGCTTCTCTCATCCGTACATCAGAGGTATAACCCGCAAATTACAGTAAAATGCATGTTTCACCATCATTTTTTTTTTTTTGTCCAGCACTGGTTGGACTTAAAAAGTATATTTATATTTTAGACTTAAGATATTAGTAAATATTGATAGTTCAATTATATTGAAGATACAATAAAAAAAAATTGCGAAAAAAATCACCTTAAACGGCTGCATGCACAACGAGCCTATGAAAAATCGCCCAAAAGCATAATTGAAAAATATCTCAAGGAATCTTCATACAAAATGGGGTAATATTTCATATGAAAAGGAACCCAACAATTTGTTCGTTGTTTTTGGAGAATAACTCATTTTTATAATTTCTCAGTATGAAAAATTTGCCAAATGTTTTAATGAAAGTTCACTTATTTAATCACCGATTAAAAAAATGATCACTAATAATAAGTAGATACGAAGTGTTTACATTGAGTGTACAAGTCATATGTATTGTCAAAATTGCTATCCATATGGAATTTCATGTGTATGTCAAAATCAGTGTTTTACATATGGTTTATAATTTTTGTGTTCAAACGTACCCATGTTACGTACATATGACATAACCTCCTTTTGTTGAAAACAAAAATCAAATATTTAAAATAGCTGGTCTTCAAAGTGTGGTTTAGATGGATTATTTTTTAAATTGTTAGACTATATAATAAAACTAATAAAAATAGCTTTATTGGGACTTGTTGTAATAAGTTATTAGGCAATTTTGTATATTTTTGCCGCCATTTCATTTTATTAGACACCCGCTAGTGATGTCAACTATGCAAAGAACTACCGTTTTGTGTTATCATTTGGGTGCTTTTACAACAGTACAGAAATCAATTTATAACAGACAAATTATATTAAAACAAAAAATAATTATAATAAATAATACAATAAGTAATACTTAATATCATTTGAACTTTATCAGCAACAATTTAATGAATAATTTTGTTGATGTTAATGTCAATTTATTTTCACTCTTTTTTTCATTAGGAATAAAATATATTTATCCTAATTCTTATGACAAATTAAACTAAATTTCTTTAAAATAATTGAGCCGTTGCTTTTGAAAATTTGAGAACTCGATTTTATTTTATATTCGTATTGCATATTTTTTTTATCACAAAAAAAAAAATTGACAAATAAATCCACAGCCTTTTAAGAAAACTTAACTGCAGGGGTTCTGCCCGTTTTACAGCTAAGAAATGAAATTTTTTATATATATTTAAACCCTAGATAACCGTTAATGAACAAGGAATTTAAAAATAATACTTTTGCAAATCCAATGTCCACTAGGGCCCCAAAAACATGAACTAGAAAAAGCCGTTTAAAATCTTTAGATATATGTATGTATATCCCTTTTTTGTACACTTAGTGGGGGACAGTGAGTATCGCCCCAATCAGTATTTTTCGAATTAGGTATAAAGACAGAGTTCATTCATTATTCTACGGTACCAGCGCTAGTGTAACAGTCAATGATTTACTAACCTAATTTTCGAAGAGGTATCGAACTAAACAGTGACACTTTTTAGATAAATGTGAATTTTTTGAATCTAAAATAAGTCATTTTTTGGGCTAACAAAACTATTCATGACTTAAAATCTACTACTTGCGAGATTTCAATACAAAACCAAAGCCACCTCGCCAAATTGCACTAAAAATTACTACGTTGCAACAGAAATAATAACATTTTAATAAAAAAAAGGAGAAAAAATGAGGAAGGTTAAAATTGATAAAAGGCAATAACAAAATTTACAAGAAAATATAAACTAATAGATAAGTTAAAAAAAAAAAAATTACAAAAAATGAGTGAAGTGAAATCTTCTATATATAAAATCAAATGTTCGTTGGTAATCGTATCACTTAAGAACGGCTGCACTGATTTGTCCATTTTTTTTTAATCTTATTCATAACCCATCTTAGGCTTTTACGGAAAGAAAAAATGACTAAGCCCACTTTTTAAGTAGTTACAGAACTAATGCTCAGATGGGATTGGAATAGAAGGCGTGGCACTTCTCATACAAAGTGATCAATTATTATGTACCTGGAGATCTGCAATAGGTAGAGTCATGAAAGTTTTCACAAGTAACTCTCATACTAATGTGCATAGTCGAACAAAACACAAACTGGATTGTGACAGTAGGCGTGGTATCTTCCATACAATGTTTTTTTTCATAATTTATTTATTGTATCTGCAAAGTATTTGAACTAACAATAAGTGTTCACATCTTAAATCTAAGGTAAAATAAAATAAACTTGTAAAGTCCAGCCAGTTCCAGACAATAAAACTGTTAGTTATAGAATTACTGATATCATTCATCTGATGTTCGGCTTCTTCCTTCTTAGTCGAAGGTAACCATGATCGTTAAGGATGTTTCGAGACAGTGGATTTGGGTGTGTTTCCAGCTTTTTTAAAATACGTTACTAAGTTTGAAGCTGAGGCAGTGCCCCATAATTGAATCCCGTAACACCATATAGGTTTGATAGTCGATTTGTACAATGGAAGCTTACAATCCAGTCTTAGGGTTGAGTTTCTACCAATCAGCCAATTAATTTGCTCTGCGTTTATCTTCATCTGTGTCAATTTTGCTTCGATGTGTCTTTTCCAGCTTAAGTGTCGATCAAGATGAATGCCAAGATATTTTACCTCTGAATGCTGGGGTAAAACTTGGTTGTTTATGCGGATAAGAGGCCATGAATCTCTGCGCAGTGTAAAAGTGGATACATTTCTGTTCATTTATTTTTATTCTTCATTTTTTTACCTACATCTCCAGGTGAACTATATGATCCTGCAGATATTTGGAAGCTATATGGGGGCTTTCATGAATGCTTAGAAAAGCCGTGTCATCCGCAAATGTCGATGTAGGAACTCGGTTAGTTGTGGGCATATCCGAAGTGTACAACAGGTATAACACGGGTCCCAAAATACTACCTTGGGGAACTCCGGCTTTAATTAGCACAGGCGAGCTTAAAAAATCGCCCTCTTTTTTGCGGACAAACTTGCGACCAGTTAAATAGTTTTTTAAAAGATTATAGAAGTTGTGGGGTAAGTTAAATCTATAAAAAGCGCAGAACAATACTTTTTTTCCTCAAATGTATTTTTTATTACATTTAGCAATCTGTTCGTGTGTTGTACAGTACTGTGCTGTCTTCTGATTCCGAATTTAAAAAATTATTATCGTCCATCTACAGAACTACAATAGGTAGAGACTTGAAACCCCCATGGATTGGAAGAGTGCACGTGGTAGATCCCATACAAAGTGAAAAATAATTATTGTGTGCCTAGAGAATTAAAATATATAGAGTCTTCAAAATTTGCACAAGTAACCCCTATACCAATGTGCATAATCTAGCAAAATACAAACTGGATTAGTATAGTGGGAGTGGTAACTCCCATACAAAGAAAAAAATTATGGTGTTAATACGCTAAAAAACTTATTGGATGGGAACAGTGGCGTCGTACCTTGCATATAATCTGAAACAGTTTTGTCGTGTGAATAGCATGCATTTCCCAGTTAAAGTTTGGCCATATTTTTCTTGCGTGTTAATTGTATTGTATCACCGTCTTGCTGAATCGGGAATCTCTGGCGCCGCTTCGAGAGAGACGTGGGAGGATCTTCTATGGTTTTGAGACGATCACCCTACGAGTCTACCGAGGTGACGATAGGGATCACCAGACTCAGGGAGATGATGATCCATCTCCGGACGTGGCAGACGATGAGACTGCTAGTCTAAGCTCTCATGAGGACGCACTCTCAAACTCTGAGTTTGTGGGTGAGTTCTTTGAGAGGATGGACGAGGCAGTTGACGAGGACGCCCTCTTGGACTCTGATCAAGAGGACGTCAACGTCACAATTGTACCCGCCGCAAGAGATGGTGAAGGTGACGCAAGTCAATCTTCATCACTCTAAAGCAGCTTCGGCTGCACTGCTCCTCCGCCTGGCTGAGAGAGGGGAGGAGCTTGTCCTAGCCCAAGAACCCTGGCTACACCAAGGCAGGGTTTGCGGGCTCGGTGCAAAAGGCTTTAAGCTACTGCACACGAATGGTCAAGGTAAGATCAGAGCGTGTATAGTGGCTAAAAGCGATTTGAATATCTTCATTCTGTCTGATTTCAGTGATGAAGATACGGTTGCAGCCGCATGGGAGACAGGAAACAAAACAATTATAATTGTCTCCAGCTATATGGCGTATGATAGCGAAGCACCACCACCTAAAGTTCGCAGCATTGTGGAAATGGCAAATAGATTGGGTTTGCCGGTAATCATTGGAGCAGACGCCAACGCTCATCATGTCGTATGGGGAAGCTCCGACTGCAACACAAGGGGTGAGTTTTTACTTGACTTTATCCTTTGTAGTAAATTAGACGTAGTTAACGTTGGTTCAGAACCTACTTTTGTTGTGACAAATATGTTTTTGTGGGCAAAATTAAGCTTTTTTTAATACATATGTTATATTCATTGCTAGAAATGTTGAGCATTAGATACGTTACAAAGAACTTAATTTTCATCACAAATTTTTTTAGTTTCCACTATTCTTTTAAAAAGTGGCTATATTTAACAAAAGAAAACAATTTTCTGACTTTCCATACGTTGTAAAATTGGTGGTGAAAATATCTACAAATACTGATTTTTCCCCACTTCTGGCAACACTGAACTAAGAACTAACTAATCTAGAAAGTCATATTTTAATTTAAACCAATATTTCAAAGCCTACTAATTAACTTGGGAAGTAGTTATTTAAAATTTATTTACAAAGCTTTTCCTTTTTTCTAAAAAGCACATAAAAATGAGAAAATATTCGGAAATGCATAAAATAGAGCCAAAAGCATCCAAGAAATTTGAATCTATTTTCTGCACTTCTGAATAGTGAAATGCTTTGCATGATCAATTAAAAAAACAATACTTCAATTTTGGTTTAATTTTGCCGATCGACCAAGAAAAGCTTAAAGATCGACCTGTCGATTGCGATCGAGAGTTTGCGGACCACTGCTCTAGTACATGTAGTTTTTGTCGCGTTTGTAAAAATATATATTTAGGGCGGACCGAGCAAGATGTCCTGCTTTCATTTCCGTGAAGAAGAAACGTTTATTTGTTAAGAAACAAATTAAGGCGCAGCAGTACTTAAGTTTTCAAATGATGACTGCTTAATTTTTACTGCGGGTCTTTTTTTAAACAGACTTGCGAAATCGTATTTTTTTTTGACATTTATTTTATTAATTTTAATTTACGAGGCTTGTCGAAAAGCTTCTTAACTATTCATACTATAATATGTCGTGAATAAAATTTCCCAGACATGTCTGACCGAAATCCCTACGAAATATTTGAAAGGTCAGAAATTTGTCAGAATTGTCTGATTGAGACAATGTCGGAATGTTCTGATGGATGGGTAAATTCTAGAACTGTAAATGAATCATCCATTTTTAGATTAATTCGCGAATCATTCATGCAAATTTTGAATTAATTCTTTTCATACAAAAAAATAAATTAAATGAAATTTGAGTCAATTCAAATGAATTTGGTGAAAATTAATTGCAATTCATTTCGAATTCAAACGAATTTTTAGAATTAAAAAAAAATAATTAAACATTTAGCTAATTCGTAATGAATTAAAATCAAGAAAGAATGATTCATTTACAGCTCTGGTAAATACAGTGTCACAGAAGTGAGGTACTTGATATAACGCTAGTAGACACTAGGCACTCAGATTTGATCAGTTCGTGGAGGGTCTCAAATGACTGCTCCTTCTCTGATCATAGGTATATTGAATTTAAGATAGGTATTCAGGGTAATGGGGTTACACCCCGGCGTAACAGAAGGAAAACAAACTGGGAGCAACAGCGATCTTTTCTCTCAGACTTTCTTTCAAACCCTCCTGTTATCAATGATAGGCAGGGTATTGATGTCGCAGTCGGTGCCCTAACAAATGCATTCGAACTAGCGACGTCGGAATCTTGCAGAGTAAACATCTGCCGTGGTACGAGCAAACCACCCTGGTGGAACTCCGAAATTGCGGAAGCTAGAAAAACCTCCCGCAAACTTTTCAATGAGGCAAAAAGACTAGGTAACTGGTCAGCATATAAGGCCGTGTATAATTTTTAATAATTTTCTTTTTACTTGTCAAATAATGAATAATTATAATATAAATGAAGTAAGTTTGTATTTTATATAAAGAGTAGTTAATTTAAACAAAATTTTCTCGTTTTCTTTAAAAAATAACCTCCAAACTGGTTTTCTATAATTTAAACAAAGTTTTAATAAAAATGCTCATTTGCTTCAAATAAATACTCGTTACTAATTAAGTTCCATATTATGTTTAAGTGGTTGCTTAGAATAAAAATAACAAAAGGCAACATTTTATGATCAATTACTTAAATGGCTTTTTCTTATGTTTCCCTTTCAGTGCTAAAAACTACATATTTATCGTAAATTTGAAAAGTTTATGAGACAGCAAAGCAATAATGTTTTCACAACATTTTATGTCCATTTCGGGGGCAGCTACTGTGTGGTTCTACTTAAATTATTTTGTAGCCAGTTGTATTAAAACATGCAATTTATGAATTTTTTGACTGCTCTGTTTGGCATTTTACACAGAAGAAAGCTAAAATATGAATTTTGCAACATATGAACGTAAGTATGATCCTTTAACATGCTCATTAGTAACGAGAACAATATTTCATATCCAATGATTTTTCTACAATTTCAATTTCATTGATCTAGCTGTAGGCGACGATGAAAGAATAGAATACATAATTCTTGCAAAAAAAAAAAAAACAATTAAAAACAGACACATGGGCAACAATCTATATATATAAAACAGGATGTGTAAATGTACATATGTAACGCATGGACTCCAAAACGGCTAGGCCGATTGTGATGAAATTTTCAGGGAATCTTCAGAATATTGAGGCGGGTGACACTGTGGAGGACTGATTTTTGATTTTCGGTCTGCGGGCGGAGAGGCGTGGCAAAATCCAATCCAATGACATATACATATACACCTAATTCTGTTTTTACACTGTAGATTGGTTCCAGAAAAATCCGTATAAAAAAAGACATTGATGATAATTTTTTTAAGAACAAGAAATCATGTTTATTTTTACACATACATATATATGTATGTACATATAATGTGTATCTGCACCGTTTATTTGCATCTTTAGTGTATGATGAAGACTTGACAGATAGTTTCGTTCCAGAAATCAACGATTGCCTAATTGAATTTTAATTTTTTATAGTTCTTACTGTGTCTTCGTTTAAACCGAACATTTTGCCAAGAAATGTTGAATCTTTTCCATTTCGAAGGCGATCTAAAATTTCAATTTTGATTTCTAAAGAAATGGCTTTACGTTGTAGTTTTCGACGCCTTCTTTTGCATTGATAGTTCACATAGTTCACAATATTAACAAATTTCAATTGCTCTAACAAGTAAAAATGCTTTTATGCACAAAAAGGGAATTTTTCTAAATGTTTGATATAAAAATATTTCGCAAAACTTAAATTTTACAAATAAAATCTAAGCCCAAATAATTTTGAATCGTGCTAAATGGAATAAAATCGTGTAAAAAAAATATTTTTTTATTTTCAAACCATGTTAAATCAAACAAACCCGTGTAAAAACAGAATTGGGTGTATTTATTTTTTTTTCCTTTTTTATATTTTTAAAGCTGCCCGAACCACCAGGAATGCCTTCGCATGTACTAACATTAAAGGTTGGATCACTGATAATTCTTATTCGAAACTCAAACGCTCCAAAGTTATGCAACTGAACCAGATTGAACTTCAAAAATTGTTTACCAAACTAATTCGAGGAAACAATCATCGGTGGCAGATTCAAAGACGAAGACGTACTTATTCCACGAATTCCGATGATTTGCAACGATTTACCATTCCAATTCAAGCGGCTCCAATTCTTTTTGCGTCTTGCCTTTGCTAATACCATCAACAAAGCACAAGGTCAATCATTGACTATTGCTGGCTTAATGTTGGAAATTTTGTATGTGGCTTGCTTCCGGATTGGCACGCCAAAAAAATTCTACGTTTTTACACTAAATAAAAAAACAAAAAACATTGTCTATCCGCTGGCCTTAAGATGAAGTAATAAATAAATATAATTTCCAATTTGCCTTAAATACATGCGTTTCTTTTTTGCTTGAGCCCATATCTACTCCGTATGTATGTAAGTTATTCTGTAAAAAAAACTTTACGATGGTAGTCTATGGATTTTTATTTAAAGGCCGTAAATTTCGTTAAAAGATCAATTTAAATCGTGTGGTAATACAACACTAATGTTTGCTTAGGGCCAGCAATGCGGACCGGGTCAGCTAGTAAATTATAAACAATAAACATCAAAATTACGTATAGTATGTTTTATTACTTTTTATGGTAGCAAGCACAGTAGTAAAGACTAAAATTTAAAGCTTCTTTCTTTCAAAAGTCGTCAATGACCCATGGGGACAAAATTTAACTATAAATTGTTTGTTAATGCATATATGGTAATACGGACTATTTTCTAATTTCAAGTGTCTGTCTAAAACGGTTCAAAAGGTAAGGCCACATAAGTCAAACTATGTGAGAAGACACCTTTTATTTTTTATACCAATTTTGTTTTAATTTCAAGTGTCTATCTATAACAGTTTAAATGCGTCAAATAATATCACCTAAGGGGACACCCTTCAATTTCTAAATTTAAATGTTATGCTTCTTGTTACAGTGTCTATGTGTAATAGCTTAAAATATAAGGTCATATACCTCAAGGGCTTTTATGGCTCTTTTTTGTGATCTTTTTGCCATTTTCCTAATTTTCAGTCTTTAACAAGCTTCATTTTATTTTACTGGTGGCAGTATCTTAACTGTTGTTGGACTTCTTAGTGGCGAAGGTATAACACTGGCCACTGGGTAGTCATAACAACAGCAGTCATTTCATTGGTTACCGGTATTATAAAATAGACCATCGATTTGAGTTTTCTACATCAGCTGTTATGTCAGGACGATTTAAAATTGACTTCTGCAACATACGTGGGTTACGAGGTATTTTTTTCGCTGTATATGCTCACGTTTGTCTCCATCGTCCGGATGTTTTCGCTTTATGTGAGACTCAGGAATCTGAAGATGCTGATCCACAGGATTTTCACTTACCTGGGTATAACCTTCTATCACTTTTTAGTTTCCATAGGGGCCTTGTGTTGTACATACGCAATGAAGTTGTGTACCAGTGCCAGCAATCATTAGGCACGTCTCATCCTGAATTCAGTTGTCTATCAGTTAAATTTAAAATCAAGTAGCACTATTTGCATTTCGGGTTTCTTTATAGAAGTCCAAACGCAGGAAGGGACAAAACTTTATCCGTCTTCGATTCCCTTTCCGATTCCATATCGAAGATACTTGATAGTTGTCCGAACAGTGAAATTGTTGTTGCTGGTGATTTCAATGTTCACAACTCATCTTGGCTTCGCCATTCGAGTCATACATCTCCAGAAGGCCAGTATGTTGAGTTATTTGCCGCGCACAACCATCTTGCGCAACTAGTGAATGAGCCAACGCATATTTCGTGTGTTGAAGGGCACCATAATAATACTCTCGATCTTTTTTTAACTTCGCACCCTCAAAAGTACGAAGTAAACGTTAATGCATCTCTAGGTAACTCGGATCACTGCACCATGTCCGCCTCCTTTTCGGTTTCTGAACTTCGAAGCGTTTCAAAAGCAGCCATGAAACGTTTAAAATACGTATACGATAAGGCTCATTGGGCTGAGCTCAACGATTTTTTCCGGCATTTTAATTGGAAACTTTGTTTCCTAGACAGTAACACTGATGCTATGGCGGAAATGGTTGTAAACATAATTTTGCTAGAAATGAAAGCTTTTATTCCATCAAAGCAAATTTCGATTAAATCTAGAATGAAATCCTGGTTTAATCAGACGTGTAAAAATACAGTCAGATTCAGAGAGAAAGCATTCAGTGCCTGGGGTAAAAATAAAAACGCAGACACTGATTCGCTACGCAAAAGAGCGAGATCTTCGTGTGCCAAAGTACTTAGGCGTGAAAAAGGTCTACACGATGAGCGTCTTCGTGCTAAAGTTCTTTCTGCCCCTCGGGGCAGTAAGAGCTTTTGGTCATTTGTCAAAAGAGTAAAGGATAATGCTAGTTCCTCAATTCCGACGCTTTTGAAAGATGACCAAATATTCACTGACCCGGCTGACAAAGCTAACCTTCTGGCTGGTCAATTTGCAAGAAATTCCTACTTACCGGAAAGCAATCAGCCACTACCCGTGCTTGACAGAGTATCACTAACTATGCCAAAGATATTCTTTCGAGCACGTGCAGATGGCACGTGCCATCTGGGCCGGATGGCATTCCAGCACTGGTCTTGAAACAGTGCTCTTCGACGCTAGCACGTCCATTAGCGACTCTTTTCAGCACCTTGTATAATACTGGTGAGTTTCCAATGTGCTGGAAGTTAGCTAATGTAACGCCAATCCCCAAAAAAGGAGAGGCTAACAACCCTGAAAATTACCGCCCAATTGCAGTCTGTTCTACTCTTTCTAAGGTAATGGAAAGTATGCTAAATTTTCATCTTGTCAAGTATCTGGAGTCCAACAGCTTACTAAGCGACCGCCAGTATGGTTTTCGTAGGGGGCGCTCTACAGAATACTTGCTGGCTTTCCTTTCGGAAAAATGGTGTCAATCCATTCACCATTTCGGCGAAAGTAAGGTGATGGCTCTAGATATCTCCAAGGCCTTTGATAGAGTGTGGCATGGTGTACTTCTGTCAAAACTAATTGCTTTTGGTGTCGGTGATAGCTTTTCTCGATTTATATCGAGCTTTCTCAGGGATTGCACTATACGAGTTGTTATAGATGGGATTTCATCAAACGAGTTCAAGATTAATTTAGGGGTACCGCAAGGATCCGTTCTTTCTCCTACCCTGTTTCTTATTTTTCTAAATGACCTTCTCTGTCAAACTTCCAACCCTATCTTCTCTTTTGCAGATGATAGCAGCATTTGCCATTCGTATTCATTCTGCAGACGGCCGAGCCTTTTAGAGGTTGGGGCCAAGCGACAAAACGCTCAATCACGATCTCGTAACAATATCTAATTGGGGCCGGGCAAATAGAGTCGACTTTAACGCTCATAAAACTCAATGTTGTATGTTAACGCACCGGCGTTCGGCCGAAAATAGTGCTACATCTGTAATTATGGGTGGTATAAGTATTAAGGAATCAGAAGCTCTTGATGTTCTTGGCATGAAAATGCAGTATGACGTTCGATTGACGAAGCACATTTTTCAAGTCTCAAAAGAAGCTTTCAAGTGTCTCGGTTTTCTCAAACGGTGTAAAACATATTTCACCTCATCCGATCTCCTTACTATTTATACCACTTACATCCAACCAAAAATGGAATACAACTCTCATGTATGGGCCGGTGCTCCAAACTACTTGACCGCGTGCAGGAGAGGTGCTCCAAACTAGGTGACAGTATGGTATCCAACTCTATTGACTCTCTTGAACATTGACGCAATGTGGGTTGTGTTTCGCTGTTTTATCGCTACTAAAATGGAATGTGCTCTAATGAGATTAGAGAACTTGTTCCCGATATCCGCGCGTTTTCGCGCACAACACGCTTTTTATTAAGAGCTCATCCATTTGTGGTCGATTGGCCAGTGAATCGCACAATGCATTACAGAGAAAATTCATTTTTTACCCGTACAGTTCGCTTGTAGAATCATCTTCCTACAGAGGTCTTTCCTGTCAACTACAATGTTGGAAAATTCAAATCGAATGTCCACAAACATTACTCCCTCTATCCTCCTTCCCATAACCTAATTTCCTAGTTCTGGCACAATGCTTTGCATGAGTAGGGGTCATCCCCTGAGTACTGGTCCGAAATTTTTTTTGTCGCAATTTTTATTTATTGTATCTTCAATATAATTGAACTATCAATAATTACTAATATCTTAAGTCTAAAATATAAATATACTTGTTAAGTCCAACCAGTGCTGGACAAAAAAAATGTACGTTTCACGGTTACTGTAATTTGCAGGTTATCCCTCTGATGTACGGATGAGAGAAGAAGTGTCCCTCCTTTTTAGTCGAATGTAACCAGGTTCAGTTAGTATGTTACGGGCCAGTGGATTCGGATGAGTTTCAAGCTTCTTTAAATACTTTATGGCAAGTTTCGCTATTTCTGCTTTAACTGATGGCACGTTTAGATCTTTATGGATGTTCGAATTTTTTATATACCAGGGAGCAGATGTAATAATACGTAGGATCTTATTTTGGCGCCTTTGAATTTTTTCTACGTTGGTAGCTGAGGCAGTGCCCCATAATCGAATGCCATAACACCATATTGGTTTTAGAATTGACTTGTATAATAAAAGTTTGCAATCTAAAGCTAGAGTAGAATTTCTGCCAATAAGCCAGTTTAGTTGGACTGCTTTCAACTTCATTTGTGTTAACTTTGTTTTTATGTGCCGTTTCCATGTAAGGCGCCGGTCAAGATGTATGCCGAGATATTTGACGTCTGAAAGCTGAGGTATCGTTTGGTTATTTATCCGAATAGGGGGGCAAGATTTTCTGCACAGTGTAAAAGTTATGTGAGTACATTTTTGTTCATTCACTTTTATTCTCCATTTCTTCAACCATTTTTCTAAATTGAAAGATAAGGCCATGTATATCATATAACGTCAAATATTCTGACAGCCTTTCCAATTTCAATTTCCAATCTTATAACAAATACTTATTTTAGAGGACTAGCAATTCTATGTAAATCTCTACAGTCTATCTATAACTGTTCGAAAGATTGGCCATATACCTAAAATTACATCACCTTTGGGGACGCCCTTTAATTTGTACACTCTTACACATTCTATCCGTTAAAAACCTTATTAAAGACTATTTATTTAAAATGTAGGGGAATTGTCGAAGTGCTCCGCTTCCTTAATGGGAACCTTTTCGACCTTTTCGACGATCTCAATGACTATAATCAACCGATTTGTAATTATGGCAACTTTACTGTCATTGTCTTACCACCAGCCTTTACTCTTGACTTACTCTTGACTTTTGACTTTAGTGATTTTGGTCTTCTTTCACATTACGTCCTTGCTTGCAATGAGCACAGTCTGCAGGGATTATTTTCTACGATCTTTATTTTAGCTAGATGATAGTTGAAGTTTCCATCACCTACCACTAGCACAGTTTTTCAGCTTACGATACTTCTTTTTGTCTGACAACCTTACTAGTCTCCTTGCCAAGCTTATTAAAAACTAAATAATGCAAAACTTATTTTACAAATATTTATGACATTATAGTCATCTCATTAAATAATAAAAGTTCTCTAAACTAGTCCTGTTCTTGCCCAGCAAAAACAAAAAAAAAAAAAACAAATCAGTTTAAACCAGCACGCAATTGTCCTCAGAAGAATTTGTAAAACTAATCGTTTGCAATTTATAACAATTAAAAAGCAAAACCTTTTTTTTTACTTTTTTCCTGATTTCTTTCAACATCCCCAATTTGCGGCAGTGCGTTGTCGTAAGTTGTGACCAAAATGACCATTTATTTGTTTTTCCTTTTGTATTTGACTTAAATTTTTCGCTGAGATTTGTTTTGTTAACAAAGTGTTCAACATTAGTTTTAAATGTCCTGAACGAATCTTATTCCGTTTTGTTGTCTATTTGATCGTTATTTTCTTTCCTTGTCGAGTGGTTTAAGCCTTGTGCCATTTTGTCGTGATGACTGCAAGCGATTTAGGCATCATTTTTCTTAAAAAATCACAACCATAATTTAGACTACAAGGAAAATCCCTTGTTCTTTTTACTTACACGCATTTCTACAGCATTTGTTTCTTGTTTTTTGTTTAACTATCGAAAAGATGAATTTTTGAAGAAAATGTGTAAAACAGCAGATTCGAAATAAGTTATGACAAATGCCAAAGATGACAGCTACATAAAATTAAAACATAAAACTAAAATATTTCATTTCTAACAACAACACACACAATCTGTATTCACACAAAAATCGCTTCCTAACTCAGCTATTTGTAAAGGGCTAGGCAGATTGATCCAAAATGAACATAGCAGAGGAGTATCTCAGCTTCTTTTATTTTTGAAAGCGGGATATTTTAAACACGGTTGCGAAATATATGGCGCTGTTTTAAAATAATGACCAAATATGAATTATTTACTGCCAAATAGCCATTTGAATAAAAGTTGTATCTGATTTGTATTTTTACTTTGTCAAATTACATTGTTATTAAAATATTTTAAACACCTTTTACAGCTCTTTACAATTATTTTTAGAATTGTATATAAATTTTCGAAATTTAGAATCGAACAACATATTGTCAGGACGCACACCCGCATACACGTGTGTGGGCACAGCTAGTTACAAATAAAATAAAAATTAAGCTTAAAGATTCATTAATATAAAGGATTGTACCAATACAAATTTTTAATCTTGATTCACTAAAGGTTTAATAAAACACTTTATGTTGAAAAAAAAAAATAAAATACAAAATTAAATTAAATTAAACATTAGAAGAGTTATGTCAGATATTATCTTGATATAAAATATTAAATAAGGCGGTCTTAGTAGGGAGAGGGAAGTATTAAGGGACAATTTTTTATTCTTTTTATAGTTAAACTTACGCATTTTCCCCTTAACTGGCAAACTCTCAAACTCTATATAAAAAAAAAAAATAAATTTTCCCTTAATATTTCCCTTTCGCTGCTGAGGCCACCTTAATTAATATGCCTTGATATAAAGAAAATTTAAATTATGGAATAATTCGAATTAAAAAAATTTTGCCAACCCGATTGTACATTTTTGGTTGTTTTTAATCCGATTCAATTAAATCAACCCAACCCAAGCCAAGCCAACCAAACCCAAGTTTTAAAACATAAATTCTTCAATGTCTTTGCATTGCATACATACATATGTCAAAGTGACAGGCAGTTAGATGGACAGACATGCAAAAGGAAATACAAACATGCAGCACACATTTCTTAAAGTGTGAATTGCAAATGTGCTGCTTTTGTAACGTTTTTTGTTGTTGTTGTTGCTTCTTATACAAAATTACTTGCTACTGGATGCAACACCAAATGAAACAAAAATGGCTGACAAAAATTGAAATTGTTTTGTGGTTTAATTTTCATTATTGGTTGTAAGAAGTAGACGTTGTATTTGTTAGTATAAAAGTGTTGGTTGGTGCTAAAACCCAGCCAAGCTGGCTGACAGACTTGTGGTCGAGAAGGATGGCGATGATGACGTTGACAGCAATTGTTTGGAATTGTATGGTGGGGCATGGTATGGTTAAATTAGGATGGTTGACTGGATATTTTTACGAGTGGTTGGCTGAATGGCTACAAAAGTTGTTTGATTGTTTGATTTTAGTTTTTGGCGATGGCCAACTTTAACATTAAAAAACGAAAATTTATTGTGACACCATAAAAGGAGTAGTTTGGTTTCGTTTAGTTTGGTTTGCATGCATGCATGTATTCATGCAACCAACCACTTATTAAACCCCAAACACTTTTACGTACAATGTCATACGAATACATGCAACATTTAACAGTGACATGTTGTTGACAACAGAAAACAGACACACAGTGAATAAATACCAAGAATTGATCACAAGAAATTGCAAAAGTAGAAAATTATAGTTGCACAAATAAGGGAGCTTTTGGATTTAAATGAGATCGATATGTGTCAGTTCGTAAATTACTGCATTCGAAAAAGTCTTGAAATGCCTAAATGACTTAGGCAAGCTGCTTCTTGGATTATAATCTACAAATCCCTGTTCTGTAGTACGATTCGCTTTTAATACGAGTTGTTTTTATCACGATCTGCTGTGTTAAAAGTTGATTGAAGCGAGGGAAAACTAAAAATATTTAAATCTAAAAACTATTTTATTTTAGCTCGTGCTTAGTTTTGTTTGGTTTAACACTAACCCTTTAAGTGAATCTCCCACAAAAGACAGTGAATGGCTAGACAATATTTAAAAAGTGAGAGATTGGCTGCTGCCAAGCTTCTTTGCGTAAGTTCCCCTCAAGTGTTAAAAAACTTTTTCGCCTTAATGACTTTGTTTATCATTTTGGGATTGAGTAACCCTGCATGTGATTATCGAATGGCCAATTTCTCTTCAATGTGTGAATGTTTCGTACAAATTTAGAGTTGGCGGCATCTTTGGATCATAATTTATTAAAATTGATGCTGGACAAGCTTTGACTTTTACTAGACTTCGATATCGCTTCATGATTTAAAAGTTTTTTCTAACTAAATTTGATGATAACTATTTTTTTTAAAGACCGTCCCGCGTTCAGTACCTCCCGGGAAAATTTTCAACTACTGCATGACTTGTTTCCTGGCCTGATACTCTTTTCTGTTTTAGTCATAACAATTTTACTTTTTTTAAGGTTATTTGTCCTTTCACAATTCTGTAAACGGCAACTTATTGATTCAAAAAGAAAATGACAAACAAAAGTGAAATCTTTTTTTTTTATTTAATAAAAATCTTGCGCAAATTTTTGGATGCCTTTTTTATAGAAAAATGGCCAATGGTTTAAATTTAATTTTGAAAACAAATACTTTTTTTATAAGTTTTATCAATTTAATTCAAATTTAAAAAAAATATATACGTTATTGACTAGTGCACAAGTTTCCTTTTTTGACAGCTTTTCCTCGACAATAAATTAAGATAAGGATTGGATCTTAGGCCCATTATTATAATTTGCCAATAAAGTTCATATGTTATCGGCGGTTAAGTAGATTTGGTTATTATAAGATTTTTTTTTATTTTGTAGGGGGGATGCCGAAGCAGCAGTTTTAATATTACAAGCAACCTGCTCAAGTAGAGGCATCACATGGGGCATGTATGGACGTCTCGAGAACCTCGATTATGCTGAAGATATATGTCTGTTCTCTCATAGTTTCTCGCATATGACAGCAAAACTGATGCAATTCCAAAGAATTGCGATTAACGTTGGTCTACTTGTCAACACATTGGAAAGACCGAGGCCCTACACGTAAATACCGCCAACACCTCGAAGTTTAAAAAAAAGACAATATCGAGCTCGAAGACGTTAAATTCTTCACATACTTGGGCAGCATTTTATCATCAACAGGTGGTTCAGATATTATAAATCGGATCAACAAGGCAAACAAAACTTTCGGGGTGCTACAAAAGGTGTTGAAATCTCCCCAAATCCACTTAAAAATCAAACTCCGTCTTTTCTCCTCAAATGTGCGATCAGTACTTCTCTATAGTTCTGACTCATGGAACACCTCGGCGAACGATTTACAGGCTCTACAGGTATTCATAAACCGGTCTCTGCAAAAGATAATAAGGATTTTTTGGTCGAACGTAATTTCAAATACAGAGTTATGAACAACAACAGCAGAGATTCCCATCCGTGTCCAACTAGCCGAGAGGAAATTGAAGGGAATTGGCCATATCCTAAGACGACTAAACGAGGACGTAGCAAAAATGGAAATATCGAGGAATCCTCAAGGTAGTAGGAGAAGGGGCAGACATGATACATGGAGGAGACAAATAGAAGCGGAAGCTGGCTTAGTGGGAACAACTTGGCCGGAAATGGTCTAAATCCTTTTAACATAAAGTCTGCTGAACATATACACAAAAGTGCTCTGCCAGATGGTACGTGAAGTTTCCGTGACCTGCCACTACAGCAGTAAACCATTTGTAGGCACCTAGATTATATTCAAGTACCTTCTTGCTCTTACTCCAATTTGTAGTGAAAAATTATTAATTCCCGGATTAATAGACTAGGCACTACCTACTAGTTAGTCCACCGAGTTACCCTATTATAAGCATACTTTAAGCTAAAAGTAAACGTTAAGCTGTAATAACAAATAATAACTATAGGTCACTTTAGTTAAAGTTAACTTCAACTTACTCTTACTTTAAAGCCGAGTTATAATAACGAGATAACATAATGTATTGATGATCTACTGGACTTTATCATACAAGGTGTATATCGTGAGATGGTAATTGAATTTGTCATCATAGTACCCTGTTACTTAGACAGTTATCAGCTTAGGTTACTAATATTGTATCTGTGCTTTTTCGCTTTGCTGCCCAATAGTTTAATGCTCGTGCCTTTATTCAACCACTTTTTCTAGTTTACATACTCTAACTATTGAGCATTTCCATTACTGGATAAGTCACGATGCTCATTTCCCTAAAGAAAATATCAGAATTTAACCTCTTCACTTCTTATGCCAGGGAGACGTCCGTTTCGTTTAGTGAAGTTTACGGCATACAATACACATTACACAGCCAACCAAACCCCTCATCATAGCGGCCAAGCTCCTCTTCGGTCCCTTATTTTTAAACGTATCTACCATATTGCGCCATAAGATGGGGTTTTTTTGGTCAGACGCGCATTACAATGATGTGTGAGCCCTTCAAAACCTCCTGCTTACATTTGTTTCTAACGAACTCAACCCATATTATGAACATGCGAGTGGTACAAGATCGTATGACCCGTAACCGGCGAATAGAGTACACATCACCTTAATATTTAACAAATTAAACACGTTATTTATAAAATGATCTGGTCCAACATTTGATTTTTGGTTTTCATATATTAAAAATATTTGGATCATTAAAAGTTAATATTGTTAGGTAATAGGCCCTAAGTACCGCGACCAAAAAGATATTTTGTACAGCCATTGTGTTCATCGAACAAGTTCTATGCTACGAATAAATCCAATAATAATACGGTGAGAGAAAATTTATTTCCCCTAGAGACAATAGACAATCTTCTAGAAGTTTAGGTCTCAGCGATTCCTAACATTGAATTGGTTATAACGAAGACCACAGTGTCCGGTAAACCATGCCGTAACTAGCTTTAAGTCACTCTCATTGAGTGAAAGCAGCTTCTGCGATGTACACCGGAATTAATTATATTTAAACGTTGCACAACTAATCTAAAGGTTAACTCCACAAGGATGACAAGTGTCAAGGGGTCAAAAATGAAGACACTTGTTGCAGTACAAATTATATCAGCATTATGATGGTTTTCCTATCAGTAACCACAGACGAAAACCCTTTCTTATTTAATCGCCAATAATTTCAAAACACAATTGCAGTAGTAGTGATAATTCAACGTCTAGCCAAATTGACCACGTTTGCAGAAATTCCTTAAAAAAAGGTAACTTTTAAAAAATAAGAAAAGGGATTTCGAAATATTTAAACCCCTTATGAAATCTCACATTTTTTTTAGAAAACCTTGAAAAATCTTTTGCTAAAACGTATTTAATCTTATTCAGCTACTAGTTCTATGCGGTTAAATGTAAACAACGTGTCATTTAAGACGGAAAATGACGACGCTTCGTTTTCAAAAATATTAAATACGATTCATCATCATTAGGGCGCCGCTAGCATGCAACCCATAAGACTTTGCGATTTTTTTTAATTCAGTTTTTTTGTTGTAGTTGTTGTTGCATGTAAACGGTCACACCTTTTTTAATGGCCTGGCGCCTTAATTACTCTGCTAGATCTTGCTATGAGTACATGTATTACAGTTCATAAACTTATTTCAGTGCCAAGATATTGTCACATGTTGAAAAGGGTTGCCAGATAGTAGTACTGATATTTGAATTTGGGAATGAGTTACATAAATTTAATTATTTGTTCTATTATATGAATCTTGTTTACAGTAGAATTGGTACAAAATCGTTCTTCTACTGCTTGAATATACATACATCGATACTTTATGCATACATCAATAAAAATTAATTTTTGGATTCCCATATGAATTATTTGAAGAACTTATTGGCATCATAATCCCATGACATTAGCGAACCATTTAAAAATATCTGTGCACTTATTGAAAAAGGCTATAAAAGTATTAATTTCCTTGCAGCTAAAATATGCTGGATATTATTTGGTAACTATATAGGATTCCCTAGAGGTAAAAGAAAAATATAATAAATAAATGTTTGCTCATATCTTTTCCAACAGATTAACAGATTATATCTAGAGTATTCTTATAAAAAATTTTTGTGAAATTTTACGTACCACACTTTTTTCACATATGTGACCGCGTAAATAGAAAGGGACATAAAAATTATACTTTTTTAACCTGTAATGAATCTTAAATTTTTCCGGTTGTCAAAAATTCTACACTGAAAAAATAATTTCTCGACCTCAGATTCATTAAAACTACTTCCATTCGATTACACACAAAATTTTACCTTTATTAAAAAAAATTATTTAACCCTTTAAAACAGAATTACTAAAGGACTTGAAATTTTTCGAAAAAATTTTAAAACTACATATGAAATTTATAGTCAAGCTTAAGTTCGTTTTATTCTCTCTAAGAAACAATAATTTAAATTAGGTGATTGTATTAAAGAAAAATTGGGGAAAATTAAATTTTTAGACACCAGCAGAGCGGAATGCACATTTTCTAGACAGCTCTCTTCGTATCTATCCACTTAGGGTAGTGTTTAGTTGTAAGCATCATCTATTTAACCAACCAAACCCTGATAAAGGAATACGAGAAAACTTGTATTCAATTATCAATCGTCAGTTGGTGAGTTGAATATTCTTACTTTAATATTTACCACCTGATATTTGTTGTTGCTCCAATGAAAGCTACTTTTGTTTATTTTGTTTATTCCAACATTCGTTTTTTTTTATATATAAATTTTTTGTTAAAAAATTTTTTCTGTACTTGACTTACTTCAACGGGGTCTGGAACCACTCTTATTCGATTTTCCAGTAAATTGTAACGCAGTTTAAAAAATATTTTGGGCAACTTACCCTTAGATCCCTTTCTCTGCCCCCAGGCAATGAATTCTCACGCTTTGATGCAGTGCTTCTAGAGTATATGGGGACACCAGACCACTGGGTTTACTGGAAACTAAATCCGGAAGAACAGGTCTGTGTATATAGGTCTCTTGAGGCCTGACCAGTTTCCAAACGACTGGTACCCCCCAAAGAGCCGCGCATCTCTGTGACCGGTTGTTGGTGAGATCCTTTCAGGGTATACGTGGTAGATCTGCTTACGAAGACCATTATGGGGATAGTGCAATGCTGGTCAATATGCAGTTGCATTCTCAACAAATGACACCAATTGGTGTCTGGAGTTGGATGGTCTCCGAACCCTTAAGCTAGGGGGAATAACTTGGTCCAGCAACTACCATGTTCTAAAATTGCTACTTTGTTTATAACGTAAGACCACCGTCAGTCAGGCTTGGGGCCAACGCGGCCAAGCATTGTCGTAAATCTTGACACACATCTGTCCCTTTCTCTGTGCGCTGTCACTTTTACTTCTGTTTGGAGGGAAATAGCATGAGATTTATATTCTATAAATGATATTTAATAAATGGCCACCATGTCTAGCTTTTACATAGTGCATTCTGTCAGTCCAATTTTTAATCGCTTTTTCAAAAACTTCTGTTATTATTTTCAGATCAGATGAGTTCTATTAATCTCCAATTGTTCAAGAGTTCTTTGGTTGTCAGCATAACAAATGAATTAAAATAAATGCTCAAGAGGTTTCAAACTGCAGGACCTCGGAGTTAAACAAACAGGTTAAATTCGTGAAATAACATTGTCGCCAAAATTATATTTTAATAATACGATGGTTTCTTAAGATGTATGGCACAAGTTGTATATGTTTATCTAATTGATTTTTGAAAACAATTTCACTGTAACGACAGCTCCTATCTCATAGGCCACCGGGGCAGACAATCTACACTAAGTGATAAAATTTTATAGATGCGATGGTGTCTCATTTAATTGTGTCGGATTTTATTCATTCCCCATTCGCAAATATTTCTCCTTGACGTATAACTGAGCCTCATCACTAAACAAAATTTTCTGGTAAAAAATTGGATCAATTTTTAATTGCTGGTAAGACCAACCAGCAAACACGCAACTGGCTTCAATTAATGAAGTAGTTGAAAGCAAACTTTTGGAATGTAAACCAAGATCTTTGCGAAAAAATTTTCATATGGTGGTCGGAAAAAGCCCAAGTTGTTGATAACGGCTGCGTATTGAAAATTCAAAATCATCGTTAATACTTCGACTTAGGGAGCGACAGTTTTCTCTGTTCGAACATTTCTTTATCTAGTTGATGACTTAATGTCATTCAGTGGTGCGAAATTTGTATATAATTCGTTTATAAGCACACATATTGCCCTATAAGTAGTACGCACATTTGTATTCGTTTTATAAATTTTTGGGAACTTTAAAAAGAGTAAACTTTCTTGATATCTGTGAAAATACTAAGAATATTTTAGAACAAGATTTGTATGACTTAAAAATAATTTTAGAGCCGATTTTTCAAAAATGTTTTTTTAAAAAAATAGGGAACACAGTTATCGCTATACTAATACATACATATATGTTGTTTAACTTCCCTAATTTAGAAAACTAGGATCAATTCAACAAAACAACTACGGATTTGGCTGAAGGGATCCAAATAACATAAAAAACATTTTTCAGTTGCTCCAGACGAAAATTTTACCGATATCTTGTCTTATAGACTAGAATGATTTTTTATTTCTTAATTTCCGCCATTAAAAACTGACCAATTAATTTTGCAAATATGTTGTTTCTGTCCCACTGTGTAATAAAGTAAAGAAAAATAGTTTGCTATTCTTCAGATGAGAGTCGCTAACATTAAAGCTGTAATAAGTGATATGTTATTATACCGTTTTTAAGGGTTTCTTTAATTTTCTACTAAAACTGCATTAAACTTAATTTTGGCAACTCTCCTTTCGTGCCAGACGTAGTAACAACTCATTATGTTCATTTAATATTTGCAGTAGCAAATGATTTCATTGTTGTTCTCGATGTTGTTGCTGACGCTAAATTTCAAATGATTTTCAGTCTCCCCAACTCAAGCACTCACTAAAACAACTGCAGAAAGTATTCTTTACAAATTACAACCAGGTTTGGTCCGAAATTTACTTTAAGTTTTAGTATTTATCCGTTCAATGGCTTAATGTATTTTTATAGCCATCATAACAGCAACAACAACAACAATTACACTTTTGGCCCAGCTAATGATTTTGTTAATTCTTTGTCTGGCTATGTAAGGTGTTTCTGTGTTTGTCATTCTGACGCTTTGCCAAGTTCACAATGCAGAGTAATTATTGCTGAGTGTATGTCCGTTTTATCAACATTCATGCAATTCATGTCCCAATAAACACGCGGGTTTAATTTTAAATGAGAATGATTTGAAATCTATCCATACCTCAAATGCCAAGAGTGTAATTCTTTTATATATTTTAAATATTAAAATACTATTAAAAAACTTAACATTGATGCTTCTTATTATTAAATTGTAATTCGAAGAAATTTAAAAATATGGTCTACTAAAAACAGAAAAATATGTGGTTCTAATCATTTGATCGAAAATGTATTTAAGCCGTCATATTTCAAACGTTAGATTTTTTGTTGGTTGGGTTATGGTCGCATGATATGTAATTATATTCTTTTAAGTGCGAATTTTGTCATTAATTCACATTAAAACGGAAGCTGTAATGACTAATTATTGGACAGTTTACAATAATTTTATATTAATTTATTTGGGCTTTTTTTAAATTTTAAAACCCCTTTCTTTTGAAATTTTTTAAGAGTTCAGTATTTGTAATGGAATATAATTTCCTCACGTATCGAATGAATAGATTTCTGCCATGGATAGCTCGTGTAACGATTTTTTACCTTGTAATAGAGTTAAAACACTTAGTTTTTGTAAACGAAACTATTAAGCCAAAAATTGAAAACTTTTAAAAAATATTTATGTGAATAATATCTAAATATAAATAAAAATCTAAATATACATATAATAAAATAGTAACTCATTTTCTGTCGTCTGTCTTTCTTTTTTTGTGTTCGCTTTAAGTAAAAACTACTCGATGGATTTTATCAAAATTTTGTGAGGTATCTTAGTATCCTGATTCCAAAAACATCTTATCCAAGAGAAGGTGAGGAAAATTCAGTGTTAAGTACGCCGATTTTCTTTTACGGTTTAAAGGAGCTGCACACTTTAAGACATCTTTTATTTTTGAAAGCGGTATATATTAAATACGGTTGCGCAATAGGTGGCCCTTTTTCAAATAATGACATAATATGAATTACTTACTGCCAAATAGCCAAGTGAATAAAATTTGTCCTTGATTTGTAGTTTTACTTTGTGGAATTACATCGTTATTAAAATATTTTAAACACCATTTTTAGAGAGCTTTACAATAATTTTTAGAATTTCATGTAAAGGTTAGAATTTTATCCAGGGATGGGTACCTTCATATAAAGTAAATTGTAAGAGTCTTAAAGTTTGGTGTGAATTACTTTGAAAGCAAAATCGAACAAAATATTGTCAGGACGCACAGATCGTGTGTGGGCACAGCTTGTAATATCTAAATTATAAAAATTGTATATTTAAAATGTAGTAGTAAAATCGAAGCAGACCTCTTTCTGATGGGTCCCTTTTCGATTGTATATGTATTTATTTAATTTTAAAGAGGAAAGTAAAACGTGAGAATTTAACTTATTATTTATAATACAACCTTTACAACTTATTTACTTATAATACAACCTTTAGGTATGTTTAAGATTAAGGAAGAATTTTGTTTTCGAGTAACCTTTCTTCTATACGCCAAAGCTGCAGGTGGCTCTTATTCTACCTTTTCCAGTCAGTTTGGTTTTTCGTAAACTTTTGGAAATGACATTGATGAGAATATGTCAGAGCTCATTATGCCACCACTAACAGAGTGACATACTGATAGACTAGTAAACTACATACTAGCCTACTGGGGCACCCAGTTTTTCAGGCATGTTATGACACTCGCATGATTTTGAAATCGCCAATTTTTTTTGTATGTTCTGTTACTCACACGTTTTGCTTGCGTTTTACTATTTTCAAACTTATATTCGAAAAAATAAGCAAACAAAAGAAAATTCAAAACAAAATGGTTGGACAAAATGCAATAAAACATTAACATTTGAAAAACGGAAACAAAATAATATCTTTATTGAAAAACAATTTAACAAATTATTTCATTAAATTTATAAAAAAAGTAATAACTAGCTGTGCCCGCCACGTCGTGGGCGTCCTGACAATATTTTAATCGATCTTGCTTTAAAAGTATTCCACAACAGTTATAAGAATCTTACTTTTATAGTGCTTCAGTTATGGTTTATGTGTTTCTTTATATAAGGGTGCCCATCCTTGGATAAAATTTTAAAATTTATAAAAAATTCTGTAATTCTTAAAATTATTGTAAAGCTCTCTAAGAGGTGTTTAAAATATTTTAATAACAATGTAATTCCACAAAGTAAAAATAAAAATTATATTCAACTGGCGCCATCTGTTGCGTAATAGTAAAATAAAAATAAATAAAAAAGTGTGTTGAAAATGTAATCATGTTGAAAAATACCGTGTTGAAAATGTCCCAGTTTTAAACCATAATTTTCAGTACCTTTAAACCGGAAATTACGTTTTTCACCCTTTTTCTCCCTTTTCTCTTGGAAATGAGATACATTTGCGGAAAAAAGTATCCTATATTGGGATCGGGATACTAAGGTACCTCCTCACAAGATTGTGTTAAAATCTATTTAGTAGTTTTTACGTGATGCGAACACTAACGAAAAGCAGACAGACAGATGGATATGAGTTACTATTTTATTATATGTATAGATAAGATACATGACTGGATACAAATATCTTATTGAAAATATTTTTACTGAATCTGTTGAGTTATCCAAACGAGCTTTATTTAATACTTAAACTCCACATTTATTAAGCTCCCATATTTTTGAAGGATTAAAAATTAAAGAATTAAAAAACCGCTTGTTTTATTTGATTACCGATTACATGTTCAACAGTTCTATGAGTAAATATTTTCGAAGATCCAGTGAATCAGCTGTTTGTATCAAATCGCTAGAACTAAAGAAAACAAAACAATGAAATAAATAAATGAAATGAAATTTGTTATTTATAAGTGAAATTGAGTGAAAATGTTAATAATTTTTCTTAAACATAAAAGAAAAGATGATTAATTTGATTTGTGTTTAATTTTATTGGTGTTTTAAAGTTTATTTTAAGAGAAATACATCAGTTCACTTCAGTTTGTGCTTGCGATTTGAAGTCGCCAAATTTCTTGCGATTGTTAACTACAGAATGAGGTAATCCGAAAACGAAAATTAAAGGCCCTCGTAATAAGTGTTATATTAGCCTTTTTTATTAAGCAATAATGTTAGTAAAAGGAAGTTTTCTATATTTCAAAAGTCATTCATTTTATTTAATTAAAAATATTTTTCTAACAAGCAAAGTTTTCTCAACATGTTTAAAATTAAGAAAATATTGCAAATTCATTTCCAAATTAATTGTGTGACAAGCAAAATTTGTTAATTGCAATTTTAAATAAAGACGGACTGACTTGACTAATGGAACTAATGGAACGTACTTATGTATTTAAAGATGTTTTTTGTTTATTTTTTACTCTAAAATGTTTTAGTAACTCTTTTAAGAGTATTTTTATTTTAAGTTAAATTTTTAAGTTTAATTTGAAGGTTGTACTTGAAATCTATTTTTATATCACTCCTAATGCTGTCAATAAACAGAGAAATTTATTCATTGAATTAATTTCACGATATTTAGCGGCTATAAAAATTAAAAAGATATTTCTCAAAATCAATTGTCACAATATAGGATGAAGTAAGGATGTAGTTGCCAGATAAAACAAAAATGGTAAATTTGATCCGCGGGGAATCTTATTAATTTAATCATTTTTAAATTTAGTGGATTATATGGTGTCTTAACTTCAACTTTATTCAATTTGACTTTCTATTAAAGGTTTTATAAATGAATTATTAAAATTTTACCTATATATTTTAGTCAGTAAACAACACTTATTTTCGTACCCACATAAAGTAAAAAAAAACATTTTTTTGTAAACAACCGACCTTAAAGCAGACGGTAAAGCGAGCAATCTGTAAGTGTACATAAATAAAATAATAAATAAAAAACATATGACGATATCATTTTTTTTGTTAGGGACACCCTTTATTATTATGTTTTGTGTTTAAATTACTTGTTCTTATATCAGACATAATGATATACGCTCCTTGTGAATTTCAAATGTCTCTCTGAAACGGTCAAAAGCACATTAAAAGCATGTTTTTAAGGGGGTAACTTTAAGTTTTTAACCTACAAATTTAAAATGTTCACAAAGTACTACGTATCACTATAGCTCCCAATAACAAAAATTAATAAATAAAATAAACTTAAATCTAAAAAGTCTTCCCATAGGTGACGTAATAGGGCTTATAATTTTTGAATCTGTACAGAGAAATACTTGAAAATTCCACAGAATATGTGTTTCTATGTATACAAGTTAAAATTCTAAAATTAGAGATTAAAGGGTATGCCAATAGGTAATGTAATTTGGTGTATATGACTTTCGCTTTTGGACCGTTGTAGACAGAATCTTCAAGATTAAACAAAATGTGTAATACTATGGGATATTAAGAGTCTGCATGGTTCCATTCAAAAGCTAAAGCCATCTTTAAAATTACCTCTCATGTTGATGTGGCTTTTAATTTGTGTGATTTTAACAATTATAAAACAATAAAAAAATCAATTATTGACATAGTAGACAATCTTTTTTTTAATAAAATCTGGATTGGCGGTGAAATTTATTTATTTTTTTAAATTATTGGTTATTCCAATTATTTGGTATTAAATACAATTTTGATGTTTTTGCTGTAATTCTGACTTTTAAAGTAACTTAAATTTTTGGTGACATATTAGCAAAAATTTGTTTTTTTTGTTCTGCAATCTATATTCTTTCCTGGGGTGGTAGCTTTGGCCTTTTTTTCTAAAAATTTTTCAATTTTAATTTTTATGTTGAACTTGAATTTGTTGGTTAAATTTTAGAAATAAGGAAATAAAGGCACCTCTTACATGCTTGAATTTTTTAAAAGTACTAAAAGGGGGTTGAGAGCTGTGCGAAATTTTGTATTATTATGCTATTATTGCAATTTAATTTAGAAATAAAGAAGTCATTTTATTTATCCTTTAGCGGTCCCTATCAACTTTAACTAGTAGTACAGCTCATTACTTTACAAGCTTATTTCGTTTATCAAACAAAAAAAAAAAACTTATTGCATGCAGATAAATATTACTAAGATATAAAACTGTGCAAGCACTTCACGATCATCACATAAAACCAAGTTGTGTATTTTGATTGGCTCGTGCGATCTATGAGACATGTAAATATTTGCATTCATTACACGCAAAGAAAATTTTCTAAATTTGTTATATGATAATCTATATAATGGGAGATTTTTTAAGAGCGAGAAATGTATTAAGTCTTTATTTGAGTGAAACGATCTATATAATTAAATGTTTAAAGATGTCGATGGTTCATGCTCTGGGTCTAATTTTTGCATACTCTTTTCAACATATCCAACGGTAATTTACGAATAAATGTATCAATATTGGCTTTCAGTGCGGCAAGCTTGCAGTCTTGTTCCTATAGACATGAGCCTTAAAATAGCCCCACAAAAAAGTCTAAAGGGGTTAATTGCCATGATCTAGGCGGTTAATTAACCGTTCCCAAACGTAAAGTAAACTGTTCATCGAACTTTCCTCTCAATTGGGGCATTATTTTACGTGCTGTTTGGCATGTGGCACCGTCTTGTTAAAACCACATGTCATATAAATGTAATAGGGCCCAATTGCTGCGCCGAATCGATAATTGACGGTAATTAACTATACTGGCGGATACAGCTGTGATATTTTCCTATGTCCGCAGAAGGTCTCCCAAATTAACCATGAAATGTTCATTTGTAAGTCGATTCATGGTTAAATTATACACCAAACTGAACATGTTTAACACTAACATGTTACACGAAAATAGCTAAGCTGCCAAAAAAAGTTGCTAAAAAACCCCTGAATACATACATACATAAAGCCCAACAGTAGGTGTGGAACCTACCATTTAAAGTGAAAAATCGTTTTCGTGAAAATTATAATAGGCAGTGTCTTGAAATTTTGCTCAACTTATCCTTATATTAATGTGCTGGGGGAAAACACACTGCATTGGAACAATAGATGTTGTACCTGTGCCCCAATACCTTGGAAGACAAGGTCATGACCTAAGATATTTTTATACTAATTAATGTAGAACTACAACCACTACATGTAAAAAAAAACCTTATTAATAAGAACTGTTGAAACTTAATATTCTTTCACACGCTAGATTTTTTTGAAGTAAGTTGTTAACATTTTTGATTATAAATATTATTGTTTATATAAAATTTAGTTTTGATTGAAATTTTAACAAAAATTATACTGGTCAACCTAGCTATGCGTAAAACACCCTTTCCCAACCACATTTTTTCTCTGATGGTACTCAAGTTAAATACAAATAAATCAGTCAAGTGCGAGTTCGACTCACACACGTAGGGTGCCGTATTATGTTCAGTTCCCTTTCTATGAATGTATCAAGAGTCTATTGATTACGATTAAAAAAATAAGTTATTCTATGTGAAAAACAATTCACTTTCGGAACACCCTTTAATTTAGAGTAATTGTCATAGCGGCCATGGACACATCTTCTGTAAAAATGTCAAGATTCTACACACCCTATAATTTTTAAGTTTAACTTTTTATACTTTTTATAAAGCGAACTTAGTTTTAATTACTCGGGTATGTTCTGTAATCCGAAACCGAGTATAATTGAAATCGAATAAATTTTCAAGAGAAAATATAACAGATTTGCCCCTATTATTTTAAAACATTAGTAATCAAGGAAGTTATGTGAATGGTCTTTAATGAAATGTATAAAAAATAATATCAAAATGTTGTAAGATTTCATTCGGATTCAATTTCACTCGATTTCGGATTACAAAACATACCTGACTGTCTGCAAATTTTAAGTGGTTGCCTCCTACAGCTCAAGAGATAAAGACATAAACTTAAATAACACGTCACTTTCGGAACATTCTATAAGTTGTAGTACTTGTTGCTATAGTGGCCACAGTTATACACCTCCTGTGAAAATTTCAAGAGTCTACCTATTATGGTTCAAAACTTAGGCCTTCTACATGCAAATCACACCACTATCGGAACACCCTTAAATTTTTAGGTTTAGCGTTTTAGACTTTTTTATGAAGCGAACTAAGTTTTAATTACTGCTTGTATATTTTTAGTGTATTCCTCCTACAGTTAAAGAAATAAGCACATATTCGTGAATAACACCTCTCTATCAGAACACCCTATAAGTTTTAGTATTTGTTGCTATAGCGGCAACATCATCTGTGAAAATTTCGAGAGTCTACCAATTACGGTTCCAGAGATAAAAGGCGCTAACAGACGGACAGACACTGTAGCGAAAACAATAGGGTTACGTTTTTACCCTTTTGGTACGGAACCGTAAAAAAGGTAAAACCTAATAAACAGTCCGTGGTTTATGGTTTTAAAATGAGTGACTTTTAAAAGTTTACTATGAATATTATTACTAGCCATAGCTTTAGTTAATTTATTTTTTTACATTGAAAGTTCAAGTTTAAGATTCAAAATGCTTAAATTCAAATTTATAATAACGATGCAGCACAATGTTTTAACGCATGCAATCAATCCCTTTAACACAGACAGATAATTATGACACAAAACAAAGGCAACAAAAAATATTTATTTTTTATACAACTAATTTGTGAAATGATGCTACTGTTTAGTTGTTGTACCAAACATTGTTATGTTACGTTTAAAAAAATTATTATTTAATTTATTTACTCCGACATACAGGTATGAAATAAACATTTTAAAAAATTAGACATGTAAATTGTTTTTGATTTCAACAAAAAAGAGAAGATTTTATTAAAATAAATCAAATAAACACGCAGTGCATTTTATTGAATTAAGCACCCTACAGACAAATGAAAGTTATGTAGAATATGTTTAACTTTTGCAACGACGAAGTACTTACTTTTGTAAGGAATAAATATCTATACTCAAGTTACTACGAGCTGTATTTGAGTTTAGCATTCAAAACTTAAAAAGTAATAATTTGGCAAAGTGCGTGTCAGACTTAAACACGAAGGGTTGCATACCTTCGCAAAATATTCCAGTTTACATTAAAAGTACTACTACTAATGTGTTTAATATATTAACATTTTCTTACTGATTCTATGTAAGTTAACAACACTTATTTACGTGCCCACATAAAGTTAAAAAACAAAAATTTTTTTTTTTTAAATACCGGGGTTAAAACAGATAAGCTTCGAATCGAAAATTCAAATTTTAAAGGCAGCAATCTGTAAATAATTAAAGATAAATTCTCGTGGTGTATATTCTTGTATTTTTATATTTTATTACAGTATTTATTACCGTTCATATAGCTACATGCCGGTTATAGGCACTTAATGCTTGTAGGTTCTCCAATATGAACTACTACTCTTGTCGTTCCCACCACAATTGGATCTTCGCTCCGGAACGACCCGAGTATCATTCGGCCAAAGATTGTTAACTCAGCAACAGCTGTACCAACCGAAAGTTTTTTCCTCAGGAAACAGCTCCGACAACAGTGGAGCTGTTACAACAACAACAACTACTACTCTTGTCCTTAGTTTCTTATTATGGGTAGTCGCCTGGAAATAGGCAATTTGATACTATTCGTGACTTTTTGGATAACGGTAAAAAAGGACTTTATTTCAAAACATACATACGTTAAGCTCGATAAATAATAAAATTTCTCAAGGCCCTTAAAATAGGCGTGTTTTTAAGCATGAAATTTTCCTTTGACCCAATTCTCTTATGTACCACGCTGGGATTTATTAAAATTTAGAAATATGAATGGGATAGCTGTTCATAGCCCAATTTATAAATTTTTGTTACAGTGACTACACTCATATGCGCGGTGCATTGTCTAGATAGAACATTGTTATTTTTTCCACTAGATGAGATTGTTTTTGCTTCAAATTCATACTGAATCTTTCTAAAAGCTCTATTTAAGGTTATCGATGTGAATAACATCTGCGTGTTTCTCAAAACATCAGTGGCCGACAGACCTACCTTAGCCTTTTTTGGTACATGTTTATCCGATGAAACTGATTGTTCTTTGGATCTTTGATATTTATAATTTTTATTTCGTATTTTTGAGCAAAAATTATCCCTACACAATTCACAATGATAAATTGTTTTATAATCTATAATTGTTTTGTTTCTACCTACATATATACATACATCTAATAACACCGTAACAGAACCGTGTCTACACATGAAATATTTTTTTAAAAAAGTATTGTTGCTGGTACACATATTAATTGATATGGAAATCAAATTTTGACTGTTTGTGTCCGCATCATGTAAAAACTATTGGATCAATTTTAATGAAATTTTGTCGTGACAATTCAATATTAATTTTTCAATAATTTATATTGAAATAAATCGGACTAATGGGATTCGGACTAATGGGATTTGTAGCACTGTACAATATATAAAAGGTAGAAAATTCGAATTTTTTCACGTTATGCATGCAGCACCCTTTAATTTATAATTTTTAATCTTGTTTATGGTTTAAAGGCTATAAATTATAATAAACTTATATCGAACCCATACAGTAGATAGAGCAATGTCTGTCTGTGTTCGGGTTGAAATCAATTTTGTCAAGGCACGGGAAGAGATACAGACAATGTTAAACCACCAATCTGTCAGGCATAGTTTCGAAAATTTCGCTAATGTAATTCAGCAACACCATCCACTCGAGAATGCGGGCCAAAAACCACGCCCTTTCACGTTGTTTTTATATTTTTTTCTTTTGCTTTTTTTTTTTTTTTTTGTTAAATAAATATTAGACCGCGACCAGTAGTTCGCATGGAGAACTCGTATACAGATCTCGAGGGATCTGTATACACTACCAATGTGCTTTAGTCTGACCATTCTACCGCTATATAATTTGCTAATATTTTCTGTAAAGTTTTTACAAAAAAATTTTTCTGTAAAATTTTTAGAAAAATTTTGGAAAAAATCTTTCTGTAAAATTTTTAGAAAAAATTTTTACAAACAAATTTCGATAAAATTTTTACAAAAAAATGTCGATAAAATTTTTAGAAAAAATTTAAAAAAAAACTTAAGATAAATTTTTTAGGAAAAATTTTCGATAAAATTTTTACAAAAAAATTTTTGATAAAATATTTATAAATTTTTAATAAAATTTTTGGAAAAATTTTATCTTAAATTTTCATAAAATTTTTACAAAAAAAATTTTATATCTTTATTTATACATATTTATATGTATTTGTAATAATGAAGTTGAAAATTATAAAAGTAAAAACCGAATGTATATTATTGTGAAATTGGGAAACATAACAGATTAAGGGAATATTTAACATTACTATGGTGAAGGGTAAAAAATATTTTGCATGGACGAATATAGCACTCTCACTTGGTATTATGCGGACATAGTCTACATAATTTGTGTAAATTTCAAGTGTCTATTTCGAAGCCCTTAATTTTTAGTCTACCAACTGCAGTTTTAGTGATAGAGGGTTTCAGTGATAGAGAGCTAATCTTTATCATTATCTACATCTAATATCTAGATGTAGAGGATATAAAATTCGATGCACACGATTGCTTCTTTATTATAATTTTTCTTTTGCACAATTCTATAAAGCACGCTAAATGATCATAATTCGTTATTTTTTCGTTAATACGATCGCACACTTTTGCTTTGGATCGTTTTTTCTGTCTCAAACATGTAATTTGGCTAATAAGCCAGGCTACCAATTTCAAATAATTTTTTGCCTCTCTTTGCAAAAGACTTTCGTTTTTATAATAAATATGCAAATTTAGAACAAAATTAGTTGTTTAAGAAGCAATAATAAACCAAGTCTTTATAACTGTATTTCTTTTCTTTTAACTGATCACGAACTACAAAAAAACAAAAAAAAAAAAAAAGAAAAACGATGTGTGTCTGCAAATATTAACCTTGAAATATTTGGCTTTAATTATTTTCAAAATGATTTTTTATTACCAATATCATCAGTACTAAACGATTCAAAATTTAAGCAAAGAGTAAAAGATTTTGAAATGTGATTCATTCCAAATAAAGGAATTTGAAATATTTTGAAATGTTTTTTTAATCATTTTTGTCTTTTTTGTTTTAATTTAAAATAGTTTTGTGTTTTTGTACTGAACCAGGCGGCACATGTATTTCAAGTTGATGATGTTCTTTTGGGAGAAATCCATCAAAACATCAAAATACTGGTAATGTTTTCAAAAAAGACAGCTGCCTGCTTTAGAGTTTTTGGCCTAATCATCACAATAAAAATGAACAACAAACAGACGGACACCACCAGCAACTACTTTTATCCTCATCGCCGTCGTCATCACCATTACCAGCAACGTATTGTCGTAACGATTTGACAATGACCCTTTTTCGTTTTGTTTTCTTTTTTTCTCTTTATTGCTCATTTCTTTTAGGCCACAAATATTTTTAAGAACCGCTACTTTTGGACTTTAAACGTAATTTGGCCAACAAACAGTAGCAGACTGCTTTAGGTATCACTATGAAAAAAAAAAGATGACTTGGAAAAAGTAAAAGTAAAACGCCGCTTTAATAAAAGAATTTGTTATGATTTAGAAAATTCCATTCCTTTGTTGGCGGTATTCTTTCAAAGCATTTTCTGTGCAAAAATTAAAACAATACAAATTTTAAGGAACAAATTAAAGAAACTAAAAGTAAATAATAAAATATATAAATAAATAAAATATGTTATATTTTTCTAACAATTTGTTTTTTTTTTTAGAAAATTGTTTCGAGTTGAGTTTCTTTTAGTTTTTTTTGGTTTAAGCGTTTTATAAAAAAATGTTTCCTACTATAACAACCGTTAAAAATAATGCAATGGACCATATTGTATATTGGGGCTCTCAATGTCAAAACGACCAAAATAAAAGACATGTTAAAAAAATTTTAAAAAAATTGAAAAAAAAATTTATTCAAAAATTAAATTTTGAAAATTTTTTTTTTATGTTTGGTATCAAATTAGAGCTTGTTAAGTCCTCTTTCAAATGAGCTTTTACTCATTTTGCATATGCAAAAAAGCGATATTTTCTATCTTACAAAATTTATAGCTAAAAGACTATAAGAGATTTGGATTTAGGGAGTCAAGAAATATGATAAAAAAGTTTCAATGAAATCTGAAGTAGTCGTTTTGAGTGCCCTGTTGAATTGACATGGAATGACCCTATTTAAGCATACGTTAAAAGTTATATGGAAGATTGGTCGCTAGAATACAAACAGTGAATATCAACTGATTTTCAGATTTAATACAGATACTCGGCCGCAATATGCAGCCCTAAACAGAGAGGCTACCTTTCTCCTATACTGTAGACTTTTTATATTTGGTTGGAAAACGATTTATTTTGGGAATAAGATATCTTAATGAAATTTTACAGACGTGGACCTATGGAAGGTGGGCTCCCTAGGGTAAAGGGGGAGCTTCTGTGTAAGCCCCCCAAAGTTGGGTACCTCGGGTATATAATTTCTTGGAAATGTCATAAAAAGTTTAGTTTTAACTCAAATGTTAAGATTTTTTAAATTTAAGTAGACCTTGAAAATATCTATAAAAACTATGCTTACAGGTGCAGGTTATCTCTTTTAGTTTGGGAGAAAATTGGGCTACAATTTTTTTTAATTTTGGCCGATCTTAAGTTAGTATTTTTGCCGTGATGTACTAATGATCGTATTATATATTTAAGACATTGGCTATATTCTTGATAAAATTAAGAATAAATTAGTTTCAATTTTTGTTTTGATAGCGCTTTTCGTTAAAAAGTTACAAGCCTCTGAATTGGGAAAATATAATTTAAACTTACTTCGGCACTAGTAAATTTTTTGGTACTATTTCAACGACAACCTATAGCAGATGCGAATAAAAGAAAAATCAGGTCAAAAATTTTAACGATTCCCCCTCCAGCCCTATCCAAACCTCTGTAAAATTTCATTAAGATATCTTTAGTAGTTCATGAGATACCGAATTATGCCCAAAATAAATCGTTTTCGAACCACTGTGCGTCGTAAGGAACAAAGTGAAACTGAATATTGCCTTGAAAATGCAGTTCCCTTTCACATGAAAATTATTACCATAAATTTCCCATCAAATGTTTGTTCATAATAAACTAAGCGATCAGTACACTTTGAATGCAAATAAGAAAAAGTGGTGTAAAATTTTCTTTAAAGTTTAAAAGTACGTGCTAAATCTAACCGCCTATAGTTAGCCAATACATTCAGTGAAAAATTTCTCCTTGTTAATTAATTTTTTGTATTAGATTTATCCAACACTTTAGGTTATACATACACTGACATCTACAATACAACTAATTGGAATTCCGCTAACAGTTCCTTGCATAATGAGATTATTAGAAAGGTATATAGCTTGGTTGTTCATTAAGAAATTCTAGAAACTATAATATTCTTATAAGAAGAAAAAAACTACATACTTATGTACGTGATCATGTTATCTCGGAGGCTGCCGAGATAATTTCGGTCAAAATTTAGGTTCGAAAAACCAGCACGTCAAATTCGAGAAGTCATTTTGTCAACAGAGAGTGACAGTTTGGTGTGGTTTTTGGAGTGTTGGCATCATTGCCTCATTACACATAATATTCGTAAGTTGGTAGCACCTTTCTTGTAAACAGAAAATGTAAGACATTATTTACAAAACCGTACAATAACGTTATATAAATCGTTTGTTACAACATCCTGAGTAATTAACCAGAGATGGCTACCTCTATACAAAGTTAATATGTATATAAAACATTGAGGTCACCGCTAGTGGCAAATATTAATACTTCTATTTTAAATGATCTTCTTTTATTACAAAAATACATTTTTGCTAAATGTATTGCCGTCAAACGTAGAGATTGAGACTTCTTAAGCGTGAGCAGTAAGCATGCTTCTCAAGCTTTCTTGATCTTGATTTCAGCCTTCTTTGAGAAATACTTTGCTTTAACAATGACTGAAAGGTCAGGAAAGTGACTACGGCCTAACAATTTGTGGTAACCGAAATTGACTAAATCGAAGTCGGGGGC
This sequence comes from Phasia obesa, assembly GCA_949628195.1. Lineage (NCBI taxonomy): Eukaryota > Metazoa > Arthropoda > Insecta > Diptera > Tachinidae > Phasia > Phasia obesa. The sequence continues at coordinate 158,626,137 of OX451215.1, forward strand.
TTTAGAATTATTTTCCTTTTCAAATTCAGCTACCTTTTCAACACCGACCAAACACCATTATTTATGCGAATTGGTTGAGCAAAATGTGTGTTGGCGACGAAAATTAAAAATTAAATTAATTATACCAACTTCGCCGAAATAACTTGTATAATATTTGTCAAAATTCGGGGTGCTTTCGGTGTTTGCCAATTCGCCCGTGGTCATGACTCACATGACCTCGAATCTTTTTAATCTTCTTACTTTTCATTTTTTTAATTATGTTTAGGTTTTTCTACTCTCAAAAAAATATTAATTAATTATTTAATTGTTTATGCACATAAAAAAATATTATCACCAATTAAAGGTTTTAGTTGGTTTCAGATTAAAATTAAAATTAATTAAATAATCAATTGCTTCAATTATTTCTTTAATTAAGAATTTGTTTGTTCTGTTTTAAAGATCTATATATTTGGGTCAATTACAAAATTAATTGAGCATTAATTTAAAACTAATTAAAACCTTTAATTGGAGCAAACAATTTTTTCTGTGTAATTCACAACTTATCGAGTTTTCTACAATCGTAAAAAACAATCTAAAAAAAGTAAATTAGATGTCGTTATGTTCAAAGAGACCACTTTAATATTCTTATAACCCATCGTTGGATTTATTTCTGTTTGCAACCGAATTAAAGATGAAGTTGCAATGTTTTAATTTTGTCTTCTTTAATAATAATTTTTAAATATTCTCACATATTAAAACTGCTTTTTAACTTTTGTTTCTTTTCATGTTTCATTTTTAGCATTTGAGTATTTAAAAGACACACATCTTATCATTAAGCCCATTAACGCTTTTGAAAACAAAAGGAAATATGGTTTTCCCCTTTTGTTTTTTGCGTAAAATATAATTTCTTTTTATCTTTTTATATTTGTTTTCTTAAAGATTATACCCAAAAACCTTAATCCTTTTGTACGAAGCAAAAAGCAAACAAATAACCAGACTTGCAAATATATGTATCATACTCTTACCATGACACCAAAAACACCCTTTATGCCACTTTATACTTGTTAACGTACTCACACACACGACACACACATACAGACACATTTATCCAAACACATACAGTTATTGTTCACAACATGTAAATGCGGTTTTACAAATGTATTTAAGTCAATAAACTTCTTTACCACCTTTTTACTTCATTCATTTACATTTTCATTCAGTTAAATTCAGTTCAGTTCGGTTCAGTTGTCTTTTATTTATTTTATCTTGTCCTCGTTTAATGTTTCAACAAATTTCATGAAATTCCAACTTGACGTCGCACAGTGGTCAATTTCGCGAGATAGCGGTCAAAACTCTATAACTTTTGACCGGATTGGTATTTTTTACGCGATTTTTTTTGTTTAATAGGAGGGACTTTAAGCTTCAATTTGCGTGTTCAAACGTAAAAATCGACTGATAGGAACGTAAGTAATGTGGAGTTAAAAATGCATTTTAATTTTTTGTTGAGTTTCCATGTAAAAGTTGAATATTTTGACATTTTAAATAGGTATTTTTTTTATAATTTCTTATTTTCTTCAATCGTATTTTGCAACCAATACTTATTTATTATTCTTAAACTTAATTTGTGTCAGAAAATGCCAACATTTGGCCCCTGACATTTATTTAGTCTCAATATTCACAGGGGCCAAAGGTTGTTTTTTTTTGGAAGAAAGCTAACTCTTGTGTGGATTAAACTGAAAAATAATACTGAAATTCCCAACAATATCAATACCATTTGGATATATTATATACAGAACACAACATCGATAAAATTTTAAGTAAACTTTTACTATTGATTTAAAGTGCACATATATTTTATTTAAATGTATTAATAAAAATTTTATAATTAAGTTTTTATGCTCTAGGTCTTTTTATAAAAATATTTCAATTTACTTTTATTTTTATATTCGATATTTCGCTACACCATTGGGTAGCATCATCAGGAAATGGAAAAAGTTTTATAATATTTTTTTTTTTTTATTAATTGTGTATTAATAAAAATTTATACTAAAATTAGAAACAAATTATAATCTTTAAACTAGTATTAATTAAACAATATTAGTAAAAATTTCTTCCAAATAGCTTTGATTTTCATTTTGCAGTAGTTGTTTAGCTTCTTCATCTAACTCTAATGAGGTTGATTTCCATTTTTGTCGAATACTGGACATATATGGGTCTGATGTGCACAACAAAATATTAATAAGATCTTCATTAGTACAATATCTGGAAATTTTTCTTGTATTGTGCTCGCGAAAGAATCTGTAGTCTTTGTTCCTTTTTTCTTGCGCTTCTTCTGAGAGATCTCCAATTGGAAGCATATTGTGCTGAATTATTTGTTCCCCATGGAACAAAATTTTGTGAACTGTGGTTGGCATATGTCTCCAAGAATATTTTTGGTTATAAAGTGTTGCTGTCTCATTAGCATACTGACCAAATTTTTTTGCATCTATCTTTTTGCTACATGCTATAACTTCTAATATGATTTGGAATCGTCGTATTAAATCATAATCTACTCCAGTTATAGAAGCTGCAGTTTCTGGATCGGAAAAAAATCTCCTTGCTGTGTTTCCATCATTAGAATTTCCTTCTCCTTGCTTTGGCTGGTCAATTATAAGGCCTATCTCACGGTATTTTTCTTGAATATCTTTTTTTTTTGCTTTCTTTTTTCCAAATTTTCTTTGTTGTTTCTCACTGTTTCGCCTAACGGGCCAAATTCCAAATCGTATCCCAATTTAAGAATATGCTCCATAAAACGAATTCTAGCATGAAGAGGTGACATTCCAATTTCATATGCTTCATTAAAACTATCGTCTTGTGTTGGTGGTTGGCTCAATTGACTTGTTGTTTTTTGGCATATGGTGCAGCTTGACGAAGACTTTGTTTCGGTTAAAGCTTGTGCAACTTTTCCATCGATCATTGTAAGTGACATTTTAAAGTTAACTTCGATGCATTGGTCATTAAATTCAAATATCACTGGTTGAAGTTCTTTAATTTCATCTCTTATTTTGCCAACTTCTTCAGTTATGACATCTTTAGTTTCTTTTTTGTAAGCAAACTTTATTGGTCTACAAAATTTTGTTGACGAGGGAATTTCATTCTTCCATACATCTATCTCTGCAGCTCTACTAGTTGACGGCTCTGAAGCAATATAAGTTTTTGTTAAACGTAATGGAACGAAAGAAATCATGAATAAATTGGCATCTGATGAATTTTCCGCATTACATTGTTTGTATTGTTTCTGGCCAGAGGACCCATCACATCCCCATTTAGAAATTAAAGTCATGCTGCAATTTTTAAACTTCTTTAAATAATCAGCATCAAATGTCTTTAGTAATCGTTCTGCAGTGTGTTCAAGAAGATCCTGCAATTTTATTTCTGCTGAACTTGAAGTTACACTAATAGCAGTTGGTGAAGGTAAGCAATCTTTTTTGGCAGAAACTATATCTCGATATGATGGAAAAATTCCACAATTTTTTTCATTGGTTCGCTTCCGCAATTCTGTATATTGGTTTTTAGTCATTTTCAAATCCAAAAATAGTGCAAATGCTTCTTCTGGAGTAAATTTATTTTCTTCAGTTGGTGTCGGCATACTTTCTAAGATCCTTTTTGTGCGTCTGGGGCTTGCTTCCACTATTTTTTCAATGATAGCAATTTTACTCATTTTAGTTTTCGATGGTTGAATTTGATGCAGAAATGAATCCTTTATGATGCTACAAGAAACTTCTTCATTGATATGTTTAAGCTTGCGTCTTCGTGATCTTTCACTACAATTATCAATTGGCTTTGCTGGTCGACCACCTTTTCCAGTTTCCGTGGTAGTTACTGATGGCTTTTTAAAAATAAGTTTATTTCTTAGCCATTCTTGGTTGCGTGAGTAAAACAATTTCTTGTTTCTGGAACATTGATTGTACCGTTTTCTTAAAGTATTTAAAAAGTTTTTTATTTTTAAGTTATGAATTTTAATTTCTTGTTTGTCGCATATTTTGAAGAATGGATTATTCATTATATGTAAAATAATGTCGTTTTCATCTTTCCGTTCAAAATATATATCAGATAGAACACTATAACTGAATTTAGCCATTGTTTAAACAATAATGAAGAAAAAAAATGAATGCATGGATTAATATACTATTGCTCGAAGTTTCAACATGATCTTTTTTACCTCTTTGAAACATAATATAACAGGTACTTGGTTTTACCAGTTATTTCCATTGGTTTTAAATTTATTTGTAATTTTCAGGTATTTAAGTTGTGTAATATTAGATGGCAATAAAATCATTTTTTACCTTTTCCAAATGAATTGCTAGATACCACATAAATTTAGAGTTAACAGGTACTGGCAATAATATAACAGGTAGTTGGTTTTACCAGTTATTTCCATTAGTTATAAATTTATTTGCAATTTTCAGGTATTTAAGTTATGTAATATTAGATGGCAATAAAATCATTTTTTACCTTTTCCAAATGAATTGCCAGATACCACATAATTTGAGAGTTCTATTGTCATTTTTGTCAAAATTTTGATACACCCTTCTATGTGGACTAGGTCCAAATATGGGCCAGCTTCTCCTAATTTCAACAGAATTATTTTTTTGGTCAATAAGAACTCTTGTACAAAATTGCATCAAAATATATGCATAATATCCACTTTCACATACAAATAACTTCTCAAAAAATATGACGTGCATTTGTACCGAATATCTTACCTTGGGTCAGAAAAATTGCTGTAGCTCAAAAAGTGCAGTCCCGATGCATGGACATGTATATATAGGAATGTAGGGGAGAGTTAGGACTACAAAATAGTAAATTTGTGTTTTGACTCAGCTTGACTCACAGGAGTTGTGCTCTATGAAGTAGGAAATTTTCGAGAAATTTGACCTTTTTTAAAAAAAATATTTAAATTGTTCTGAAAACAGTAGAGCTTCAATTTTTTTTTACCAGTAATAGGAATAAGTTAAGTTACAACACAAAATTTATTTCGTCCAAAAATCTTGAAAAACAAAAAAGTTATGATCATTTAAACTTTAAAAATTAACTAAAAATATCATAAATTTACTAAATTCTGAAAAAGCCCATTTTGGACCACCCTGTTCTCAGTGAAATAGTTGAAATAGAGTTCTAATTTTTTGGCTCCCGAGGTTTACTACTGTCTACTTTCATATGAGTATAATAACTTTAAAATCGGAGAACAAAAACCAAAAGGAGTTTTGGCCGCTATCTCAAAATATTGACCACAGTGCGTCGTCTGTGCCTGTTGTTTTCTGTGTCCTGTGTTCGGCTTCTTGTGTAAAAAGAAAATGAAAAATATTCAAAACTGGATATTAATTCCTTCTGTTACTTCAGCAACAACAATCGTACGTAAACAGTTTTGTTGTGTGGCAACGAATTCGCATGTCTACAATTATTGGCAAAATTTATGATCCTGTTTTGCACACACGTTGTTTGTTTTTACCCTCAAAGTGCATTTGTTAATGTACAACCATTGAAAAAGGCGCTTGCAAATTTCTCGGAGGGAGTATTCAGGCTAAGAGCAGTACATCTATAATTACGTCACCTTTAGTGTAAACACTAAGTACAACCCACTTTTTGTTAATTTTTTCCTGGTTTCTGATGGTTTCTGGTTTCGCTTAAGTGTCCTGTATACGAAACCCGTTTATTGTTTAATGGCTGGAAGTTTTGCATTTTTTATTTGTAGTTTTAGGGTGTTTGCCAATGTTTGAGTTTTATTGTTGGTATAATTGAAATGTTGAAAGTGAATTGCAATAGATATCAGATATAAAATAGATATTAAAATGCCCCGACTCCTTTTAATTAAATTATTTAAGACTTTATAGTCATTTCTACAAGTTCAGTTTGGTTATTCACCGTATAGTTGAGAACAAAAGGCTCGGATGCTGCGACTTGCTTTCTTAAATTTCAATACAATACAACAACTCATACAATTTTTGGATATTAGAATATCTTCCCTATGGTAAGGCAAAAAGTAAAAAATCTCCGAAATTATTCTTTATCCGTACCTTTTCATTAATTCCATAATGAGTGTTTATTATTCGTAATTAATGATTTGATGAAAGCCAATTAGAAAATCATAGTCAAAAAAAAATAATCACGTTAATTAAAAATTTAAAATATTAATATAAACAGTTTTATTTCCTGTTTCGTGATGTATCACTTATCAATATTTCTTTTACCTTTTCTATTTGTGGTGGCGTTTGTCTGACATATTTTGCGTTTATATTATAAAGGCAAAGTTGATTAAGCCCCCCAGAGGGGGTTAAAGCCACTTAATTTTTAAAACAAGTAAGCTAATATAATCATGAAGATTACCATATTAAGAAAATTAAAAAGATGATTTACACATGATCATATCGGAACCTAATGAAATCAATATATCTTTTTGAAATAAAACTGAAGTGGCCTACACTCAACTTTACCATACCCAATGGAAACAGATATTTTTATGGAATAAAAGAATAAAAGTTCAAAGTAATTATATTCGAATCGAAAAATTAATTATTTTCGGTTTGGAGTGTTAGGTGAACTACCCCTTGCTCCTTCCCGATTATGGCCAAAATTTATACAGCTCTTTACCTCCGTAAACCAAAGGCACATACTGAATTTCATTTTGATATGTCATACGTTATGACCTGTAGAGCGTTTACAAAATTTAGGAGTAAGTAAACTACCCCTTGCCCCTTCCCGATTATGCCCAATATTTATACAGCTCTTCATCTTTATAACCCAAAGGTACGTACTAAATTTCGTTTTAATATGTCGTACGGTATGTTCTGTAGAGCGTTCACAAAATTTGGGGGTAAGGAAACTACCCCTTGCCCACTCCCGATTATGCCCAAAAACTATACGGTATGTCCTATACAAACTCCACAAAAATAGTGGCATACACAAATATCAAATTTTATATACATAATCGAAAATGTTATTTATAACAGTGAAGGTAATGAATCCAACATTGCAATCAACTGGTTAATTGATTCCCCTTTATCCTTTAACTTTTGGTTAAACTTTAGCAACTAGTTTCGCAATTGGGACAAAACGTTGTATTTCTCTAAATTATTTTTTGAAAATAGGTTATACATAAGTAGCAATATTTTGCATGACAAACTTTTACCTTTTTCTCTGTAGCCAATGGATTTTAAATGTTTCAATATTTGAACATTAAATGTTGTTCTTTTCATTTAAATATTTTTTTTACGTTTTAAAAAATCAACATTATTTGTTTTTTTTTCAATGCATGACATGAAAGTGTTGCCATTTTTTATAAATGCATAATTATCAATAAATGGGGTAAAAAAGATGTCTTGGATAATATTTGCAAAATTGTCGTGTAAATAACCGACTTCATAAAAGGAGAAAGTTATCAAAACGTCTCTGTTATTTTTTTTTTTTGTAAAGAACTCATAGATATTTATTAATTCTGAACCGATTTTTTGATTTTTCATTTGAAAGGTTATACTCCAGATTTGTTACATTTAAAAAAATCATAATTTTAAAAATTAAAGGATGAGCATGAGGAAAATGCTGCATGGACAACATACTTGATTTTTACTTGTCCAAGTTCATATTTTAATAAAGTAGTAAACAATTTACTAAGAAATTAAAATGTCCTTATAGGACACCCTTTAATTGCTATCACACAAATATTTGATCGTTTTTGTGCTGAATTAAATTATTTTTAAAATTGTTTATGTCCATATTCATAATAAATAAAACCTACTTGAAATGCATTTTAGAATAAGATTTGTATAAGAAATTGGTTATAAAACAACTAAATATAAGAAACAAGAATATGGCAAAAAATCGCGTTGAATTCATGATGTGCAAACTAGGTATGTATGATTAAAATGACTCAATCGTTTCTTAAATCGAAGAACGCAATTAAAAAAACTCTGATAGATTTCAATGGCACAGAGTTGTGGGTGGAAGAATATGTTTAGATTTTAGAAAATTTACTGGCCATTTTAAATTACATTAAAATTGCAGTAGAGGACTTGAGCCGCAGGGGCACAAATTTGTTAGTAGCAGATGTTATTATTCAGACCCTCTACGAGCAGCTTTTGGCTATTAATTCCACTCTTTCAAAATCGATGGTTGAAAAGAAAAATAAATGAAGGAAGGGAAGATAAAACGTTTGCGATACGTAAGTATTTAGAAAGTGGTGAAATTGCTAATGTGCCAAAAATGTCATAAAACTTTATTCAGCACAATTGTTCAACAGATTATTCAAACAAGCCACTCGAATCTGTAGAATTGTCAACTAGTAGTTGTGTTGTTAACGAAATGGAACCAACTTTTAAAAAGAGACTTTTGCAACAAAAACAAGGCAAAGAAAGTCCAGTGATTTGTTAATCGCACTAACAGTTCTAAAAAAAAATAATTATTGAAATATTTTTTCTGTATTTGTAAATATTTGTTATATCTTGTTTTTTTTTTTTTTGTTTTTAAGTTGTATAAACTTGTAATACTAATATTTAGTCGTTATTTGTGTTCTTTTTTATGTTTAAAATAAACATATCAATAGACTTCCCAGAAATTGATTCTGCTGAAATAGAGTTTGAATTAAGAAGACTTAAAATAACTTTTAACCATGGACCGGATGGTATACCCAACTGTTTACTGAGGTACTGTGCAGCTAATTTGTCGAAACCTTTATCTTTCATCTTCAACTCATCTATCAGATGTGGCTATGTTCCTAGTCAATGGAAAAGCTCATATATCATTCCTCTATTCAAATCTGGCAGTAAGTTACATGCAAAAAACTATAGAGGTATTGCAAAACTAAGTTCGATACCAAAGCTTCTTGAAAAATTCATCTGCAACTTTCTAAGCCACAACATATCGCATTTAATATCGCCGCATCAATATGGGTTTAGAAAAGGATGCTCAACCATTACCAACCTGTTACAGTTAACGACGTTAGTTAATAAAGGAATCGTGAAAAATCAACAAACTGATGCCATTTATACGGATTTCAGCAAAGCTTTCGACAAAGTCAATCACAAACTTCTCCTTAATAAGCTATATATGCAGGGATTTTCTGCAAATTGTCTAAATTGGATTAAATCTTATCTAAATGATAGAAAACAAAATGTACTTTTCAAAAACCACATATCTAAACCTATAAATGTTTGTTCTGGAGTACCGCAAGGCAGCCATCTTGGTCCAATCCTGTTCTCTTTGTTTATAAATGATCTGCCAAATGTTATAAAATATTGCAACATACTTATGTTTGCTGATGATGTAAAAATTTTTCTTACATACAAAAAAATTCGGATCATTTTTACCTACAACATGATATTGATAACTTTTATACTAAACTCTAACTAATGGAACTAAACTCTAACAAATGCAAGCACATGAGATTTAACAGGGGCAACTTCGTCAGTGTCAACTTTTTGTTGGGCAAACAACCTTTGGAATTAGTTTGTTCCATCCTGGATTTGGGTATAATGCTTGACGTTAAGCTTAGTTTTATTCCACACATTAATATGATGGTCAATAAGGCGAGAGGCGTTCTTGCTTTTGTTAAAAGATGGGCAAAGGAATTTATCGATCCATATGTAACTAAGCTTTTATACACATCCTTAGTTAGACCTATTCTTGAATATGGGTCAGTTGTTTGGGATCCGTTGTATAATGTTCATAGTGATCATATTGAGTCTATTCAAAAACAGTTTTTGCTATTTAGCCTACGAAGCTTAAGATGGAATCCAACATTAAATTTGCCTCCTTATCATCAAAGATTATCGCTAATTAAGTTGCCTTCTCTTAAAAGCCGAAGGACTATGCTAAACGTTACGTTTTTGTTAAGTATTCTTAATTGCGATATACACTCCGAATTCATACTAAGAAGTATATCATTTAATGTTTCACATCGGCTGACACGTTACTTTCAACATCTAGCAATTAAATGTTTTCGTATGAACTATGCTTATGCTGATCCACTGAGAAGAATATGTGCCAATTTTAATGAACTGTATCAATTTATTGATTACTCTTTAAGCTTAAACGTTATAAAACGCAATATTATAATTTGCCTTAATTGTTAAATATTTTTCTTTTGTCTTTGAAAATTATTATAACAAATAATTATTAAATTTGTTACTAAAGTCTGTATGAAATTATTATGTAGACTTTTATATATTTAATTAAATTATCACAAAACTAAAAAAAAAAAAACTAAAAAAATAAAGTTATTTCCTTTAAGAGCTGTTTTTTCCGGCAATTTCCGGAAATGCGAGTATATTTTTCCCCGTTTCCCGGGAAATGAAAAAGTCTGGGAAATCTCAAAACCTAATTTACACAAACTTTATATTATATCCGTAATAACAAATAAAACTTAAAGTTAAGTGGAGCCCCATGGATGATCTAATTTGACCCTATATTTTTGTATATAGATAGGCACTTGGAAACTAAATGATATCATGTATTGAAATTAAATTTTGTTCCTAGAAAGCAAGTGATTTTGGCGTATATTTTGTATCCTCTTTTTACATTAGTGCTTTCAGAATACATAAGTATTCTCTTTTAGGTTTTAAATTTAGATTTGTGAGCTTCTGTCTGTTTTAAAGTCGGATTTTAAGAGTTACCTCATAATAATTTCATACATTAATTTAAATCTTTGACAAACATAAAATTGTGTTTATCAATATATTTATTAATATTAAATTATAAACTGAAATTCAATTGAAAACATTTGAATTAAATCTATATATATAAAGCACAAAATGTGTTTATTTGTCTGTCGGAAAGCTATAGCTGCCTACACCAGTGAATCGAACTTTCTGAAATTTGCACAGTTTGTTAATAGGGTACTTATTTTTAAGATATTCGACGTGGGCGTGGCACCTCCCATACAAAGTTAATATTAGTCATCGTATATCTTGGTAATAGTAAGAGGTAGCGTCTTCAAATTTCGCACCCGTAACCTCTATAATTACGTAAATAGGGTAGCGAAACACATCTGAATTGTAATAGTGGGAGTGCTACCTCCCATATAAAGTAAATATTTATCATAGTATATCTTGGTAACGGTAATAGGTAGCGCCATGGAATTTTGCAACAGGAACCTCTATATTAACATGCATAGTTTAGAGAAAGATAGACAGGATTGAAATGGGGGGCGTGGTACCTCCCATACAAAGTGAAAAATTATTATCGTACTCCTTGCGAACTACAATAGACAGAGACATGAATCTTTGCACGAGTAACCCCTATGCTAATGTTCATAGTCAACCAAAATACAAAATTAATTGGGACAGTGGGAATGGTACCCCCCATATAAAGTGAAAAATTATTATACTGTATCTAGAGAACTACCATAGGTAGCGTCTTGGAATTTCTCACACGTAGCCATCATATTAGCGTACATAGTTTAGCTAAACACAGACTGAATTCGAATAGCAGGTGTGGTACCTCCCATACAAAGTGAAAAATTATTATCGTGTTCCTGGCGAACTACAAGAGATAGCGCCTTTAAACTTTGCACGATTAACCCCTGCGCAAATGCGTATAATCTACTAAATTACAGAATGAATTGAGACAGTGGGCACATAAAGTGAAAATTTTTATTAGCGTGTACATAGCCTACTCTAATAGTTATGATCTTAAAAGTTGGTACAAGTAACCCGCATACCCATATACTCTAGAAAAACATAGGCTGGATTGGGACAGTGATCACGGTACCCCCTATACAAAGTAAAAAATTATTATCCTGTATCTAGAGAACTGCAATGATAACTATTGGGAATTCTGCATCAGTAACCTGATGTTGTTTAGAGAAACACCGACTAAATTCTAATGGTGGGTGTGGTACCTCCTATATATAGTGAGAAATTATTATCGTGTACATAGAAAACTGCAATAGATAGACCCTTGACACTTTGCACGCGTAGTGCCTATGCTAATACACATAGTCTACCAATATAAACTGGATTAGGGCTGTCGGCGTGGTTCCTCCTATACAAAGTGAAAAATTATTATCGTGTACCTAGATAACTACAATAGATGGAGCCATGAAACTTTGCACAAGTAACCCTCAGAGTAATGTGCATAGTGTAGCAAAATACTGACTGGATTGGGACAATGGACGTGGTACCTCCCATATCAAGTGAAAAATTATTATCGTGTACCTAGGGAACTACAATAGCAAAAGTCTTGAAACTTTGCACAAGTAACCCTCATACTAATGTGCATAGTCTAGCAGAATACAGACAGGATTAGGATAGTGGTACCTCCCATAAAAAGTTAGAAATTAATACCGTGTTAATATGTATGTATAGTCAAGCAAAAAACAGATTGGTTGGGAAGAGCAGGCGTCGTACCTTGCATATTTTTGATGCAAGAATAGCGTGCGTTTTCGAGTTAAAGGTTGGCCATACTTTTCTTCTAAGTATTTATTATATTTTTTGTGGATGTGTGTAGCGAAGTGCACCGGGGATAGCTAGTAAAATATAAAAATTAATTTTATTAATTGTAATTTTCATAACGTTAATATTTTCTTGATGATGCTACACAATGAAGTAGCGAAATATCGAAAACAAGAATAATTAACGACCCAAAGGTTGAAATTAAAAATAATTAAATTAAAAATTATATTTTAAAACATGACATAACAAAATTTGAAATTTTATTTGTCGAACTATTTATATTACATACATATGAAAATTTGTAGTCAAGCTTAAGTTCGTTTATTCTCTCTAAGAAAAAATTATTTAAATTAAAAATTAGGTGATAATATTAAAGAAAAATTAGGCAAATATAATTTTTAGACACCAGTAGAGTGGAGTAACCCACTTTAAAATTTAACCTTATTAAATTTTACATTTAACCCAATTTCACGGGATCTGCTTAGAAAACTCTTTTAGAGTAACCACAGAACTATTTCTCAAGAAGTCTAGACTTTATATAGGCAAAATTTCTATTCATGTTTTTAATTCATATTTCATTATACGCAATGGACTGACATTATTTTATATTTAAAATTAGGAATAAAAAAATTTTTCTTTTTTTTATTATTTTTTTGGCTTAAATTTATTTCCAATAAACCCACTGGGTTTCTGTTTGCCGTACAACTTTTGAAATTTTGTCTTTTTTTAACATACAACACTTCAAAATTAGTGACAATGTCCTTAATGTGTGATACGATTACAAGTACTTTAGAGGCTTAAAGGGCTTAAAAAAGTTAAAATTTATGTAACAGTAGTTGTAATGATTGTTCTTTGTAGAAAATTGACACCCTTGTAAGTCTTTTTAATATTCTTGTATTTGTTGTATTTGTGAGAATTGTTGTACTTGGCCATGTTTGTTTATACATATTTGTTTTGTATTGTTGTTGCTTTGTTTTTATTATTAAGTACTTATGTGAAGACTATTTATGTTGTTGTTGTTGTTGTGTTTTGTGGCATGTTTTGATATGCGGCATTTAGTTTTTCTCTCTGGAGACTACACCTGCCTGGTTTGTATGTTTATGGTTGTAACACGGTGTGACATGTCTTTTGTTGCGGTCAACTTGTAGAAAAAGGAATACAACAGGCCTACAAAAAAACAGCCAAATACATACATATATACTTATAATATAGGGTGCACACGCACACGTTCACACATCCATACATACAAACTAACATACATGTCAACTTTTGTCAACTTTGTCAGTTTACAACAATAGACTTTTTACACATCATGAAAACAATAAAAAAAGGTACTTAAAGGTACTTTATGGCCCCAAAAAAAAAAGGTTTGAAGTTTAGCAGACAAGCAAACAAGTCTGGTAAGTTTTATGAATTAAAACCATGACCTTTTGTTAAACACTTAAACGTTTAAACATTTCCAACTTTTTCTTTCTTTCACTCTCTCCTTCCTGCCATCCTTTATTTCGCTCCACTTTGACATTCACAATCCGCAAATTAGATCTTTTAAATTCAACAGCCCAACAAAAAGAACACCATCTATACGAGTATTTGAGGTCATTAATAAAACCAACAACTCATGACCTGTTTGTTAGTTGCGTTCTTTGTAACAAACAGAAGGGGGGATGCAGTGTTAAATTTCTTTATGCTGTTAACCCCAATCCAAAGAATATAATTTCTATATTTATGTTACCTTTATGATGGATGACTTGTTAAGCCCTTTTCCGTAAAAACGTGGCTATTACTGCTGCCCTTTTTTTTTTGCTTAATGTTCCAACATCTCTATATGCAACCTTACGTGGCTTCTTGGCAGTGTTTAGATAGATGCTGCAGGGTTTTTATGATTTTATGTGGTCTTTCAATTTGTTTTGCAGTGGTTGTAATGGATGATCCTGTATAAACAACTTAACGTTTATTTGGGATTTAAAAATTATTTCATTTGTGAAAATGTTTATTTTTTCTTAAAGGAATACAAAAGCACATATGAGGTCGTATTTTGGTATGCCTTACAGTTGGTAATAGTTTATAGTATCAATATTTGTTAATTTCTAAAATTTTAGAAATGTGGCAACTCCGGTGGCGAAATAGAAGACAGGGCAGATGGATATATACACTGATCCCTGATATACATATGTGAATAAACAGAAAGCAAGGCGAGATTAATTAATACATTACCGCGATGCTATTCGGACATGGGTATGTCAGGAAATATCTGTACCGCAGGGGAAAATGTAATTTAACCTACTGCATATACGAGGAGTAGGTAGTGTCTGATGAAGCAGAATATACTTTATTCAACTGTGGCCGCTGTGCTGATCAAAGCAGAGATTGGCGCTGTTTGTGCTAGGAATATAGTACACAAAATGCCAAGGAGCGAAAGGAGCTGGGAAACAGTTATTAGATATGTGGAATATTTACCCCTTAAGAAAAAGATTGAAATGGTTATAGTCGCTTAAAATCCAATATACAAAAACCCAACCGAGGTGGCACCGAACCCGGGTTGGGTTTTTAGCCCGGCATACAACAGCTGTGTTGACAACGTCAGATGCGTTAAAAATGTCGCCAGGATCACGATAATAATTTTTCACTTTGTATGGAAGGAACTACTCCCACTATTTCAATTCAGCCTGTGTTTAGCTTAACTATGTACGTTAATATGTGGGTTACATAATTCAGTAACCCGATAATAATTTTTCACTTTGTATGGAAGGGCCTCGCCGACGTCGAATATCAAAAAAATAAGTACCCTATATTACCAACCGTATATCTAACAGGAAACTGTGAAAATTTCAGAAAAATCGGTTCACTGGTGTAGGCAACTATAGCTTTCCGACAAACAAACAAACACATTTTGTGCTTTATACATATAGAAGATAGAAGACAGATATGATAATAGAAGTTTTGCTTTAAAGAACTAAAAATAATCCGATTACTAAAAACAATCATTATATGTTTGTTTTCTTGTAATTTTTTGGTTACAAACTAATGATATTGGCATATTTTGCCATTATTAATATACTGGCTGTGCCCGCCACGTCGTAGATGTCCTGAAAATATTTTGTTCGACTTTGCTCCGAAACTAATCTGCACAAAATATTAAGACTTTTACTTTTATTGTACTTCAGTTATGGTTTATATATTTTCTATACCCTGGAAAAAAATTTAAAATTGATTTAAAATTCTAAAATTATTGTAGAGTTTTGTAAATAGTGTTAAAATATCCCGCTGTCAATCCTATATATGAACCAAGATACTAAGGTACCTCTTCACAAAATTTTATTTAAATTCATCCATTAGTTGTTACGTGACGTAAACACAGACGGACAGACAAAAATTCTAAAAATTGCTGTTTTGTAATCCATTGCGATTACTATCTGCAACAGGAACAAAATTTCAAAAAATATTTCATGTATAGAAATGGTTGTATTATATGTAATATAAATATATAATATTAAAAATAATATAATATTATGATATAGTTATAAAACTGATTTTGGTTTGAAGTTTATCAAAAATTGTATAGTTAGAACCAAGCATGTTTAATTTATTTGGTGCAGTTAGTAAACATTTGATGATGAAATTTTAACGAAAACTTTTTTATCGTGACAAAATAAATTGAAAAAACCAATAAAATCTTTTCATCACAATCATATATTGTTACAGAGAACATAATGTTGTTCTTGTGACCATACCATAACAATGGGATATCTATGCGTGCAGCACACAATATGTGACAGTTTAACTTACTTAATTGTATACGAGTAAGTTTTTTTTATTATTTAGCCTTGGAAAGATATATTTCCATTTCTTAAAATTATTATTGGCATCTAATTGTAAATGATTAATCAACAATGTCTTTACTTTATTAGGTCCAGCCCGTGTTGAGGAATAATGTGAGTTTTTTCTATTTTATTTCATCAAATTGAATATATGGTTCTTAAAATATCGTTAGCCAACTTGGGAACATTCCTGAATTCTTAGACAAACTCCTATTTACGAGGAGTTACGACATAATACTACATGAATTTACAACGTCCACAACACAGCACTGAAATAATCGCTTAAAACGAAATGCTACTAAAGTGCTTTTCCCACTATAATACAAGTATTAAAACTTTTAAATTAAATACAATCCTGTTCTAATCGCCGTTTGAAAATTTTTAAAAAACAATAACAACTCATCATTTCAGGGTTTAATTTTCTTCAAAAGTATTAATACTTGCAATATGGTGTGAAACGGCCTTAGCTTGGACATCGCGAACAAATATCATGTTGTACAAACCTTCGCCGAATGCAGTATTTTGTTATGGGCCATATCGTTAGTAAATGTCCATGTAAGGACTAGATTGCTATTGCGCTTATCCGAAGTATAGAAAAATTCTTAAATGATAGGTCGAAGCTTAAAAATCTTTTTCCTTAAGTATCGAATTTTTTGAGAGCCGTCTGTGAAAAGTGCAGAACTTAATTATTTTTATTTCAAGAGATTTTTTAATATATTTACTAATCCGTTTGGGCGAACTTTTATAGTTTCTTGTTACATTAGTACTGGCCAAGTATTGAGTAGTAGGTTCCGAGTACTCGATACTCGATCATTTCTTTGGGTACTCAATACACAAAAGTAGTTAATCAATGCTTTTACGGTAGTATTTTTAAAAATACATAAGTTTATAAAAATACTAAAAAAACTACGACGAAAAATTTCCTCTGTTATTATTATTTAAACAGAAGCATTGAGTACTATTGAGTACCCAATTGAAACGAATTGAGTAGTATTGAGTAATTGAAAGTGGTAGAAATTGCCAGCACTATGTTACATGTCATAATGAATAATACGAGTATGGAATTAAGTGAAGTATTGTTCCATGCATCCAATTCTTGGGAAAATCACTGATTTCTTCTACTCTGTTTTTAATAGAATATATTTCATTAATAGAATCATACACATCTCTACTTGTGCTAAGAACGCTCCTAAAAAATAGTAAAAACTTCTTATTCTTTTTCTAACTATTTTCTACGGGTGATTTTATAGAGGCTTTACAGGATTCGACATCGCCGAATATAGCTCTATTACTTGCTTCCTTTTTATGTTGGGTTTTCATTTTCATTTGTTTATCAACATTGTTACATGATTGTGATGATACTAATTTAACATAATTTCATCTTCATCATGTGTTTTTAGTTTTATTTATTTAAGTGTCCAGTTTTACCTAGAAAAGGATACTTAAACATGGACCTCATTATATTGCGGTATTAATCAAGTGAAGATGGGGGTTGGTTTTAATGAAACCTTAAAAAAAATAAACTTTAAAAGCTATTTAGGTCAAATAACAAATTAATTTTAAAGTTACTTTATATTTATATAAATAATGGACATACATACAAACGTATTTGTAATCTTGTATATATTTAATAAAATTTTAAAGGCATCACATGTGCTTTAGATAAAAATATATTCACCCCGATAATTGAGGAAATCCTCATGATATTTCGAATCATAGATTTATTTCTCAATTAACTTAAATATCAATAATTTTGCATTTATTTTTATATTTAAGTACTAAATCTCTAACTATTCAATATTGTGTCGTGTTTAAATGAATTTTATATACACTGGCATATTCAAAGCCTTTAAAAGTATTATTCGGCCGTGCCAAATCTTCTATGCCCTTCACCATGATGATTTTATTTTTACAGACATAGAAACAAAATTGATTTAACTTAAGAGACAAACGCATTAAAAAATTAAAAAAAGAACTGCGCTTTTTTTCCACTAATCAGCAATTTTTAGTAAAAATTTTATAATTAGTTTTTTTATTTTATAGAAATTTTTTTTTTAATTTTATAGAAAATTTTTTTGCAAATTATTTTTTAGTTTTTTTTTTAAAGGTTTTTAAATTTTTTTGTATTTTTTTTTTAATTTTATAGAAATTTTTTTAAAATTTTTTGTAAATTATTTTTTACAATTTTTTGTAAATTATTTTTTAAAATTTTTTGTAAAAATTACGACCTTCCTGCAGTCTAAATTGCGTTAGAGAGTTCAGACAAAAGCAAAAAAAAACCTTAAAAAAATTTCATCATATTGACCCCCCACACCCAATGTCTTTTTGACTGCTCCTGATTACCAGTGCGTACCTCGTGGGTCTATTGACTACCCCTATGTGTATTGCAAAGCTCTTTAATACAAATTAAAGCAGAAAAATCCTACCAACCAGGGGTTATTAATCCCCCGAGATCTATATGCACTCCATGCGATCTACTGGTCGTGGTCTAATATTTATTTAACAAAAAAAAAAGCAAAAGAGAATCATTACAACCGAAAAAAAAACAACGTGGAAAATATAAATAGGTGTGGTCTTTTGCCCACAGCAACGAATGGAAGGGTCTGATGTTGGTAAATTCCATTAGCGAAACTTTCGAAACCATGAATGACAGATCAGTAGGCTTTAATTTTCTGTATCTCTTCTGGTGCCTTGGCAAAATTGATTTCAACCCGAACACAGACAGACAGACGGGCATCGCTTAAACAACTTCTTTATGTAAAAGGATTCAGAATATATATACTCTATGGGGTCGGAAATGAATATTGTAGAAATTACACACGGAATGATAAACTAAAATATACCCTTTTCAACCTGTGGTAAAGGGTATCGAAATCATTTTTATTTCGGTTAAGTTTTCCTTATAAGTTAAATTGAGCTCTTAGCGAAATGGCCATCACTAGCTTCCCCCGTAGTAATTAATTTCAGTAACACTCTTATTAATAATATTAGGTTAGCGACACACAGTCTGGATTGGAATAGAGGGCGTGGTATCTTCCATACAAATTAAACAATTATTATCGTCAACCTGTATATCTGCAATAGGTAGAGTCTTGAAACTTTCCAGAAGTTACCCTCAGACTAATGTGAATAGTCTAACAAAACACAGATTTTATAGTAACGGTGGGCGTGGTACCTCACATACAAAGTGAAAAATTATTACCGTGTACCTAGAGAACTACAATAGGTACAGTCTTGAAACTTCGCACAAAGAACCCTAAGATTAATATAGACTGGATTAGGATAGTGGGATCGGTACCTACCATAAAAAGTAAATTATAATTGTGTTATTACGCATAGTCTAGGAAAAAATAGACTGGATAGGAACAGTGGTCTTCGTACCTTGCATATAAACTGAAACCGTTTTGTCGTGAGTATAGCGTGCGTTTTCGAGTTAAAGATTTTTTAATAATTATTTAAAATTTAACATTAATAAGTGCATTCGTGTTTCTTATTGCTAATCCCGAACCACCTATAGTTTCGCTGCTAATAAGGCTAATGATATAAATAACTTGAGCCAGTGTTGGGATTTGTGGTACAATTGTATCAAATTTGGTACAATCGATACATCAGTGGTACACTGGTACATCTTATGCTTTTTTGGTACAATTTCATACAAAATTTATTCAAAAAAAATTTTCAATTTAATAATTTTTCTTGCACTAATAAACATTTATATTTTCATAGTACTCCAACTCTGACTAGAACTAACTAAATTGCAATATTCTCGATTTATGTTCAGGATTTTATTATTTACTAGATGTGCCCACCACTTCGTCAGCTTCATATAAAGAATCTTATCCGCCTTAAAGAATACATATTGCGTACTTGCAATGCTTTTTCTCCACTTTCTCTTGGAAATAAGATATTTTTGCGAAGAAAAGTATCCTACATTTAAATCAGGATACTAAGGTACCTCAGTATGTGATATATATTTCCATTCTTGCTAGTGAGAAATCGGAATATGTTTTTGGTAATTTTCTTCCAAATAACTTTACGCATACTCTATCGGATTAAGATCCGATGACTTTGGTAGAGTTCCAAGCACCAGCTCCTAATCTTGTAAGCGTTTTGCTTGTGAAATAGGTAAGTGTTTTGGCAAAATAATTGTTACTTTTGATTGTTTCCCATTACCCCACTATAGTAAGATGTAGTTTCCACTAAGAAACTACATCTTACATGATTTGTCGCAGCTTTCGTGTGCTGTGCTGTCCTGTTTTAGCTAATTTTATTGGTCTGCTGTAACGGGTCTTAGGATAATAGGAATGGAATGCCACCTGTCGTTGCCTAGAAACAACGTTTTTTACTTAATGCCAAATTTTGGTACAATTGATGCTGTTTTGATACAATTTTATCATTGGAGCGGTACAATTTTACCATTGTCAGATCTCAACACTGACTTGAGCAAGGTTTTTGATTTAGTAAACGAAATTGCTCTGACTTTGACTTCATTTATTTTTTTTAAGAGTACTGTAGCTGCGAAGCTCCTGGCTACTCTGCAGAAGCCTTGTCCATAATGGTCTGTTCTGTTTGAGGGATCAAAAGATCGGAATGTGTTTTATCATTCTGATTTGAATCTTTGATCTATAATTGATTACTATGTGAAACAAAAAATCTTTTAAGATTAAAAAACCTTAGAAAATTCAGAAAAACTTCAACTTGAAATTTGTTGACTGAAGTTGTTGCAAACATTTTTAATTTATTTTTTTAACCGACTTCAAAAAAGAAGGAGGTTATCAATTCGTCTGAATGTTGCTTTTTTTATGTATGTAACCGCACTCAGTAACAGAACTCAGCCATTTCTGAACCGATTTTAAATTTTTTTTCTTTATTTGAAGGGTTATACTTTCAGGTTGGTCCCATTTTAAAAACAGTTCATTATATTAAAAATTAAAGGGTGTCCCCATACAACATATATGTTTTTTACGTGTATTAAGAACCGTAAAGGGCACCAAATTAAAACTTTAAAAAATTGCGTGTCGCTATATCTCCCAACGGCAGAAATTAATAAAAAAATAAATTTAAAATGTAAAGGGTGTCCCCATAGGTGCCGTAATTTGACCTATATATGCCTATCTTTTGAACCGTTATAAACAAAACCTTGAAAATTTTACAGAATGTCGATTACTCTGACCGTTATAATAAAATGTATAAATATTCAAAATTTTAAATTAAAGGGTGCTCCAATAGTTCATTTAATTTGATGTATATGGCCATACCTTTGAACAGTTGTACACAGACCGCTGAAATTTACAAAGAGCCTGTATTGCTAAGTCAGCTATAACAAAAAGTATAAAATTTGAATTTGGAAATAAAAGGGTGTCCCAATAGTTAATGTAATTCTATGTATGTGGCTAAACTTTTTAACTGTTATAGACAGACAGCTGAAATTTTCAAGAAACCTGTGTTCCAAAGTCCACTATAGCAAATATACAATTTGAATTCAGAAATTAAAGGGTGTCCTCATAAATTATGTAATTTGAACTATATGGTCCTATCGCTTGAACCGTAAAACACAAACACTTGAAAATTAGGCAGAATGTCCACTACTTTCTCTGGTATAATAACAAGTATAAATATTTGGAATTATAATGTAAAGGGTGTCCCAATAGTTCATGTAATTTGATATATATGGCCAAACTTTTGAACCGTAATAGACAGACAGTTGAAATTTACAAAGAATCTTTGTGATCACTTCCTTTATAACAACAGGTCTTTAATTTAAAATTGTAAATTAAAGGGTGTCCTAATATGAGATGTTATTTGATCTATATGACCCTATCTTTGAAACCGTTATACACAGAGGCTTGAATGGTGTCCCCATAAAATACGGATGCTGGTGAAAATAGCCTAACTTTTGAACAGTAATAGGGAGAGGCTTGACATTCACATAGTCTTTACTTCTTTTCCCTCTAATTTTGGGGCATATTTTATTTGGTTTAAATCTAAATCTTACAGATTACTTCTTACATTTTTAGTTTAGAATTGGTGCCCTTCTATCTGTTTTGAAGTCGGTTTTTTTTTGCAAGAATTATTGTTACGTGTTGTTAACTGAGCAAAGACATCATCATACTCGAAGTTTAATACACACATAGTTTTAAAATTATGAGGAATATATGAAATTTTTCAGTACTTGATAAGAGAAAGCTATGAAATTCTAAAAGCATATTTTCAAGAGTAATTCTTATCATCACTAATTGCACAGAACTCATTTTACCCAAACGTTGCTTTAAGATGCGAATTATAATCTTAAGTCCTTGGAAACTTTAAAAATGTATAAATTTTTCTTATTGTTGTTGTGTTTAAGGATAGAAGAAAAAGAAAAAAAACAGCAGCAGCGAGCATAAATAAATTTAATGCAGCATCATTTGCACAACACTAATGATAATCACTTCTCAACGAATGTCATTGTTGTGTGGCAGCAGCAACCTTCACACTACATGGAAAACAATGTATGACAACCACCCATTTAGCTAGATGGTCGGTCAGCCAGTCCATCAGCCCATCAGCATGTCAGCCAGTCACTCTCAAGACCATTTGGTGGTGAATGTTGTGTTTTTTAATGTAATACTTTATTATACCATACTCACACTCACGCTCACCCTGCTATCTTTAGCCATCCACATTGTTAATGACACTTAACACAGTAACTTTGGATTAGGTTCAAGGAAATCTTGGCGAATTAAGAGATCTTTTCTGCTTCTGTTGTTTCGCCTTCCTCTAGGTCTTACTGTTTCTTCTTCATCTTCATCTTTGTCATTTTCTTAAGCTTTATCTCTGTACTCGTATACCTTAAACATTGAACATTAAAACATTTTCTTACCATGTACCACCATCAGTTTGATAATAATAATGATGACGATTATCTATTTGTTTCAGTATCTGTAGCTGTAGCTTTGGTTTGAGAAGAAATACAGAAATAGCGAAAATGTAGTTTTAAACATTTTCATGACACACCACGTGAAGATTGATTGTTTTTGGTTCTTCTCTTTCATGTCCTAGAAAACGTTGGTAGAGGTGGTGACTAGAATGACGATAATGATGGTGGTGCTGATGATTTTTTTGTCCATCATTTCTTTGTTTTTTTTTTGTTTAAGTAACAAACAAACGAACATATCCAACAATGTATTAATCAATGCTAATGACAGTGAATTTTCACTTCAATTGTCAACATTTTTGGGTTAAAACGGAAATGCAAAATTATAGCCACAAACAGTGGGTCCTAAATATTATTTTTAAGCGTAAAATTTTAAGCATACAAAAAGTAATAATAATTCAGCGATACAAAACTATAACACTGTGAGTAAACTTTTTCAAGTTTTGAAATGACACAAAAAAACGCCGAGAGATGTAAACCTATTTTTGGATTGTAGAATCTAGGTCACCATAAGAAGATATTGAAAAATAATCATCATAAGGAAAATTTAAATAAAACGCTGAAGAAGCTTACAATAGCTTTTTTTATTACCTCCCAGGAAGAAATATGAAAGGTCAATGAATCTGAACTCGCAATTAATTAAAGCTGAAGTTCCCCATAGTAGCATATTGGGAGCCATTTGATACTTGTTATATATGTACTTCGGATATGCCAAATAACAACCGAGTTCACACATCGACATTTTCTGATAACACAGCATTTTTAAATATTCTTAGAACCCTCAAGTAGCTGCACTATATTACGTGCTATATTCGCACGTGCCTAATCTTATATATCCTTCACCATATGTTTTTTTTGAAAATTTTTTGTAAAAATTTTTGTTGAGAATTTTTGTTGAAATTTTTTTGTAAAAATTTTATCGAAAATTTTTTGTAAAAATATTATTGAAAATTTTTTGTAAAATTTTTTGTAAAAATTGTAAAAAATTGAGCGGAAATTTTTCTAAAAATGTTATTGAAAAATTTGTAGAATTTCCTGCAATCGATATTGCGTGAGAATGGTCATACTAAAGCACATTAGGGTGTCACACAAGTCCCCTATACAATCGGGGGACTTGTATGCACTCCATTCGATCGCATGGCAAGAAAGAGTCATTAAAACCGAAAAAAATTAAAAAAAAATTGAAAAAATACAGGTGGCGCGGTTTTTTGCCCGCAGCCTCCAATGGGATAGTCTCATGTTGCTTAATTACAATCCCAAAGTTTTATAAACCATGACTGGCACCAGGGCCGCCCCGAGGTTAGTAGGCGCCCGGGCGAGATTGTGATCTGGCCCCCTACATTTAATTGGTCTAAATAAACTTATATTTCTCATATAATTTATTTTTTTTTTTTTTTTTTTGATTTTATACTTATATTTACAAAAGGGTTACATATTATGTAGTAAAAATAAAAAAATATAAGAGATCGAATTTTTTTTTAAATTATGGGCCTGTTTTTATAAAATGAAATACTATGTTCTTTCGTAAATTAAACGAAACAAAACACATTTACGTTTTAGTATTTTTTATGTGAGTGATAAAAAAAAAACATTTTAAATTTTTTAATTTATTTTTGGTTTCTACACTCAAAATATTATTACAATAACTGATTGTAGTTTATTAAAAAAGGATTCCGTACAATTATTTCTTAAGTTCGTTTTTATTCTCTCTAAAAAAGAATTAATTAAATTACAAATTAGTTGATAATATTAAAGAAAAATTGGGAAAATTTAATTTTTAGACACCAGCACGAGTGGAATGCACATTTTCTAGACAGCCACGTCCGTCATCAGCACTACTTGTATCTAATCTACTTAGGGTAGTGTTTAGTTGTAAGCATCATCTATTTAACCAACCAAACCCAGATAAAGGAATACGAGAAAACTTGTATTCAATTATCAATCGTCAGTTGGTGAGAACGAAGTCTACCACTACCTTAAGCTTCCCTCTTGTTGAATATTTTTACTTTTAATATTTACCACCTATATTTTGTTGTTTCTTCAGCGAACCTTCGGTTAGCAATGAAAGTTAATTTTTGTTTATTTGTTTTACTTCTAACATTCGTTTTTAGTTAACACTAATCTAGTATCAAACCAAACATTGTTGAGTAAACAAGATTGCGCGGTGCTTTGCGATTTTTAATTTTGAAAATAATTTTTCAGGAGAAGGAACAATAAAATATAGGTGGTAAATATTAAAAGTAACTGTATTCAATTCTCAATTGTATTCAATTATCAAATGACGATTGATAATTGAATACAAGTTTTCTCGTATTCCTTTATCTGGGTTTGGTTGGTTAAATAGATGATGCTTACAACTAAAACACTACCCTAAGTAGATTAGATACAAGTAGTGCTGATGACGGACGTGGCTGTCTAGAAAATGTGCATTCCACTCGTGCTGGTGTCTGAAAATTAAGTTTTCACAATTTTCTTTAATATTATCACCTAATTTGTAATTTAATTAATTCTTTCTTAGAGAGAATAAAAAACGAACTTAAGCTTGATTATAAATTTCACTCTTTTTTCTTTTAGATTTAAGATATGAGTAATAATTGTTACTTCAAATGCATTGAAGATACAATAAATAAATAAATGTATGTAAAAAAATCACACTGAAATACATAAATTTATTCCAACAGATCGATCAGATCGCATGTACACAGGTGCACACTTACCAGTTCCACACACTGGTGTATTACCTGACCCGGTATATCCATTGAAATGAAGTCATTCAATGGGACTCAATTCGTGCGGTGATTGAAAATGCGCTACCTATGCACAAACCGGGTCAAGGTGGACTTGACCCGATCTTGTTGGCTGGGCTATCTGCACTCCAATAATCTTTTAAATAGCTGGACACAGCTAAATCGGGCTAAGGCTCTGACACTAGGTATTTTACCGAGTCTTGTAATGGACAACCCCAAAAGTCATCCTTTGTAGTCAGCAAACATGTATTAAAAAAACAGTGAATAGACTCGTTCGATTCATGATAGTGTATAATGATCTGATTTGAATGGCCAGCTGTAGTTAGTTATATTGCCAGGGTATATCCACAAATAGGAGCTTTCCTTAAGAACAATCAGCCGACCTGTACCTTTACACAGAAAGTAGGCCTACCACAGTCCACTCCTAGACTATTATTGGCCTCCACCAATAATACTCTAGGTTATTCTTTCTGGTACTGCACCACTTCAAAAATATGAGGTTCCAATCCTCACTTATGTCACTTAATATCAGGTTGTTTTTGAGTTTTTATTTGGTCTCCACCAGGTCTTTAAAAATGTTTATCTTCTCATATAGTTTTGTTTCTTACTTCCTTTTGTGTAGTTGTGTATTTTTTTTTACATCCAACAAATTTTGTATTTTTACTTTACCATACGTAGTACGGGTAAAGTATAGTGATCATGAAAAAAATCGATGTCGGAATTTTCACGGATTTTTATGATTTGAGGTCTTCTGAATCCATTTTGACTATTTTCGCTATTATGTTTGTGGGTGAGTGTGTATGCCACTATTTTAGTGGAGGCTCTACAGGTCATACCGTTTGAAATATTACCATGAAATTCAGTGTGTTCCTATGGTATATGGTGATGAAGAGCTGAACAGATTTGGGGCATGATCGAAGGTGGGGGATGCAAGCTGTAGCTTACTTGACACCCCAAACCAATAGTAATTATTTTTTTGGTTCGAATATACTTTGAACCATTATTGTTATTATTCCATAAAGATATCTGTTTCTATGAGGAACGGTAAAGTTGAGTGTAGGCCACTCCAATTTTTTTTATTTTCAAACAGGTTCTTCCGTCCAATTGTTGAAATTTTTTAAAATAAACATATATTTCTGTAATTTTAACAGTTTCACATCTTAAAACCGAAAATTCACGTACGTTTGTAAATATATACAGTTCACAAATATAGACGAAAAATCATCAAAACCTGCAGCTCGATACAGTTAATCGAGGTTAAACTATTAGCCAAAGCGAGAATAAGAAGCAAAACTCTGCAGGTGAGAGAAACAGACTCATCCGTGGTTGCCCTTAACAAATAATGACGACGACGTGCGAGGTGTTTATCAACCTGATGCTTTACGACTGTTAAGGAATGTTAATTATTTAAAAAATTCAAATGAATTTTCAAAACAAAGCATAAGTTCGTTTTATTCTTTCAACTCAGAGAGAATAAAGCCATATTTCAAAAATTTATATGCGAGTGAATAAATAGTTCGACTAATAAAATTTAAATATAAAATATTAAAAAAAGGTAAAACAAATTAAACGCTTAAATAATTAAAAATTTTGCAAATTATTGTTCGCCTTGTTTTTAGATATTCTTTTTTTATTAAATTAAAATAAAAATCTATACATATAATAAAATAGTAACTCATTTCCGACTGTTTGTCTGTCTGTCTGTCTATCTGCTTTTCTTTTGCGTTCGCATCACGTAAAAACTACTGCATGGATTTTAACAAAATTTTGTGAGGAGATACCAAGTCTCTTGATCTCAATATAGGATACTTTTTTCCGCAAAAATATCTTATTTCCAAGAGAAAGTGGAGAAAAAGAAGTGAAAGTACGCACTAACTTGAACTAACCGGATATGCATGCTTCATTTTTAACTACATAAACGGATATGCAGCATATTTTAAGGCGGTACTCAAAACATAAGGGTCTTTGGTGTGGATTGCTTTTAAAGCAAAATCGAACAAAATATTGCAAGGACGCTGACGAAGTGGCGGGCACAGCTAGTATCTAATATATATGAAAAAATAATGTTGAAACAAAATATATTTTTTCAAAATACTTTACCAATACTCGCACAAACTCTGCTACCAATACATTATTAGACTAAGGTATTTTTTTATCAAAGACTTACGTTTCTGACAGTTTATTTAGGTCTCCATTTACTCTATGCTTAGAATTTTTAAAAAATTAACTTAAAAGGAATATAATGTAGCGCGTATCTCTGAGAGCTATAATCTAAAAACTCAAAGTTTAAGCTCAAATTGAGCAGCTTCAAGTAAATCAGATTATCTATTCAGAAACATAATTTTTGCCGAATTTCCCATTGTGCAGTGTATCTTACTTAATTTATTATTTGGGAATCGCTGTTTAATATATAAAGGAATTAAAAGAAGGAATAATTTACAAGAAGATGAATTCTATCTGAAGTGTCACTTTAGGATAAATTCCTTAAGACAAAAAATGACAAATTTTCCTAACGCTCTATATAATTTTTTTTTACAATTAAAGGATTTAAAAAAAGTGGAAAAATCTTAAAAAATAAAGAACTTAAACATTTCTTAAATTTTAACATGCATTTGAACTCATAAATTTTCTATTTATTTTAACTTAAAAGTTCTTTTTGTAGAAACTCACACCCTTAGCAATGGATTTGGAATACATGTTGTCAGTATAACAGGTAAACGGCCATACCTTTTATTTTGATATATAACATCCATTGTTCCACGGCCAAATGAAAATAATATTTTTCTTTTGCATTTTAATTGTTTGCATAATTTTAATGGCTGATAAACAACATTTTTCTCTTTGTAAACCCTAACACTGGTTTGCTGCTGCAGCCGCTGCTGCTGCTACTGCTGTGGTTCAAAAAGTATGAATTTGCTATTTTAGCCGCTGCTGTTTGTTGTTCTTTCATTTCACTAAATTTAATAAATCAACACAATTATTCCATTGTGTGAATGTGTTTGTTTATTTGTTTAATGTCGGAAAACTGGTATAAAAATGTAAAATTTTTTCATGGCATTTTATGTTTGAAATACATGTCCATTTGTACCTTCCAACATGTGTAATGTACGAAGAAATAAATGCCTTTGCCAGCACATACCATCACCATACATGTAGAACAAAAATGATGGACATAAATTATCTAAGAGGTTCTTTTGAAATTACATTCGTCCGCGGATTGTTGCTTGAGTTGAAAAATTTTATGTAAATTTAAATTTTTTCCTCTCTTTTGTTTACGTTTTGCGAAAATGCAACTTTAAATTGTTCAAACATTAATCAAGAAGTACTGAGTCTACCTACCATTAAACAAAAATAGTGCATGTTTGAGAATGAATTTATGTATGAATGCATTAGTGTGTTCATAATTTTTAATGTTTTTCCTACATCAACGGAAATAAAGTCAAAATTTCATAAGTGGCTCTCTTGTTCTTTGGAACTTTGATGATTGTAAATCAAACTTTAATGATTGTAAATCATATGTGAAGAGATTTTGGATAGAATTTTCCAAAAGGTGTTTTGCAATAAATAAATAATAACAAGGCTACCTATAAAACAGCTGTTTATATGACAAGAAAAATTTTGTTTTGAATTTCCATATGTATCACTTTGAGAACCAGAATCGAATTTACCTGAAGAAGATTTCATCGAAAATGCGAACCCATCTGAAAATGCTATGCTGAAATATGCTGGAAATTCACTACAGTCATGGTAAATGGAATTTTAAAATTGTATTAATCGGCTTCTAAAATTTAACTTCTTGGATTCAATTTTGTTAAGTAAAATTTTTTTCGTCTATATCTAAGCCGTTTATTTTGAAAGTGGCATGAGACAAAAATACCAAATTAATGATAACATTGAGTACAATTTAACGATATTTTTTCATTATTACAAAAAATTGCAATCAAATGTTAAGCGCCACTTACCCAAATTCTCATGAATTTGGTGTAATAGAAATGGCTTTGGGAAAACCAAAATATATATACACGCTCATCCTTAAATATATCGATTTAAAACGAAAGTGACTTATACCGCTTTCAAAATAAATGGCTCATATGTAAAGCAAAAAATGTGAGAACTATAATAGATAGTGTGAACAAGTAACCTCCATATTAAGGTACATAGCACAGTGGGGCAAAATCAAAATATTTTGGAAATAATTCAGCCATTTGTAAAGAGCTAGTCCGATTGATCCAAATGGCATAAATGGCATGAGCATAGCAGAGGAGTATCTCAGCATATATTTGGATGGTGGGCATCATCCACTCGCCTGGGGTGGCGCTATGTGGTCTTAAAGTGGGACACATCGCCTTCGCAAAAGAGGCTTAGTATATCTTCAATTTTTAAAAATTATATATGATCTTAAAAGTCAAGTTAAAACCTCTAAAATGATGTAATAATCTCTAAATTATATTTTAAAATTAGCGAGTTGTAAGAATTTTAAAATTGAAATTTTTGATTTTTCGTGTTTTTTAAATATTTTAAATATTTTTTCCCGTAGTTAGTGAGTGGAATTAAAAATATTGTGAAAAAAACTCAAGATTATATCTTTTCTGAGGTCAAGATATAATCTTCATTTTAAATTTAAAAATTCCAAAATGCTTGAATTTTTGCGTGCAATTTTTAGGGCAGTCAATATTATTTTTTAATAGAAAAAAAAAAAAAAATATAAAAATGTTATATCTTTATCAAATTTCATGTAAAATTGATCAATCTTCTAGAAGATGGAGGTCATTCAATTTGACCTTTTTTACATCGAATTTTTGACTTTATGTTTTAAAATTCCAAAGATGGAAAAAGAAAACTGCCATAATAAAACTATATATACTCCCAGCTATTGCTGAAAGTATTTCATGATCCCTAGTGCATATGTGGGCCTTATGGACAAAAGACTAAAAATTTCAATTTTGAGATTTTTGACATTTATTTTGGGATCAGTGGGATTTCATTTCGTACATCGCGTAGAAAATTGAAAATTATTATCCTGAACCTAGAGAACTATACTTGGTACAGTGTTGAAATTTTATACACCGGGAATAACGTGTTATTTCGAGAAATAGCGAAATATGCAGTAAAGCATTTGCAGAAGCTTGAAACACATCCAAATGAACCTGGTTACATTCGACTAAGAAGGAGGGACATTGCTTCTCAGAGGAATTACCAGCAAATGATAGCAGCAACCGTGAAATATTAAATTTTTTGTCCAGCACTGGCTGGTCGTAACAAGTACATTTATTTTTATTTTAGACTTAAGATATGAGTAATTATTGTTAGTTCAAATTTATTGAAGATACATTAACTAAAATATGAAAAAAAATTCAAATTAAAGCTAGCTTGGTGGTTAGGGTGGACCGGTATCAACCATACAAAGAAATTATACTATGTCTAGAGAACTGTAACCTGAACTTGACATACACACAGAAAAAAACATTGTCTAAATACCTAATAAAATAGAACAAAATTTATATGATATCTCTATGGTTTTTTTTTTCAAGAAGGAAGTATTATTATTTTAATACGGAAAACCTTTTAGAAAAAATCAAGAAGAAAACTTAGATATTTTTATTGTTTTTTTCAAAAATGTTTTCTTCTTGAGTTTATTAGGCTATCTCGTTTTTTTTAATAAAGACAAAAAAAAAAAGCAAAAAATTTTAAAAATAAAAATCTGAAATTTGAAAACATTTGGTTTATTGCTTTTTTGGCATCACCTTTGAAATTTTTTGCTAATCAATCTTTGATTTATTTTTACCTTTTCTTTTTGTGGTTTGAAATTTTTACAGGGGCTTGATGGTCAGGGGAGCTTGATGGAATGTCTAGAGGGGATTGAAGCCACTTAATTTCTAAAACCTGAAAAACCATGTTAAAATTTGTTCGTTCTCTGCCACGGATCGAACCTGGTGTGCTTCGTTTTGTAGGCACGCACTTAACCACTACATCAAATGTATATTTTATATTTTATGTTTTAACAAACAGTTTCTATGTTGATTTATATATAAAAGAAATAACAAGAAAGCTAATATAATCAAGAAGATAAGCTTATTAAAAAAAATAAAAAGATGAAATCAATCAGAAAAAATCAATTAGGCAGGCTAATGAAATCAATAAGAAATCCATTTTTATACAATTAATTAGAAAACCTAATAGAATCAAAAAGTTTTTCTCTATGAAGTGTTTTTTTTTTTGTATCAAAAATGAGTAAAAAAAAAACGGTGAATAACAAGTTTTCCTATTGATTTAATGGGATTCCCTTGTTGATAAATTTAAAAAGATTTACCACATCAAAATAATAAGGAATCCCTTTGAAAATATCTTCTTCTTTTCTTTCTGCTGGCATACCCTTTTGCTAAAAAACATTTCATAAAGAAAATCTTTTTGATTCTATTAGGCATTTTTGGCTCTGTGTAGAAGAACGAGCGTTTTTCATGTTAAAACTTGGCCGTACTATTACCTACAAAGCGCACGATCTTGTGACTACAAACAGAAGGCTGAACAAAAGATATTTGCAAAAATAAAGTTTTCTGAAATTTATAAAATAACAGTAACAGTTGGCATCTAAAATAGCCCACAATATGAAACTAAAATATTTTTAAATTGTACGAAATGACCCAGTGGTGTACCCCTTCCACTTTCCAGGTTGAAATTGTGCTATGAATAATACATTTGTAACCACTTTAGCTACCTTGATACACTCTGTCAAATAACAATGGCAGTTTTGTTTGTGGAAATTTTGGCTGCTAGTGTTCCAATATTTCTTTCTATTAAAAAAAAAGAAATTTTCAATCTAGGCTAGAGGTGCGTTAATTTTATGTAATATTTTAATTTGGAAAAATATAACTCAGGAATCGAGAAGGTCACTGAGCTAAATTCCGTTCGGAAGTGGAATTAAATCCGTATTTTTCTTCTACAGAAAATGTAAAACGAAAATGAAACCACTTGCAAATTGCCGTTGTGAAATTAATATTTTAAGCATTTTATAGCCGCTTAAACTGTTCCACGTAGCGGCTAGAAGTTTGTTTAGACTTTTTGAATCAGGGTTGGTATGGTCGAGTAATATAGGATACACAAATATTATACTTAAGGACCGACTGCTTCCATTAACCCCTGGGCTAACGGACCTTATGGTCACTGAGTTGGATTTCAGAAGGATACCCTTAGTTGTGTTCCCGAAAAGGGAAGACTGGTTGATCTGATAAACTGTACCACGGGGTTTCGGTGTTCACATATGGTACAAAATTGGAAGCAAGCTTCGATGATATGGTCCACATTCTGGGAACTGGAATATTCATGGCATACAGACTACCAGATGAATGTAGTGTGTTTCAGGCAGAGGTGATGTCCGCCACACCGTCAAATCAAGGCTATTAGGCGAGTGCAAAAAGGCTATAGATGCGCTGATGGAAAAGTGGGTTTAGGGTTAGACTGTGCTGAGGCCCAGGTCATTGCAATGTTGAGGGCAACGAAATGGCTGACGAACTCGCAAGATTGGGCTAGGGGGATAATAACGTGGACACAGAATCGGTGAAGCAACCGATAAGCCACTACTTCAGGCTTCTGTCCGATTGGATAGTGGAGAGAACTGACCGGTCTTGGGAAGCTTGGAAGGATTGCAGAGTCTGATGGGCAAGTCGGTCAGCCGCTGCAGGACAGGAAAGTTTTAAGAGTTGTGAAAGGTGTAAAAACTGGCCACTGAGTCATTAGAGCAAATATCATCAGATGGGTTACCGGTACATCAGACTTCTGTAGGATGTGCGAAGACGAAAGGTAGTTTGAAACTTTAGAGAATATCGAGTGCCACTGCCCGGTATTAAAAGTCAGTATACTTAGATGGCAAAGTGAAAGATTTCTTGATGAGATCTACATCACGCGGTGCAAAATCGAAGATATCGTCGGCTTCATCAAGAAATCGTGCTGAGTGATAGGTATCAGGACGCATAAAATTGTCTCCTATTCTTTTTGTTTTTTTATATTTGAGTTGCAGGAAAACACAAACGAGTGGATGTGTCATTACTGGCATAACCCTTCTTAACCTAACCTAACGAAATTGCTTAAAATATCTATTCGTTTACGAAATCAATTTTATTTCCGAACGAAATTTAGCTCTAGGACATTTTTGATTGTTTTGGTGTGGTTCTAATTTTTTTCGATTTCGATCGAGAAGCTAAAACCATTCCGATCGGAATGGTAACTACGGAATCATTGCAATTCCGTACGGAATTTGTGACATGACTGATTGATTACCATGAATGTTCCCAAATTTTCAGAAGAAGGAATGTACTGTTTCATTTGTTGTTTTGCATCGTCTTCATGTGGCTTCTTTATTTGCACTTTTTTTATTAAAAACGCAGCTTAAGTTTGATCGCGTACTAATAAAGATCAAAAATGCAGTACGTAAAATAATATAAATACAATTTTTAAAATTTTTTAAATTATTATATGTTTTTCTATTAGTTTTAGTAATAAGTAAAATAAATAAAAATGTGTATATAACTAATATAAATGTTTAATGCTTTTGAAATATTGAATTCTAAAATTCGTTCGCAAGATACATTACTTTCCTCGGATATGTTTCGTGTTAAGAATAATGGGTACTGGAATCAGAATGTTATTCATTCTTTATGTTACCTACTCACTTCATTTTGGTTACCTTTTCCCGCTGGGTAGTGTGAGTGAGCAAAAGGCCACCTTCACTGTGGAGAAAGATGTCGTTCGAGTGTGATATTTTTTATATCATCGCGAAGCGACTTCCTTAAATTAATTTCATCATTCAGCCTCTGAAATTAATGAGAGCTATTCAAATTTCAGTTTTAGAGTAAACTTTGAATTAAACCGCTAAAAAACAACTAACGCTCTAATGTGGGTTTAAAGGTTTGTATGAACAAATAATTGTCGTTATACGTATTTCCATAAAAAAAGTTAATATAACCAAATCACGTAAATCTTTTAGTTTAAGAGTAATTGATAAATAAAGCCACACGTATGTTTTTCAGCTTTTTAAGACGATTTTTACCACCTAAATGCGAGTGGCCTGCCCGATTTATATTTTAGAAACGAAATTGTATGCACAACATTCTAGATAACCGATAAAGCGCTGGGAGTCCAAAAAGTTAAACTTTTACAAATCCCATGTATTTTATGGATGCTCTAATAAACACTCATCGCTGTCTCATGCACGACTAAATGAAGGAGAATAAAAATGGATGTGAACTAGCTTCCCGATATAATCGGCCCTATTCCCGTTGTCGTTATAATTTTAATAGTCGTTTCTATGTCGTTGTTGTTTTTATCGTCGTTTCGATCCTAAATTCGTATTCTTGAAATATATTGAAACGATGAAGAAACAAACGTTATCGAAAACAAAAAGAAAAGTTAATAAAGTGTGGTAGCACTGCATTTTTGGTGTTCTTATTTATGAAATTTTTTTAAATTTCTGAAAAGTTTGTTATTTCTTTGTAAGTTTTAACAAAATATTGCGAGTACTGAATTTTATTTTCCAAGTTCAAGTTATGATGATGGCATAATGGATATAAATATATGTACATCGGATAATGCTACGACAGAACGTTAACATTTTTGCCATCCCAGATTCTAAGTACGAAACTTGATTGTTAGCGATCTAACTTCTTCATGGCCGGCGAATACCACTACGTTTCCTTTCGGGCTAATTTGTTTCTAAAACTACGCTTCCTCCACCGCACCTGTTTGTAACAGCCTTCCCCTGTTGCTGTGGATTCAGAGCTTTCGTTTTATCTTGATTTATTTTAATAAAAAAACATTTTAATGGATATTTTCTCCCTATTTAGTTTTACTTACCTTTTATATTAAGAACTGGAGGCCCAAATGGATTAAATTTCTCGGCAGTTTCGCTTAGAAAATCAGAAAATTTTAGGGTTTTATGCCCTTTCCAAAACCCTTAGAATAAGCGGGATGTTTTCCCATTTAAAAAACTAAAATTTCGAACTGCCTTTTTTTATTTTAAATTTATTTTCTTGTTGTTTGAATTTCGTTGCGTAGTGATGACGACAGAGACCGAATGTTTTATTGTCGTTTCTATCTTCGTTTCAAAATAGAGAATACCGCTTTATTTATGACGAGTGTCGTTAACGCCAACTGTAATGCCAAATTGTAAAATAGCTAGAATGATTAGAAAGAAGGTTATAAATCTGAAATTTCTTACGCGATGCTCCAAATTTTTAACAAAAAATTTAGCTTTTTTTCATTAATAAGATTTTTAACTGTAAGTAATTTTTTCTGGTGAGAAAAAAATTTAATTTGGTACAGATGGTTGTAAATGGAAAAATGTATAAGAAACTTTGGCGGTAAGAGCCTTATGACTCGAGTTGCAGATTGTATCCTGGATACACAATTTGTGTTCACAGAACCAAAAATAAAATAAAACCTATGTTTATCTTCTAGTTTGCTACCAAGAAAAAGAGCTATCGGCGTTTAAACAACATGCTCTTTATTTTCATTAGCTTTAAACGGCAATTAGTTCTGTTTTTGGTTTTCGGGTTCTGGCGGTTTTGCGTTTAACATTCTCGTCATATATTATTTCTGTATTTTTCATCGACAATATGCATTCCTAACAACCAAAAATTTAAAATATCATTATCTTAGTGGAGTACCATAACAACTCAGAGGAAATATAACTGACTGCTTGACACTTAATTATGTGAAAAATATTTAATGTTTGAATTGTTATTGGCTTGGTGAAATACCAGAAAAAAATAGAAAAAAAAGACTTGAAAAAAAAAATTCGAAAGAACATCATCAGGTGTTGAGAGTATTGAGAGGCTTAAAAAGTAGTACCCTTAATGTACAATCAGGAATTTCTGCAATGTGATTAGTCTTAAATAAAAAGATTTTATTTCCACACAAATTTATTAATTGATTCTGTTTTAATTCACAATTTTAATTTTAAATTGAACTCGATGACAATTTTTTCCATATGAAATTTTTAATCCAACACAAGTTAAAACGAAACAGGCAGTTAAATGGGCATAAATCAAAAGTTAGTCCGTGCAAGAATAAGTGGATTAAAAAGAAATGAAAAAGTCAGCAAAAATGTTTACAATGAACACATGTTTATTTGTCAAAAAATTTTGACAAAAGCAACAAGAGCAGCCGTTACAACAATAACAACGACAAATAAATGTGACAGTTTTTAAAGAAACCAAAACAGCTAACAAATGTCAATGTAAGAGGCGTAAAATTTTGCCAACTTTAGAAAACCGAAAAAGAAAAAAAAAATATGGTGGAAATATTTTCAGCAGCCAAAAGAATTTTATTTCACTCCATGCACTCAGTCAGTTTACTTCACATGATAAACATGTGTGTGAGTGAAACATGCATAAATAAAAAAAAATTTTGTGGGGAAATTTCGTACGAAGGGTTTCGTTGGGTGGACTTAGTTGAATAAAAGGTGCTCTAAATACGAACTTGAGTTAATAAATGAGTAAAACGAGAATTGGAGGAAAGAAAATGGATTATTTTCCTTAAGAAAAATGTTTGTGGGAAGTTAATAATAAAGTTAAATGTAAAACAAAATTCAATAAATCAGTTAATTGCAAGTCAGACTCACACAAGTAGGGTTTCGTACTACCTTCAATATATAATTTTAAAAGTTTAAAATTTTTTCCAGTTTTTTTTTTTACTAGGCAATAGTACAACAGGGTTACACACCTTTTAATTTTTGGTTTTATTATTTGTTCTTGTTATAGGGGACAAATTGATACATAATTTGCGTAGGTTTAAAGTGTCTACCCGTTAAGGTTAAAAAATTAGACTATATACGTAAATTTGTGTCACCTTTGCAACTCCTTTTAATTTTGAATATTTTTTTTTAGAAATAATTTTACATACTCTGAACAAATTTACGGTAAAAAAGTCATATTCGCGAGATTATTTTAAAGCATGGTCACGAGTTCACACAAGTAGGGTTCCGTACTACCTTCAATATATCTGTGGCAATAAGGAAAAAGTGCTTAAGTCTGATTTTTAAGTTTTGTAGGAGAGCAATTTTAAACTTTGAAATAATTTTTTTTTAAAAAATAAATTATCTTTAAAGTTTACCTATGGGAGTCAACCTATGATTTTGAAAAATATTTTATATCTACCAAAAGTATGCAGGCGTTGCAATTAATAAGTTGTAAAAGGAGTTTCTATGATTTTGAAAAATACCTTGTAGTTTCTTAAGCTTTTTTCCAAATACGATTCGGCATTGAAAAAAGATTAGCAGAAAGTTTTTTGCTATAACTTCCTGAAAAATAGTTCAAAATAATTGAAAATTTGCACATGGGTACTTTGAAGTACGGAGATTTCAAAGGTGCCAATAACTTAATTTTTGCTTAAGTCGACTTAAGAACTTATTCTTTATTGCCACAGATAAAATTTTAAAAGTTTAAAATTTTTTTCAGTTTTTTTTACTAGGAAATAGTATAACAGGGTTACACACCCTTTAATTTTTGGTTTTATTATTTGTTCTTGTTATAGGGGACAAATTTATACATAATCTGCGTAGGTTTAAAGTGTCTACCCGTTAAGGTTAAAAAATTAGATTACATACGTAAATTTGTGTCACCTTTGCAACTCCTTTTAATTTTAAATATTTTTTTAGCAATAATTTTACATACTCTGAACAAATTTACGGTCACGAGTTCAAGACTCAGCCATGGTAACATCGATTTCTCTGATATGTATTAATTCTATTCACATTAGTACATATCCTAGCCACCATTTTCGCCGTACCATATTGCACTTAATCACCGGCGAAGTAAACTAATTATAAATTGCCTATACTAGTTTCAAATGCAGCACTGTTCTAAGATAAACATAAAGTGCCGAAAGCGAAGCTTATCATTCTAACTAACCATCTATCTGTCTTATCTACTCCTGTCCTTTTCCGAAGGCAGTAACACGATTAATATAGACAATAGTTGTCTGAGTGTTACTTTCGCTTTCTTATAGCGGCCATAGTAACACACTTTCTATGAAAATATCAAGAGTGTACCTATTACAGCTGAAAAAATTAGGTCATATATCGTACCCTAAATACAAAAGGATCACAACTCAAAATACTAAATTTTTTAGAAGAGACAAAAAACCGTTTATGTGCAGAAGCAACTCACTTAACATAAAAATACACATAACTGTATTTTTCCAGTTAAAGAAGATAATGATGTGTAAGAAATTTTTGCTGTAGTTAGAGATATGTACTCTGATTTAATTTATGGGAAAAAGTCAGTTTTGGAAAATTTTGAGTTGTGACCCTTTCGTATTTAGGGTACGATATATGTATATGTAAAATACATGTCACTATCGGAACACTCTTCAATTTCTAGTAATTGTTATAGCGGCTGTGGCAACACACCTTTTGTAAAAATTTTAAGACTTTACCTATTGTGATTAAAAAAATAAGCCCATATAGTGCAAGTCATATCACTGTCGGAAAACCCTTTAACTTTTTGTTATAGTAGTAGACCATAGTAAAATACCTACTGTCAACATTTCAAGAGTCTATCTATTATTGTTTAAAAATGAGGTCATAGGCATGAAACTAACATCACTGTCGGAACACCCTATACTTTTTTATACTTTTATATCCTTGATTGCTTTTTATACTTGTTTATATAGCGATCATAGTTTTAATTACTATGTGTAAATTTTAAGAGTCTACATCTTACTGTTCAAAAAGTAAAGATATATAAGCGAATAATACGTCACTTTCGGAACATCCTCTAAGTTTTAGTATTGCTTGTTATAGTGGGTACAGTAATTGTATAAAGATTTCAAGAGTCTATCTCTAACGGTCCAGACGGACAGACCTTGTAGTAAAAACAATAGGGTTATGTTTTTACCCTTTGGGTACGGAACCCTAAAAATGAAATGAATAATGTCATTTTTGGGAATTTTTAAGTATGTTTTTGGGAAACCTTTTCTAGGAATTTCTCAAAATCTAACATTATTAGTAAGTGTGGGATTTTAGCGATTCTGTTTTGTTTGAAAGTTTATTCATTAAATTAATTGACAGGCGAGATGTTTTTGCGAAGGGCTATAATTTTAACTCAGAGATCAGCCCTGATATAGGCAATTGCATAGGTCTTACAAAGGTCGTTAACACATTATGTGTTACTGGTATAGAGTTGCTATTTAAGTAATCTCTACACTAAAAGTCTAACAGAGTAAATTCGAACTATCTCTCCCGCCAGCTCGGGACGTTTTTACACATGCTAGGTATAAAATAAACGAGTTGAAATTTTGGAAAAACGGGAAATATTAACTCATACATATGTTATGCTCATACTGGTACTACCGCCTATTATTTAACGAAAGAAACTAACCTGGAAATTTATATTATTTTATTAGTTATTATCCAAGTTCATATATATTTCTGTACATAAACGGTTGACTGAAATATCGTTATTAGCAGGGTTTTCGAACAGAAATGAGCAAAAGATACCACCACTTCAAATACTCGTACCGATTTTCCGATGCTCGTATGTGGCAGTCTTGTTTGTTGAGACAGCTGCCGACACGAAAGTGCGTCTTGTCCGAAAAGATTATATTTTAGCGAATTTGATGTCCGATTGGAGCTTCTGTAAGTCACAAACTAAGAAGCTGTACCGAATTGGATATTGTAAGCTAATAATGAGAGATCCACGGTTATTTAATTTTAAAACTGTGCCTGCCAACAGGCACAATAGTATGCCCCCATAATTGAATGTACAGTTGTACCTCCTCCTGGTGGCGGACAGTAAGAGGCT
Organism: Phasia obesa; assembly: GCA_949628195.1. Lineage (NCBI taxonomy): Eukaryota > Metazoa > Arthropoda > Insecta > Diptera > Tachinidae > Phasia > Phasia obesa. The sequence goes on from OX451215.1 coordinate 158,666,817, forward strand.
CCTAGTTATAAATTGTTCTCCACCAGGAGACTGGCTAAACTAAGTTGAGGGAAATCTGGATATAGACTTGCCTGCGTACCTAGAGTCCTGTGTTGTAAGTGAAAATCTCTTCTCCATTATTCTTGGAAATGACTGTTGCAAGTATGGGTGGAACAAGATTAACGTGAGTACCTGCCTACTCGGCCTAACCTCACGTTGGTCTTACTTAGGCGTAGACTAGCGCCCCCATTGTGTAGTATAACAACACTTTACGATTGCCACCAATCGCTTTTTGTGTGTGATACAGTCACAATGAGTAGCAATTTATATAATATGGCAAGCCTTTCCAAGGCAAGCCTAGATCCACATTATATCCTCTTGCTTAGGGGTTTGGAGACTATCCAAACTCCGTCTGTTGAGAGTGCAACAGCACACTTGATCGACTTTGCACCATACCTACATAAATCGATCTTAAACCATAAACACTACGTGTACCCCCGAAGGGGACCTCACCAATAACCGGTCACAGAGAGGATAGGCTCTCTGTGGGGCCACCGATTCCCGTGGTACCAGTCCTTTGGACACTGGTCGGGCCTCGAAGAGGACCCGTATGTTTTAACACACAGACCTTTTCTTCCAGATTTAGACTCTAGGAACCCTAGCGTCTGGTGCCCCTATTTTCCCCGAGTGAACCGCGTCAAAGCATTTGCTATTCCTGCAGTGACAATTGGAACCCCCGGGGGTATGCAAGTATGGGTATGAAAGCCTAGCAGGAAGTGGGGAGTCTAGCCTCTTAAGAAACTCTGTTAATAAAGAAATGTGAAAGAGATGGACAAAATATCCGCAAAAAGCGAAACGATTAATCTCTGGAGGCACTCGTGAGGCTAGAGCTCTTGAGATATTTAAGCAGCTACTTTAAGCAGGATAACTGTGTTAGTGAAAGGTCTTGGAAAATGCAAGCCCAAAATGAAAATCGAAGAAGAAAAAATATTCTGTGTGAGTATTTAACACTGGGTAGCATTAGGCTTATAACCAACTGTAGACACATACATATATGAATGCTTTGGGAGGGAACCTTAGTTTTAGAAAAATCTTAGAAATGAGAAGAGACTCTGCGATGAGGGAGAACGTCAAAAGTTAACAGTCGTCAGTATGAAATAAATATAATCGAGACTAAAGGCTGGTAACAGCACGAGACTAATTGAATGTAAGAAAGGTAGGTAAGGTAAATCAGTCGGATTGGTACCCATGAAGGACCGAAGAGGTTCGACAAGGGACCCATTAAATTAGTGGCTTTATTTGCATCCCCCAATATATACAATTTTGGCCTTCCGCTTGGTTAAGAGCGCAACCTACTCAAAACCTTTATCAGATCAGAATGCAACTCTACAGCGAGCTTTTGAAAACTTAAATTATTCTATTAAACATCTGGTTTAACAAATACACTAAACAAAATTACCACTTGTAGGGTGTTTTAAGAAAATTCCAAGCGAATTCTTGTTGATACCACAAGAAAACGTGTGTCACTTTAAAAAGGTCATAAATTCATGCTGTGTCTAGAGCGACAACAGAAAAAAAACGACGTATAAAGTAAAAACTTCCAGAGCACAAAATATACAAATAAGGGAAGGGCGCAAGAGGGTGGTGGCAAAATATACAAAATTAAGTAAATGTCAGTTTAATATGAAACAATTAAAATTAAATTTTTATTTGAAAGTTTTGTTGTTCTTTTTTAAAAGTGTAAGGTTTCACTATTAAATTTAAAACTAAAGACTTATTTTAAGCAAAACATTTATAGCAAAACTGCTCGTATCTATAAATCTTTTAACGTCATAAATCATTCCATTTTTTGGTTAGAAACCAAAAATAAAAAAATAAAATAAAACGCGAAAAACACTGTTTGGTGGAATGTTTTTGATTGGCATCAACGCCTAGAAGACTCTATTTTCTATATGTCTGTCCGTCCTTTGTCTGTCTTTTTTGTACATTTTTATTGTTGTTTTGATGGAAAGTCACGTTCCAAGTCACTATTGTATCCATTGTTATGGTTGTCTTTTATTTAGGAATGACTTGATATTGTTTGCTTCTTGTATTTATATTTATGATGGTTGGTTTTGGTTTTGGTTTGGGTTGTTGGTTGGTTGGATGGATTGTTTGTTTGTTTGTTTGGTTGGTTGGTCTATGTGTCATTCGACTGACAGTTCATTAAAACAAAATGTAACGAGTCATTTAAAGAGTTTTTTATTTGATGACAAACAAGTAAAATTTATGAAATGGGTTTTTATTGTTCGTAGTAGTACGTTTTTAGAGTTATTAGCAGAAGTTCGAAGATTTTATGGATGCTAGTAAAGTAATAAGTATCCGTTTCTAGAAAATTCTTTAAATTTCACTTATTTTAAATCTTTTTAATGCTTTGACTTTATAATTGTTTGCCTTGACAGTAATTATGAAACTAAAAATAAAAAAAAATACAGTTAAACAATTTATAATTAGAAAAAGCCGATCAAAGCTGATTGCTTTTACTCAAAATATGAACAGTAAAAGAAGTCACAAAGTGTAGCTTTATAGCAGAGCCGGGTAGTTTCGATTATACTTCAATTCTGCATTACGTGTAATGGGATATTCTCAATAACACATTATAAGTACATAGTTGTAATCGAGTTTTTTCAATTACACATTACATGTAATTGTAATTAGAAATGTTCAAGTACTAATTAAAACTAACTGCAGTTGCAATTAGGCTATAATCATTTAATTAACTAAAACTTTTGAAAATTCAGCTTTGAATTATAAATTTAAAGGCTCATTTTATGGACATAAAATATGAATTTAAAACTAAAAATTTCAAAATATGAAAGAATGCACTTTATTTTTGTATACATTTTTTTTACCTTTACCGATAGCTTTAGCTACGAGAATTGGAAAATATGGCTGCTGGTCTATAACATACTAATAGAACATGGTTGCATTCGACTAAGAAGGAGGGATATTGCATTATTTGGGCTAACATCAGAGAGGTAAATACAAACTGATAACATCAACAATGAAAATAATTTTTTCCAGCACGTTGCACAGTGCATTGGTTGGACTTAATCTTCTATACATTTATGTGCATGATATATATTTTGAAAATTTTGTTGCTGTCGCAGATAGCAATCGGAATGAATTACAAAAGAGCAATTTTTGGAATTTTTACCTGCCTATCTGTCTGTCTGTCCGTGTTCGCATCACGAAAAAAGATGTTATGGGGAGGTACTTTAGTATGTTGTTTTTTCCCATGAAATATCTCATTTACAAGATAAAATAGAGAAAAATAGTAAAAAGATTTCAATGATACTGCAAACTTGGCAGCAACTTTTGTTTTTGTCAGTGGCAAATTTTAAAAACAATTTAATAAATTAGTTTGAATGTGATTTCGAGTGCACAACCCTCCTATTGGCCTACTGATCGACCAAAAATACCTGATGTTGATGATTTTGGCGTTTCAAAGCGTATTCCAAGGGAAATGATGGAAGTTGAAGCGTCACTTGAATTACCCTCAGATCATTCACCCACTATTGTCTATATATGCATATATTGTCTATATATACCAGAAAAATATCGTGTCACCAACAACTAGAACAAGCATATCAGTATTCATTGTTCGGAAAACATACCGCTAAGAAAACTAGAAGACGTGCATCAGAGTCTAATTGATTTTGATCAAAACCTTTAATCAGCTGCCCAACATGCAACAGTAACCCGGCAACTAGATAGATACAATCAAATTTATTCTGTAGCTGTCGAACGGCTGTTGACCGAAAAAAGAAAAATTCGTAGCGAATGGCAAACACATAGATCTCCGCTACTCAAAAGCCGACTTAAAACATGCATGAAACGGCTAAGAGATGCTGAAATCTTGTAGAGTAACATCCCTGGAAGACCTAGACCCAACTTTTCAATCAGATTTTTCATTATAGCCTAAAAAGGCCAGTCATACGTAAGCCTCCCTTACGAACATCGTCTGTAGGCTGGGCAAGGCATGATGCCCAAAAATGCAATATACATATTTGTAGAACATTTAGAAAGGGTTTATACTCCAAATATATCGACCGATATAGTTGAGTTGCCAATTGTTAAGACTAAAGCTGTAGTACCGCTAAGATTTGAGTTTAGTGATATTGAAAGGACAATAACTGAATTAATTACAAAGAAAGCACCTGGCTTTGATAAGACCAGCCTGGCCCGCAAAATTATTGATTTTATTTTTAATGCCATTTACGTCTTGATTACTTTCCTCCAGATTGGAAGGTTTCGTTAATAACTATGATTCCTAAACCAGGAAAATACCACACAAAAATCAAATCATGCAGACCTTTAAGCCTTTTATCTAATATGTCAAAGCTGTTTAAGAGGACGTTAATTACTAAGCTGAACCCCATTCTAAACGACAAAGGATGTATTCCAATCATCACAGTTGGTCCCTGGTATATACAAAACTTGAACATTCACAAATAAACCAGAAATAGTGAAACACGCAGTAAAATATTGAAAGAAGCTTGAAACTCATCAAAATCCGCAGGCCCGTACCTTACTAAACAAATCGGGTTACATTCGACTAAGTAGTAGTAGTCAGAACATCAGAGGGATGACCGGCAAATGATAATAGAAACCGTGAAACTAACAACTTTTTTGTCAAGCACTGGCTGGACTTGTACATGTATATTTATTTTTAGTATAGATTTAAGATATGAGTAATTATTGCTAGTTCAAATATGTATTTATATTGAAGATACAATAAATAATATGAAAAACAAAAATCCTTTTTTTTTATTAAATATTTCTGTAACAATAAATAATGCAAATAGTAATGATTACCTAATATTGTTAATCTATACATACATATAATAAAAGAGTAACTTATTTCCGTCTGTCTATCTGCGTTCGCATCACGTAAAAACTACTGGATGGATTTGATCAAATTTTGTAAGTAGGTGAGGTGGTGAAAGTTGAGAAAAAGCAGTGAAAGTACGCAATTTTACCGATATGCATAATTAAAGGCGGAATATTTTAGGGATGAGATCCTTTATATCGGGTGGTTAAATTTTAAGGGCCGATTTTGAATGTGAACCACACCTAAACGTCAAGTTTTTTTTGCATTTAATTTGGCATTTCTCAATTTCAGACTAACTCAATTTGAACCATGGAAAGCAACACTCGATTCTGTATCTTTTGCGCGAAAAATTCAATGGCCGTATTATCTCACGTGATGACGATGTCAATTGGCTGCCAAGATCATGTGAATTGACACCGTTGGCCTTTTTTTTGGGGGGGTTATTTGAATGAAAAGTGTACGACGATAAGCCAGCAACAATGCAAGAGCTAAAGGACGAGATTACTCGGCACATTAACGGCATAGAACCTCAATTATGCCTCAGCGTCATTGAAAATTTGGAGCATCGGACGGAGGTGTGCCGAAGAGGTCGCGGCGGCCATTTGGCCGATATTTTGTTCCATACATAATTGAACCATACCAATATTATCAAAATTAGAAGAAATGACAATAATTTCCTAAATAATTTGTGTGATAATCAACTTCGGCCCTTAAAATTTAACCACCCTTAATATAAAATAAATACATAAACCATAACTGATTGATTGCTTTCAAAGCAAAATCAAAAAAAAAATATTGTATGGACGCTGACGAAGTGGCGGGCACAGCTAGTTACTTAATAAAGGCTTAAGTATATCTATTACATGTAATTGCAATTGATTTTTTTTTCGAATACAATTACTTGTACATAATTTTAATTGGAATGGTTTTAATTACAAGTAATTATAACCGGAATTTTTCAATTACAAATTTCATGAATTTGTAATAAAAAATAAACTAAATTACTATTACAAACATTTGAATGTGATTCCAATTTTAATTACATTTAATTGCGTTGGTGCAGTTAATTACAAAATTTATTGACATACCCCAGGACTGCTTTATACTATAGGAATTTTTGTTAGTGCAGAGCTTTTTGGTATTAAATAGGGTAAAATGCCCAGCTGGGCCATTTTACCTTGTATACCGATGCCCTGCAGCAATAAAACTAGAAAGTAGCACGCTGGCACGACAGTAGGAGTCAAATCGTACTTTTTACGGAGTTATAAAAGACCACATTTAGCTAAACTCTGCCTACAATTAAGGCTTGGGTCGCAGCCATCATATATACCCCAAGGAACTTTGTCTACAGTTTCCCAAAATAAGCTGGATGTGAAGTAAAATATGGGTTAATCATATCTAAAATGCCCATTTTTTCTCCACGCAACTCATGTTTAAATGCGAAAGTTAAGTGGCAAAAATTACCACAAGGAGAGATAATGACGTGGCAAACTCGAGGAAGAATAAATTAATTTTCCTCTATTAAAATTTTCTTTTCACTTTCAGCAATATCTGGTTGATCTCCTTACCTGTTGTTGACAATTTAAAGGTAACACGCTGATTTTATATTTGTTCACATGCGAATATTTATTTAAATATCTGTCCATAGTTGACACATAAACCTAATCTAATTTATGCCATTCAAACCATATTCCGTATGCCTGTTTGCGTCAACATTTCCTTTCGTTTAACAAAAGTAAAACTGTTTAGCAAATTGTAACAAGATCAGTGAGAGTGAACGGTTGTTTATTTGTATTTTGAATGAACAGTGCAGCACAAAAGTAGTTTATGATACAAAAAAAAAAAAAGAAATATTTTTTATTTATTAAAAGCAGGCAATTCACAAAGCTGGTATTTCAAAAGTTCAGGGCGAATTCATACCAGGTGTGAGCAGTACGGCAACAACTACAACAAAACAAATTTGACATTCTACTAGCAGATAAATATAAAACAATGTATTGTTTGACAAGACATAATCTAAAAAGCAGAGCAAAAAACAATCACATGGGCTAACTCTTCCACATGGTATGAATTCGCCTTGCACAAAATGACATTAAAATCCTTTTATTCAGTATTTTTGCCTGATCTTAAAAAGTTAACTTCAGACAAATTACCTTTTCTGCCCAGAAATTAATTTGACAAAGGGTTCAAAACCCTTTGAAATATATTTCAGACCACTGAAGACCATGAAGTTTTAATGGAAACTAAAAGAAAGTAAATATCATGCAAATAAATTTTTTTGTATATATTCGAAGTGTTTCCACATTGATGTAATGCTTAAGTTGTAGGGAAAATCCCGTTTTGATTAGCTTTGATAGTTAAACTCTGACTTGGTATCACAGCTGCTTATTTTGGAGGAAGGAAACTCCATATGAAGTACGAAAAAATTTTTGATGCTTCTTGTACTGTGGACAAAGTGCCCGAGGTTTAAACATAAATCCCAGGGAGAAAAGTATGATGTGCGAAAGTGCTGAAAGTGCGATAGTCCCGCACTGCAAGTGTCAAATTCTTTTTCCCAGCAGCCTTAAAGGACATGTGCCGGCAATAATTTTGAAGAATTTCCCCTAAACTGAGCATTTTATCCATGTACTAGTAGATAAGCTTGTTGATTTGCATGACAGCTTGCTACACAAACTATAAAGTGGAACGAAGCGCTTTTGGTTTTACAAAAAACCATCTATACTGTCAATCCAAGTGTGGATACTATTGAAGACCTTGATCCAATGCGTATTTACATTACTCTGTGGGAACTAACACAACAATACAACAATAACCGGCAGGGTTGATTGTGCAAAGTTACACGGTATGGCCAAAAAAACATCTGACATAAAATAAAGAAACAAAAGGGTGCTAAATTATATAATTCGCACCAGCACAATACATAATTGACCAAGTTAAGGCCTAGTTAGCCGACCGTTACTTTATCGGAACGTAACGCATGGAAATTGTTGTCTTTTGAGGCCCTTGCTTTCGTTTCTACTTTGTTTATTAATGGCGCGTTAAAATGTAAGCGAATCTATTTTTATTCGGTTGGCTTACATTACTGTCGAAAACATTGAAAAAATACAAGAAAGAGCGAAAATAGACCAAGAAAATATCAACCGACAACAAGTTTCCTGTGTGTTATAATCTCAAAAAACATAAATTTTCATGTGTTAAATACTATTAGGTTACAGTCGGCTAACTAGGCCTCAATTGAAAACGTACTTTCAGCCACCGACAAGTGCTACACAGCCATGATTATCCAAGTAATCGAGAAACCATCCATACTCTTTAGCCTAATATCGCAACCACCATTCGAGAGATAGAACCAGAAGATTCCCCCCGGGGCTTTTTATTGGTGTACCTTGTTTGTTCTGAAATTGCTACTTTACTGAGTCGCTATGCGCAACAAGGGCGTTGGTATTCACACAGTTGTAAAACCACCATCAGGTTAAAGCTACACGCTTGCTATGATAGATTAAATACTGCGAATTCCAGCCGAATTCCATGAATAAAACTTTGTTGTATAAATAACACAGTTCAACAGGAAAATAATTTACGGAGTTCCCATGATTAATACTGCTAGAGGAGACCAAAAAAGATATACTTGTATCGGCGTTTTGAAAGATCACATCGGAATTTTATTTTAGGGGCGGTTAAAGTTTCCCTGTTGTGGCCTAAGTTTTCTTTGCATCTGAGTTGTAGGGTATGTTTAACAACTTTGTAGAAAATGTTATGGAAAATATTTTTGAGGAACATATTAACCCTCTAACTCCCACGCATAACGGTATTTTTTTGACTTTATTGAAAAAAATCGTAAAAAATATTGCCAAAAAGGGGAAGAGCAGGAATAAAATGTTTTACAAAGCTGTTGGCTATAAAATTTCGCTATTACAATACACCAAAACCCAACACTTAACGTAAACTCCAAGAGCCAATCGAATTTAAGATTGCTCATTATGGGTTTATAGGTAATCTTGAATAAAGCCACAAAATTTCATTATGTATGGTGGTTAGAGGGTTAATAAGTTCTACAAAAAATTTGCCAAAACATTTTCTACAGAGTTGCTGAACATACCCTTCACGTCAGATGTAATGAAATAATAGTTCTTCTATATACCGATGTGATGCAAGAACAGGCCACATTTGTGAAACTTTAACCGCCTCTAAAATTAGCTCCCGATGTGGTCTTTCAAAACGCCGACACAGGTACATATATTTTGGAAAAAGTTTGAAATTGTTGTACAGTGTAATTAGGCTTAATTAAGTTTTGTACATTTTAGTTAATTTTTAAGAAGAAATTTGATGGTGAGTTTTTTTTAACGAAAATTAAAAATCGTACACATTAGCATTCTCCTTGGGCTTATTATTATTTGATTTCAAAATCATTAGTTCTAAGTTCCTTGCATGTGTGTAAGTTTTCCCATATACTGTATCTAAATGTTGTTAAGCCAAACACCAGTTTACTATCAACACCAGTTTTATAAAAGTAGAAAAAAACGCTGTCGTAACTTAAAACGACATGTTTATTTACACTTGTCCGTCCGCTTGTCTGTCTGTCTCTTGTCCGTTATTAATTTCAAAAGGAAGTTAAGTAGACAGACAACTTAGAAATAGAAACTTCAAGCAGCACAGTTTGACTAGTTATTTGAAATTTAAATTTAAAAACGAGATAAAAACATTGAGATTGTAATTAAAGTAGCTGCACAATATTTGTTGTATTCTAATGACCCCCACCACATGGGTTGTGCTACTGTTGCCAATAAAAGCAAAATCGCTATCAATATTGCGTTTATTCGTGAACGTAATAGCCATTACATGATTTGTTGTGGTATTTACTTTTGCAAATTCATTTTTGCAAATACACTTTTCCACACACCAAACAACCACTAAAATCAATTTCCTGTGGATACACGGTACACAGTCGTCGATTGTCAACTTTAATGTACTTAAATGACCAATTTTATGCAAAAAAAAAAAACAACACAAAACAAAAAGAAGCAAACAAATATAAAATACAACCAAGCCAAACTTAAGTAAATAAAGAATAAAAAATACTAAATGATTCGAATGCAAAAAACAAACAAACATTTTAAATATGAACTGAATGAAAAAATAAAGAACATTCTACTACTGCGAAGTGATTTAAATACAAATTTGTGCAGCGACCTTGATTGGTGCAGCACTTTATGACCAAATGGTACTTCACAAACAGCAACAATATTGTTGTTTCATTGTACACTCAAAGAAATAATTGAATTATTGTATTACATAGGAACATTTTTCGATTACATATATTTTTTTCATTTTATTGGCAAATCGGGGTGCCCTGGTTTGGCTAGTGTTCTAGTACATCAGTCTGAGGGTTGCGGGTTCGATCTGGGTGTTTGTTACTATGCTCCGTAAATTAAGTTGGAATATAATTTGTAATTGCATTGTATCATTTAATAAATAAATAAATATTAACAAATCGAAAAGCTTCGAAGGGTAAGGTTTCATATTTTTTATTTTTAAATTTATTTCATCTTTAAAGCAAGGCTTAAGTTCGTTTATTTTCTCTAATTACTACTCGGGCTGAAAGAGTATTTTTTACAAATTAATCAACTAATAATTAAAAAAAAAATGGAAAAATTTAATTAGGCACTAGGAGAATGTAATGCGTTTTCTGGATAGCTCAATCATTCTTCATGAAGCAGGGCTATCGAAGCTGACCACTAACATTATGGGTCCTTTTTGATCCCCTTTGGTCATCAATGATTTCAGAAAACCGATTGTGGTAATTAACGACTACCTAACTTTCGTTTAGCCTCGTGCTAACACTAACTATCCCTTCCTCTCGTTTGTAATAACTTCAGTCAGTCGACCTTTTTCCACATCCCAAAGTCTCCTGCAATGACCAGCATTTGTCTAAAGCTTAGAACCCCAAATTCAATTAAATCTGATTCGCACAATATGTGCGCTACCGTCTAAGCCTCTTCTAGGCAAAGTCTTCAAGTATCTTCTACTTTGATTTTCCAGCTTAAGATACTTTGAATATATTTAAGCAGTTACCAGTTCTACTTGATTTTTATCTATAACTAGAAATATATAATTGGCAGTAAGTGTAGGTCAATAAAAGAAAAATTTGAGTTCAAATGATATCCAGAGTTCGCTGGACGTAGTCAGGCTTCTAGCAGAGGCAAGATCTGACTAGGAGTCTGTTACCGGCCAACACCACGTGGAAAGCCATATTTATACCTGCCAGCCGCCCAGTAAACCATCTATCGGCTAAAATTGGTAGCTTAAATATCTTTTTAATTAAGATTTACCTTCTCTTATAACGTGGCTACAATGGCAAAGGCACGTTTAGATCATTCTGAATGTTCGAGTTTTTTACATAACAGCGAGCGACTGTGATAATTCGTAGAAACTTTTTTAGCCGCCTTTCAAGTTTGTCTGGCCTGCTTTTAATTTCATTTGTTTTAACTTTGATTCTACACGGCTTTTCTAGGTAATGCGCCGATTGAGATGTACATAAATACTTATAACGAGGTATTTGGCTTCGGGGCTTTTAGTGACTGCTTAAAAGACCACACATCGATACTGTCAGCCAGTGTCGATGTGTGGTCTCGGTTGCTTTAACTTATATGCTAAGCCTTCAAGATGATCGTTACATTTTGGTGTTTCTTTTAATTTAGGTTATTTAGTGAAATACAATTTTTGGGGAAATTTATATATTTTTTTTTTTTGAGATGTGAATTTATTAATAGACTTTCAATGAGATTACATTTTTTTACTTTTGATTTAAATTTTTTTTTTTGATTTTTTTTACTTTACCATACGTAGTATAAGGTAAAGTATAGTAATCATGAAAAAATCGAGTTCGGGATTTCGACGGATTTATACGTTTTGAGGTCTTTTGAATCCATTTTGGTTATTTTCGCGATAATGTCTGTGGGTGGGTGAGTGGGTGGGTGTATATGCCACTATTTTTGGAGAGTTTAAAAATGAAATTTAGTATGTGCATTTGGTATATGGAGATGAGGAGCTGTGTACATTTTGGGCATAATCGAGAAGGGGCAAGGGGTAGTTTACTTAATATCCCAAACCGAAAATAATTAATTTTTCGATTCGAATATACTTTGAACTTGTATTCTTTATGTAATATATCCATAAAAATATCTGTTTCCATTGGGTATGGTAAAGTTGAGTGTCCATCCATTTTCTTAAATTTGTGTTTCTCATAAAATTTCTGATTTTAGTAAAATTAAAACACTGAGGGAAATTTTCGTTATTCTCATTTTTATTTTTTCTGTTTATTTTTCTACTTTTTGGGAATAATCGGTTTTTATAAAAAATTTTTGTTTTACTCAATATTTTCATACTTAAAATACTTGTTTTTTAGTTAGTAATTTTATTTATTGTAATATTTGAATAAGCCACAATCGAAATTCCTGAGTTTTACCATTGCAAGACCCAGCGTATTTCTACTTTCAGACCCGTAGGAAACTACAACTGGTTACGTGAGGATTCTATCCCTTTCATAGCTGTAATAGAAAGGAAGTATCTCACTTTAAATATTTTCCGATATCTATACTTCCGTAGTCAATTTCACTACCGATTTCATTAGCTCAGTGATACTATAAGCCCACCTTTCCGCTTTTTGTTCATTTCGATCAGTTCGCTCCAAATTTTTGTGAGTGTGAATTTGTATTCATATTTGCTACTAATGATGGCTATTAGGGCAACATTTACAATAACGATTCTTAAAAAAACAATGTGGACCAACAACATCAACCGCTACAACAATAATAAAAAGACAAGTTTGTTAAATGAAAAATTTGCAATTTTTACTACTGATCACAATCAAATCAGTCGTCGTTGTTGTCGTCGTCATCATTATCATCAACAGAATCGTCAACTGGGCAGTTGGTGCTATCAACAAAAACAACAACAATAAGAACAACATCATTATTATCAACAATATCTTTGTTTGATCATTGTATCAACAACAAATCTACATCTGTTAATACAACAACAGCAACAAAAACCTAAACTGTTATTACTCAAGATTTTTGTTAACAGCATCCGCTGTCACTAATAGCCGCTATTGTTGTTGTTGTTATTTTTGTTGTTATTTTTGTTGTAACTTCACAATTCGCATGTTGAAATTGTTGATCTCTTTTTGGTTTTTTTTGCGAATTTTTCAGTTACGCGCTTCACTGATCTTGTTGATTGCTCCACACTACTCTGCGGTTTTAGATGGATGGATAATGGTGGTGGCCATTTAAGAATGTAAACAGTTGCTACTACAATAAACTTATATTCCATTAACTGTACTGACCACAAAACAATTTAAGAATTTAAATGATTTGGCAATAAGGTGGCCTAATGTGTTTGGCTTTAAAGATATTTTTGGACAAATACATGGAATTTGCAAAAAGAAGTTCTAGATTGAATATACTGTTGTCTAACTGGATATGATTTTTTTCATATAACAATACAACTTTCTCGGTAAAGTTATCGCAGATGCATTACAATTTTCTGCAAAAACCCTGGTAACTCTTAACAACAGCATCTTCACAATCTTTGTGATTGTTAGTGATATTAAATGTATGCAACTTTAACCTTTGAAAATGTTTCATGTGTTCGCTGATCTTTTCAATCATTGTAAAGCATTTTGTGGTCGATTGAAAGAAATCATTAATAAATGTTGGAATAAGGAGAGATAAAAAAAAATCAATTGATTGTAAAATAATGTTTATTTTTCAGTCAAGAATTTGTTTCTAATATGTATTTGTTTTTACATTTTTAATAAAATAACTACAAGTTCGAATATATGAAATAATAACTGTGTTCCAATAATGTTTTAATTTCCTTTGAAATTTTCCCAACTTTTACAAGACCACATACTCAATTTGGTAAAATGGTTAGAAAAATAGAGAATAAAAGTGAGTGAACAAAAATGTACTCACATAATTTTCACACTGCTTAGGGACTCATGCCCTCCTATTCGCATAAATAACCAAATGATACCACAGCTTTCAGACGTTAAATACCTGGATATACATCTTGACCGTCGCCTTACTTGGAAAAGCCACATAGATTTCAAGTTAATACAAATGAAATTAAAAGCAGTATAACTAAATTGGCTTATTGGCAGAAACTCCACCCTGAGCTTAGATTGTAAACTTCTCTGTACAAGTCGATCCTCAAACCAATTTGGTGTTATGGGATTCAATTATGGTGCACTGCCTCAGCTAGCAATGTAGAAAAAATTCAAGGGCGCCAAAACAAGGTACTATGTATGATCACATCTGCTCCTTGGTATATAAAAAATTCGAACATCCACAAAGACCTAAACATGCTATCAGTTAAAGCAGAAATAGCGAAACATGCAGTCGCATATCTAAAGAGGCTTGAATATCATCCAAAACCTTTGTCGCGTAACATGCTGAATGAACCTGGTTACATTCGACTAAAAAGAAAAGATACTGCTTTTCTTGGCTGCACATTAGAGGGATTAGAGGGACAAGAAACTATTTTTTATACTCAAATTATTGTGTATGAGTACGGATATAAAGACACAAAGTTTTGGATTTCCATGACTTTTTTTGTGAAAGGTAACAACTCGTTAACCATTTTCTACCCGAATCATACAATTTTAAGCGATTTGAAGTGCATTATTTTGCATATTTTCGTGATAAATGCATATTTTTGCATATTTTGGTTATAAATGCCTATTTTCTATTCTTGAGGTATATTTTGGTTCATTTTAAATCACGCTTATTGCAAAACCAAATGTTTTAGTATTTTTATTACTTTTAAATTTACGCTACGTAGGCAACACTAGGGGTTATTCCAATGTCAAATCAACATGGCACTTAAAATGACTTCCTCAGATTTCATTGAAACTGTTTTATTTATATTCCTTACCTCACTGAATCTAAATATAATTTTAAAGAAATTCTAAGCTCTTACAGTTTTTAGCTATAAATGTATAAAAATAGAAAAATATCTCCTTTTGCATATGCCTACGAGGCTGAAATACAAACATACATATGTGTATCCTATTTCCTTATAAACAAATTTATAATGTAAAAGTTGAAATATTAGAAGAAATAAAAAAAATATTTATTAAGGTTTTTGATTTGAATATTTAAAAAAAAAATTCGAAAGTCAAGTGTTACTTATGGAAATATCTCCTTTTAAGTACCTTCCGGTGTCATAACGTAAGTAAGATGTGAAACGGAGCTTTTCTATGTACAATACTTTTATGTACTCTAGTAGGCTTGCAGGTATCATACGGAAAACGGATTGAGATCTGATAAATTTCAATCAATTTTGAGAATCATTTTTGTACCAATCTAAAATTATTATTATATCTAAAATTATTATTAGTACAAATGAAGTTTTGAAGGCTCAAGCTTGTTTTATTCTCTCTAAATTGATAGAATATTTTTTAACAAATTCGGTGATTAGTTTTAAAGAAAAATGGAAAAATTTTAATTTTGACCCTACCAGAACACACTATAATTTCTGGATCGCTACATGCTTCTTCAGCATTCTTCGCAGCTATTTACTCGTTCTCATTGCTAACCGAAGGTGGCTAAAGCAACAACAAACATTAAAAGATGAACATCAAACGAGGAAGCTTTTAAGGTGGTGGTAGACTTTGTTCTAAACAACTGACAATAGATGTTTGCAATACAATTTCTCGTATACATACCTTTATCTTAGTTTGGTTGGTCAAATAGATAATGTTATAGTTAAAACATTATCTATTTAATCAACTAAACACCACCAAAAGCAGATAGATACAAAAAAAAGATGAATATGTATGTAGAGATACAGAAAATACGTTACATTCTGCTAGTGTCTTCTTAAATTTTTCCCAGTTTTCTTCAAAATTTTTAAGAAATTTCCTTTCAAGTTAGAGAGAATAAAATGAACTTAAGCTTGAATCTATAACTTCTTTTGTAAGTTAATATTAGTTTGCTAATAAAATTTAAATATTCAATATTAACGAATTTTTCGTTTCGAATATTCGATAAAAAAATTGATTTGTGTATGTGAAAATGCACGATGAAATTCGTCACGATTAACGAAAACTGCTATAGGTTTATTTAAATTTTTTACCGACTTCAAAAAAAGAAGGAGGTTATCAATTCGTCTGTGTGTTGCTTTTTTTTTGTTTGTATATTTGTGCCTTCATAACTCGGTCATTTCTGAACCGATGTTAAAAATTTTTTTAAAAATTAAAGGGTGTCCCCATGCAACATACATGTTTTTTACGTGTATTATGAACCTTATAGGTCACCAAATTAAAAAAACTGCGTATCACTATAGCTCCCAATAACAAAGAGTAATTAAAAAATAAAATTAAAAATTAAAGGGTGACCCCATAGATGACGTATTTTCACCTTTATGGTCCTATATTTTGAACCGTTATAGACAAACACTTGAAAAATAGACAGAATGTTTACTTCTATGTCTGGTATAACAACAAGTATAAATATTTAAAATTGGAAATTAAAGGGTGTCCCAATAGTTGATGTAATTTTATGTATATAGACGGAAAGTTAAAATTTACAAAGAATCTGTATGACAAAGTCCTCTTTAACAAGTATTTGTATTAAAATATGAATTTAAAGGGTGTTCCTATAGGTGATGTCATTTTATATATATGACCCTATCTTTTGAACAGTTATTGACAAACAGTTAACAATTAGACAGAATGACCATTACTATGTCAGTTAAAATAAGTATAAATATTTAAATTATAAATTACAGGGTGTCGCAATAGTTTATGTAATTTGATGTATATGGCCAAAATTTTAAACCGTTACAGACAGACGGTTGAAATTTACAATGAACCTGTATTACTACGACCGCTATAACAAGTATAAAATTTGAATTCGGAAATTACAGGGTGTCGCAATAGTTAATGTAATTTTATGTATATAGCCAAACTTTTGATCCGCTGTACACAGACAGTCGTTTGGCATTGGTTTGACCTGAAAAAGACCAGAACCCTGGGGTCTTGTGCCCCTATATACTTCGGAAGCACTACTCCCCCGGTAGTAAATCGACTCATATTTGCTTTAGATTATTGAATTCAAAAATTAGTTTTTTTTATCTGAATTGACAGTTTGTGCTACGACATTTAAAAAATCCCGCTACAATCTTCCTCGAATATAATATAATCATTGTATAATTACTGTCTTAAAGAAACATGATTTTAAGTTTGTCTGTTTTGAAGTCGATTTTTTTTGCAAGAATTATTATGAATGTTGTTTTTTATGTTTGTGGCCGCAGAACTCTGTGATTTCTGAACCGATATTGAAAAGTTTTCTTTATTAGTCCCGCGATTCTTACGGATTAGTCCCCCGATTTTAAAATAAGTTAAAAATTACAACATACATGATTTTTATGTGTGTTTTGAGCAGTAAAAGACAACAATAAGCTCACCTGATAACAAAAAGTTATAAAATAATAAACTTAAAAATTAAAGGGTATTACCATAGGTGACGTAAGGTCGCCATATTGACGTAATTTGGTCTATATGACCCTATCTTTTGTATACTGAAAAATTAGACAGCATGTCCGTTATAATAACATGTATAAATATTTACAATTATAAATTATAGGGTGTTCTGATAATTATTGTAATTTGATCTTTATGACCAAACTTTTAAGCCGTTATGGACAAAAAGTTGAAATCTACAAATAAACTGTTCTTTTTAACAACAAATATATAATTTAAAATTGGAAATTAAAGGGTATTCCAATAGCTAATGTAATTTGGTGGATATGAACAAAGTCTTGAACCGTTAGAATCGGACAGTTTATATTGCCAAAGACCTCTATTGTCAAGTCCGCTATAACAACAAGTATAAATTTCGAAATTCAAGGGTGTCCCCATATCGATGTAATTTGGCCTATACGGCCCTATTTTTTAAATGTTATAGACAAACACTGGAAAATTACGTAACATATCCATTACTATGCCCGTTATGATAACAAGTGTAAATATTTAAAATTGGAAATTAAAGGGTGTCCCAATATTTCATATAATTTAATGTATATGGCCAAACTTTTGAAACATTATATTTACACAGTTGAAATTTACAGGGAGTCTGTATTGCTAAATTCTCAATAACACCAAGTATTAAATTTTGGAAATTAAAGGGTATCGCAATATGTGATATAATTTGATGTGGATGGTCCTATTTTATGAACCGTTATCGATAGACGCTTGAAATATAAAAAAAATTGTGTGTTACTGTACCAGCAACAGTAAGTGTAAACAAAATTAAAAAGTGTCCCCATAGCTGACGAAATTTGTCGTATATAGCCTTATCTTTCGAAGCGTTATAGACGGATGCTTGATATTTACAAAGAGCTTCAATTGTTATGTCCGCTATAAAAAGTATAAAATTGGAAATGAAAGGGTGTCCCTCTAGTCAATGAAATTTGTTGTGTGCTTTATCATTTGATAATTAAAATTCATGCAATTTTAATATTAATGTGTCGAATATAATTACTACAAAAAAATTTAATTTTTTGTTCAGATTTAATGCGTATCTGTCTGTTTTGAAGACGGTTTTTTTGCAAGAATTATTATGTCAACGAATGACGATCAAATTGGTGCAGAGTAAACATATTTTCGTTGATAAAATTACTGTTTATTCAAAGAATTGGTTTCTGCCTTATTGATAGCTTATTATTAAAAAGAATGCATTTTTTGTATAATTTTGTTTCAAATTTATATTTTATTAATGTTTCTTCTCTTTTAATTTGACTTTTTTTCTGTTGAAATATAGTTAATATAAATTTACTAATTTATACAGTTTAAATCGACACTACCGTCGAGAAAGTGAAAACCTATGAATGTTTATATATATAAAAATGTCAAAAGAAAATCAGAGATCTGGCAGGGTATTGCAACCCTTTTGAATTTTATTCGCCCTCATTGCGTTATAGTCGTTCAATTGAATCAAGCAATTTTTTCCCGTCTCTCGTTCTAGTTGTGTTTATAGTTAAAGTAATTTAATGTAACTTTTAGTTCGTTTTTAGGGTTCTGTACCCAAGGGTTAAAAACGTGATCCTATTGTTTTTGCTACAATGTCCGTTCGTCTGTCCGTCCGTCTGTCAGCGCCTTTTATCTCTGGAACCATAATAGGTAGAGTATTGAAATTTTCACAGAAGATGTATAGCAACAAATACTAAAACTTATAGGGTGTTCCGATAGAGACGTGTTATTCACGGATATGTGTTTATTTCTGTAGGATGCATATACTTAAAATATACAAACAGTAATTAAAACTTAGTTCGCTTTATAAACAAATATAAAAAAATCAATCTAAAAATTAAAGAGTGTTCCGATAGTGACGTGATTTGCAAGTATATGAACCAGATTATGTAGACTCTCGAAATTTTCAGAGAAGGTGTATGTATACCTGTGGCCGCTGTAGCAGAAAATTCTAAAAATTATAGGGTGTTCCGAAAGTGACGTGTTAATTACGATTATGCCTTTAATTCTTGAGCTGTAGGAGGCAAACACTTAAAACTTACAGACAGTATTGAACCTAATTAAACCTAAATATTAAAGGGTGTGCCGATAGTGACGTGATTTGCATCTATACAGCCTAATTTTTTAACCACAATAGGTAGACTCACGAAATTTTCACAGATGGGGTATTACTATGATCGGCAGTGACGTGATTTTAATGTATAACCCTTTATTTCTTGAACCATAATAGGTAGACTCTTTTTTCAGAAGATGTGTTGCCACGGCCGATGTGACAATTACTAGAAATTTAAGGGTGTTCTGACAGTGACATGTTTTTCACGTATAGTGTCTTGTTTGTTAATCGTAATATGTAGACTCTTGATATATTTATAAAAAGGAAATTGCCTTGGTCGCTATAACAAATAATAAAATTAAAGGGTTTTCCGACAGTGACATGTTTTTGACGTAAATAGCCTTATTTTATAAACCGTAATAGGTAGACTCTTGAAATGTTTACAGTAGATGTGTTACTTCGGCCGCAATAAAAATTACTAAAAATTTAAGGGTGTCCATTAGTGACATGTTTTTTACGACTATTACCTTAGTTTTTAAACCGCAATGGGTATGCTCCTGATATTTTTATAGAAAGTGTATTACCATTGCCGTTATAATAACAATTACTAAAATTTAAAGGATTTTACAATAAAGGTGCAATTTTTTGCGAATATGATTTTAATTTTAAATTTAAAAGTTGCCCCACACGACATAAAAAATTAATAACTTGAAAGTCGTACTAAATATAGTACGGAACCCTACGTGTGTGAGACTAACTCGCACTTGACTGATTTATTTAGATTTAACTAAAATGTTTCTTAGTTGTATAACAAGCTACCTTTCTTCAATTCTGCACCCCACCCTGTTTTACAGTATTTAGGTAAATTTTTAATTCAATGTAGGCACTAAATGTCACATCTGTAACATTAAATGGCAAACATTAAATGGCAAAAAATTGTGAGCAATGTATCAGGATTTAATTAAGCTACTTTTATTTTTTAGCATCCAGCTCTTTGTTTTAAATACATTTAAAGCCTCTGTGTTAAGCTATTGAATAAAATATTTATATGTGAATTCCAAAAGAAATCCTCACTGTTGACAGGCACTTATAAATCGCATTTATTAGCAGTGAATTTAGTTTCAGCAACCCTTAGAGGTCGATATTTTATCGTTTCAATATTGTTTGGCAAAACAACTCAATCACAATTTCTCTCATCATCAGGAATAACTCCATCTAAATGCCGAACGGCAGCACAGAATTGTGAAAATGTGAACAATAACAGCAACAACAACAACAACAACAACAACAATAATTGATATAAATAAAGAAATCATTCGTTATTTTTGTATTTCCGTTTCCTGATTCCGGTGTCATTTGTCTGACGATCAACTGAAACTACGACAAAAATTCATTCTTAACAAACTATGTACAGCATGTTGTTCCTAATGTTGTTTGTTTTGCTGTTGTTGTTATTGTTGTTGTTGCTGTGTTTGTCATACTCAAGTATGTATGGCAGACTATTGAAAGGGAAAATCTTTGCTGCTGCTGCTGCTACTGCTGTTGTTGTTTTTGTTGTGTCATTAGCATTGATTAATTTTCTTTAAAAATAAAATTATTTCTTCGCATCGTCGTAGTCTTCAATTCATTTTACATATAAAAACAATCAATCTTCAAATAAAAATAAAATTATTCCACCCATTAAAAAAGAAATTAAAAGAGACTGGATGAAGTGTTTAAATGTAAGTCGAAGATAAATTTAAGAACTTTAAATTGACTTACATAAATATTTTTTAAATCAATTTATGAATAATATTTCTCATTGGCTTATGCGAAAATTTGCTTCTTTTTATTTTGGATAGTTTTTGCATTCATAAATGGAATAAACATGTTTGTGTTGTTATTGAAGAAAAGAAAAATTTGAATTTTAATTTATAAAAAATATTTTAAGATTATTTTCCATTTATTTTTCCAAGATTCCCAGACTTGACAAGA
This sequence comes from Phasia obesa, assembly GCA_949628195.1. Classification (NCBI taxonomy): domain Eukaryota; kingdom Metazoa; phylum Arthropoda; class Insecta; order Diptera; family Tachinidae; genus Phasia; species Phasia obesa. The sequence continues at coordinate 158,688,231 of OX451215.1, forward strand.
CTATGTATTATAATACAGATTTACGTCAGTGCTTAGGAGGATTTGAGAACGCTTCAGTCATTTGGACACTGATCAGACTAGTGTCGAAGTCAAGGTGTTAAAAGGCAATAATGCAATATATCCCGGGGAGAAACTTGACAGGACAATCAGTTGATAAAATCTCTTAATAAGAATTGAGTGTAGTGTCAGACGTTCGACTTATACTGTCAGACGTTCAACTTATATTAAAAACATGTTACGACCATGTTTCTAGTTAGTCTTGTCTCTGCTAGGAAGATGGCTAAATTAAATCAAGAGAAGATAAATTATATTCCATTTTCAAAATGAAGCAGCATACGGCAGAGGAAGCAGCATACGGCAGAGCTCTAAGGAAGCTTCGCTACTATGCGAACTCTGAATACCTTATATATTCTGCGTAAGTGGGTATCTTTCTTTATTGCTCGAGAAAATTTTAAGAATACAATTTTTGGCAAAAAAAAGCAAGACTATGAGAATCCGACTTAATCGGACAAGGAAGCCTTGCAAAAGGTGAGGAGGTTAGTCTATAAAAGAACTCAGAAGGACAAAATCAACGCTGGTCTTATCGATCTTATCGTCAAGGTCTTCAGCTGAGGGATTGAAACCTTAAATTTAAATGCCATCTTCGCTCTGCTTACTACTTTACCATAAACCTCGTATATTACATCATCGACCAATTCAATTTTGTAAATATGTATCTGCGAACATTTGACGTCGATGTTTTATAGATTTTGTGGTATGAAAATCGAAAAATAAAATTCAATCACACACCGGGAAGACACAAGAAACGAAATATGTACTGGTATATAAATTCCCGAAACAATTGTTTACAATTTTTTTAAGTATTGGGTGGGCAACTAAGTAATTGCGGATTTCATTCATAGATGGCTTCTGTTGAATTTTTAGGTTTGCAGACGTTGTACAAACACATTTTCTTTTCCTATTTGATAGTTGGCAGTTCAGCTGTCAATCAGGAAAAAAGTTTTTTGATCGGCTGCGTAGTTTTCGTTAGGCGTTCGTTGAAAAATTTTTATTTCCGCAATTAGAAAAACGCATCGCAAACTCATGAAAAGTTAAAGTACCTATGTATACACGACATGTTTTTTACATCTGACATGTCAAATTTCCCACTGTAAAACACAAACATGTCGTTTGGGGCTGTTAAAACATTGCTTCTGTAAAATACATGTGAAAAGTCATCAGACAAAATTTCATTTGGAGCATGTTCTATTTTGATCTGACATAACATCTGGCATCAACGGTGTTTCAGTGTTACCAAAAACCTTTGCCGTGTGAAAACAATCAACGGCGGTTAACCATTGGCGGAATTATTTGCAGGCTAAAGGTTATATTTTAAGAGCACTATTTGAATATGCTTTTAACTAAGTTTGTCTATTTGACAACAATTATTTAAATCGTGTATTATCATTTAATACAAACTTAACTTCTTTACATTTAGAAAAAAATTTAAAAATGGATAAGTCGTCAGTAATTCTGTAGCGCACATAAAAATAATTTAGGGCGGTAACAAGTTATTTTGCAACCGAACGGCTTGTATGACTGAATAGTGAAAAGTCAGACGTAATTGTACATGTGCATTTGTGACCAAATATAAAAAGTGTTCTGTAAAACTACAATTTTGACAGACATACAAAAATTCATCTCACTCACACAGTCAAAAGTCATATGTATTGGACTTGTCAGTTTGATAACCCATATGTAATTTCATGAGTTTGTCAAAATAGGCTTTATATATAATAGGTTTATAATTTTTCCTTTCAAACGTACATGTGTAATTACATCTGACATAACCTATAATATATAATTTTTCCGCCACACAGTTTTGTATTGCCAACCACAGCTGATGCAAAGATACAAACGCAGTGCTTTTGCCACGCTTTTGGTACCACAAAAAAACTAAAGTAGCAAAGTATCAAGTTGACATTACAGGATGTCAGATGCTTTGTCACATCAAAATAAAACACGTTCTAAATGAAAAATGTCATATGTATTGTACACATGGAAAATACACATGTTATGTTTGAAAGGTTCACACGACGTGTTTAAAATGTACACATCGAAAAGTGACAAGTCATATGACAAATACACGTCGTGTAAAACCACTTGTATGGTGACGTAGCCTTAAAAGAACGGCAGTGTCAAAATTGGTTTCCAAAAATTCATTCTACTGATTTTTAACTCAAAGATGAAAAACGCTCTCGTCGTTCAGTTGAAGTTGATGGCGCCCTAATCAAAGCAATAATCGATTCGGATCGTCAAAGTACAACACGTGAGATTGCAGAGAAGTTTCATTTATTACATACACGCATTGAAAATCACTTAAAACAACTTGTCTATGTTCAAAAACTCGATACATGGGTTCCTCATGACCTGAAAGAAACGCATTAACAGCTGCGATTTGCTAAAGAAACCTAATAAAAATGATCCATTTTTAAAAGATCGTGGAGCAGGCCAGGTGAACCAGCTCAAACAACATCAAAAGCTGATATTCATCAAAAGGAGGTTTTGTTATCAGTTTGGTGGGATTACAAAGGTATTGTCTACTTTTAACTGTTACTACCCAACTTATCGATCAATTCTTATGTCTACACTAAACAGGTAACGAAATTAAACAATGCAGTTGAAGAAAAGCGGCCCGAATTGGCAAATGGAAAATTCCATCATGATAATGCAAGGCCACACACATCTTTGGTCACTCGGCGAAAATTATTGGAGCTTGGTTGGGATGGCCCTTGCACCATCTGATTACTTTTTGTTTCGATGTTTATAAAACTCCTTGAATGGTAAAAATTTTGAGATGTCAAATGATGTCAAATCGTACCTGATTCAGTTTTTTACTAATAAAAACCAGAAGTTTTATGAATGTGGGATTATGATGCTGCCTGAAAGATGGCAAAATGTCATTGATCAAAATGGGCAATACATTGCAGAATAAAGCTATTTAGTTCCATGAAAACATTGTCTTTGATTTTCTAAAAAAAATCCGCAATTATTTTCCAATTAATTCCGATGGCTTAAACAAACAAATAATTTTTGTTTTCAACTATTTTTTGGTTACGCACGAATAAATTTAACATATTTTGTTTATTATTAATATATTATGGTTCAAATTAATATATTGTCTTGGAATATTAAAAAACTTTTTTTGTGGTTTAAAGTTCTACAAAAATTGTACAGTTAAAACCAACCATGTTGAATTTTTTGTATGTAGTAACCATTTAGTGATGAAATTCTAACTATAACTTGTTTATAGTGACCAAATTAATGTTACGAACAACTAAAATTTGTTTATCGCAATCATATATTGTTACAGAGAATATAATATGGTTCCTGTCACCTCACCATAATTATGAGTTTTCTTTGCGATCAGAAGAACGATTATGTCCAGTGTAAAGTTTACAAGCTGCTCTAAAAGTTGTTCGAACACAGCACTGATTTTTAATATAAATTTACACCATTTGGGGGCGTTGCTCGATGCTAATATTGTTCATGGTGATATGCTAAAACTTACAATTTAGAGTTTGATAGAGAAAGTTCGGACAAAACCCATTTACAATCAATAAATAAATAATACCTTTACTCCTTCATATATTCAAATTGTTGTATCATTAGCTAAACTTTGAAAATTTTGAAAAAGGAAAGATTAAAAAGAAAAGAATCAATAAAAACTTCCTTAATGTCTTCATTAACAATGACATGTATTTCAACAACTGCCTCCGTTTCTCATACACAAGACAGCAAACTTAATAAAGGATACAAATTAATAATTGCAGGTGCCGCTACCAACTCACTTCTACCGTAACGCACATCAATATCCGTATTCATATTTTTAACTAAATAGAAGGACGACAAACAGACTTCATTTGAAAGTTTATTTATGAATTTTTGTATTCATAATAAAATTCATAAATACAAAAAGGAGAATGACTGTTGATGTAAAATGTGATGAAATGTTGTTGAAGATGTTAAAAAGTGATAAAATTGAAATGTCATAAATATTTTGTTTTGATGAGTTTTAATTTAACAGGGGAAATGTTTTAATAAATAACTAACAAAATAAACATTTAAGGCAAAGTTTTGCTAATAAAGTCATTTTGCAGAAACTTGCTTGGAAACAATTATATTCGTAATAAAAGCCACGGAAGGTTGTGAACGGAAGGTGGTGAACGTAATGTTGGGAACGGAAGGTTGTGCAAACATTCCAAAACAAAAAAAAAAAATATTTTTTAGCGCAAAACTTTATTAATTTTACACACTACATAAATATATAAATGAAAGTTACACGCTTGAAATGGACGTTGAGAAACTGTAATGAAATATGAAATATCAAACGAAATAGTTTGAGGTCAAGTACTTGTATTAGTCATGTATGAGCAAATTTATATGTGATAATAATGTTTTATTTGAATGGCTCTATATTTATGGCAGAAATATTTCAATCTTAAGCATAGAAATCCTCCTCGTTGAGTCCCTTTTATGCTTAAAATTCCAGACACTTCCTCTGAGAGACCCAATTAACCATTGTGTTTCTCTTCTGATTTTTCCTTTAGCACCTCCATATACAATTCTCTAGCACGCGAAACATTATCTCTCATTAAGTCATGCCGATTCCTACAACGAATATGCATCTGGCGATTTTCTCTAACTTATCATAAAGTCGTTTGCCCAAACAAAGGAGGGTTTGGCCTTGCAATCACTGTCAATCCTGCAAAAAACCCAAATAAAATTATCCATTCAACTGCTTTAAAGGAAAATGCCCTGTGAATATAAATTTTTAGGATGATAGTAGGCATACTTAGAATTTTATTCCCCAAACCTGGAAGTGTTTTAGTCCTTGTAATGTCCAGTGTGGACTTTTTAGGACTGGTTAGTTCTTCCAAAAATGAACCTCTGCTATTCCCTATAATAGTGACTGGTCGTTGGCTGCACTGAGGTTGACTTCTGCAATGTACTCAGACTACATTGCAAAATTCAACCTAGCTAGTTCATTATGGATCAGTTTCCTCTGGACGTTGCTATGACTCCATACGAAGTATAACCTTAAATACTACTTGTCCATTTTCCACCAAAAGATCCTTTGCTCTTGCCTACCAGCTTTTAAATGTTTTTCACTCAAACACTAAAGGTCTGTGTTTTTAAGACTCCTCAGTCTGGAACACACTACAGTTATCCGATACCCTATACAACCTTTAAATCTCTTACACCACAAAGTATTCACCAGCTCCAATAACCATTAGTCCTCGAGCTGTTCATAAAAACAACAGACCCTTTATACTTTACATCGGATTCAGCCCACAACTCCTATCCTAAAATTGTATACTTGGGAATCTGGCTGACCTAATTTTGGTAACCTAGTAGTCTAAAGGCCCAATTTTGCATAAGTCCCTCAAATCAATATAATTTAAGTTCTAAGAAACTCCTTTCAGCCACCTTTGCTACAAAACCCTTAATGGGAAATAGAAGTAGAATGATGTGCTGAAAAATAAAAAACCGAAATTCACTCTCGCTGCGACTGCTGTTGAAGGTTGAAGGCATGGGTGTGAATAAAAAAGAAGGAGAATTCATAACCTGAATATTGTATTTGTTATTCGAAATTTTTGTGAGAAAATTAAAACATGCCATGGTCCTGATTTTGAAGAAAAATAGTATCAATCTCAGGGATTCAGCAGATGACTGTTTAGTGAACAAGACACCTTGGCTTGTCGTTGCAAAATGCAGAAGTTCAAGGATCGATGTTTCAGCAATTAAATCATCTATTCAAACGTCTAAGAGATCGGATTGCTTTTTGTGAAGACAAACAATCTGATATTTATTTTGACATTAATGATTTGAACGGCTTAAATCTTAAGTACGATCCAACTGAATGGAGGCTGTAATAGAGTCTACCAAGTCTTAGTTGGAAACCTGTATTGTTCATTCTATTTTTATTGAATATAATTAATTTAATTTTGGTCAATAACTAAGCTAAATAATAGAAGGAAAATCTGCGATCACAAATACATGGATTTCTCATCTGTGCTGTCTGGAGTGCAACTGGTAACTCCAGTTCATTTAACATATATTTTTTGACGAGTACAATACAAAACGAATAGAAAACTACTTTATACTTATGCAGATTGGGCTAGAATGCAAAGAAATTGACATTGCCGAGTTGATCCAAATTTTTAATTAAAAATTTTGAAAGAGATGTAAGGCTTTTAAAAAATTTATGCTAATTAAATTAAAGTTATATTAATTCTATTCTTCATTCACTTCGGCATCAAAATGGTGCGAATTAATGCCAATAGATTGCTTTCTGTACGGTTTAGTAAAGTAATTGGCAATTTTCGACGAATTGCATACAAAATTTAGGCAGACCATTAACAAGATAAGGCCTTATATGGTTGAAAAAGGGCTCAAAAAGTATACAAGGCGCTCACATGCCCGAAATCATATTTAAACACAAATAACATAAAGGTAACCTTCTAACAGATCAATTATACTATTTTCAATTTCGTAATCTGTTATCTTATGAGTAGAAGGAAAATAGTCGAAAGACAGCATCGGACACACATTACGGAAGCCGTTATACACAATGATTGTATGGAGAATGACATCAGCATTTTTACTGATGCTTGTCTTATGGACGGTCGAGCAGGAGCTGGTGTATACTCAGCTGAGCTGAACTTGCCCTGTAGGCTGCGTTTGGAGGAGTAAGTAATAAGTAATCGAAGAAGATGATACTTGCAGACTGTGCATGAAAGAGACTGAGGCGGCAGTGCACATTGTATTTGAATGTCCGGCACTGGCTAGCATAAGTCTAGGGACCACTGGTAGAAGGTTGTTAAATGTGGATGCCATGGGGGATCTAATGCTAGCAGACTGCTTGATGAGAAAAAAGGCCGATAGTTACCAGTCGACCGTCTGATATTAAAGGCTAGTTGTAGCACGTGACTCTATGAAAGTATAGTTGCCGTGAATTACTTTTAGGTTGCCTATAATAATAGAGGGCGGAAGGAAGTCGAAAAGGGACCCATTAAGGAAGTGGTGTGCTTCGATATTCCTCCTACATTAAAAGGAAAATAACTGTTATATTTTACTTTATCACGATCGAACTTTTAACTAGCCATTTCTTGCAGACAATTGCGTTTATTTGACGAAAATAGGAAAAATTAATTTGTTTTGCTGATTAAACATTATTTTTTACGTTAAATAGCATCACTTAAACCAAAGAAAGGCTTGATGGTACAGAGTTTTTTCGAAAGAAAAAATCTTTCATCTTAAAAGACATGTAATTTTTAAAATTTTTTGCAGATTTAGAGTTAAAAGATCACGATATTAATACCCTTTAACCAGGGACTATAAAAGGATATTCAGTTTAATTTCTTTGATTTCCAATACAGCAGCTTGATAAACTTCAGAATATTTTTTATTGTGACTGATTTGTTTTAAGCAACTGGTATTTAGCGTATTTCTATCTCGTTAACCACCCTAATTAACTTTTACTATTTATTATTTGATTTATTGTTGCGTCTAATGCTGTTTGGTAAATTATCGGTTGTTACAATTATTACTTAATTGTGACACTTAATAATAATTATGAAAATACACAAAGTATCTCTCTGTCTGTCTGTCTAAAACATATAAATATTATTGTATAAAATGTATAACGGAAATTGACACATTTGACTGGTTTTGTACTTTATAGAAATTAAAAACAAATAATAATTGAGGCTAATCACAGATTGATATTTATCATTTATTTGTTGTTTGTAAAAAATTCTTTAAATTTAATTAAAAGTGTCCGCACAATAAATAATATAAACTTTTTCAACTTTACTCTGAAAAGATAAAATATAATTAGTATTTCCAAATTAAGATGAAATGTCTTGTCGCTTTTCATATTTATAACACATTCTATACTTTTCGAAATTCGAAAATGGAAAATATATATCTCATATATTAGCAACACTAGGTGTATTTGGACATCTGCTTTAGAATAAATAAAGCTTCGTACAGACAGAAGCTCATTTTCTTTAAACTCTAATATTTTTCCTAAACTATCTAAAGCCGACTACACGTAGTCTTTACATAAATTGCAATCAGCAGTCACGTTTCAGTTTACTTTGAATAGTAGGATATCGTTGCTTCCAATTTGTTTGCCAATTAGTTCAATTTCCTAATAACCACACTGGAACTTCATGAACCGTTATCCGAAGAGGTCTCAGAGTAAGTTATTGTCAAGACCCTTTGGGAATTATGTGATGGCTGCAAATCAAACCTGAACCTAGGATAAGCCATTGTGCAGATGCATGACAATATCTATCTCTTCAACAACTTGTATAATAAATAACCTGAGCTAATTTTCATATGACGGCCTGTTTAAGGCCTACTATTCCAGGCACTGACATAAATATGTATTACAATGACAGAAATATGTATCCTGCCAGCCATGGCTTAAAATTACTTCTTGTTGTGTTGATATAAGCAACAAAGGCATTTCTAGACCCATTGTGTTCAACCACACCGTCTGCTTGAGACGCAAATTTGTATATCACCCAGCACAGGCCTCTATGATTTAATTATAACAGGAAACCAATTGAAATTCTTACAGAAATACTATGACGAGTACTATAGCCGCCTAACAACAAATAAATGATCCTGATTTTGACGTAAAATGAAGCCATATTTTTTTAAACGTAATAGAAGAAACTGAACAATTACATAGATGTGAGTAATTTACGCAGATGGTATCGCTAAAAAGAATTGTTTTTATCGTTAATTTGCAAATAAATTATATTGTGCACTAGATGTGGTTTTGATGTATGTATGTATATTGATAATCCTTTACTTTTAAAATTTTTGCCAAATTCGATGGACGTTAAAATAAAAAATAAAACGAGGACGTTTGGTGAGGTTTATTTTAGCTACATGTGGGTACAAAAATAAGTGTAGTTAACCACCTTAAACTCATTAGGAAAATTTGAAAAATTTAAGAATATTATTTATAATCTCCCGGGAATATATATTCTCGTGTGGACTTTTAATACACTGACGCCATTACTCCCTGGGTATATAGGTACATTAGTTCCGGAGACTTGAATGGTGCCTGAAACGGGAGGCTATGTTTTGCACCTAAATAGAGACGCTGTTGCACTTCAATAGAGACACCATTCGCGTGTCAGGAGTTTAGGCAGTTACCAACTCCGAGCCAAGAGGTTTTTTTCAATAAGAATTCTTTTTTGTTTAAGATTTTCGATTCCTAACGATTTTCCCATATCTTTATTGATCATCAAGGATATGAAAATAATGTTAAAAAATTATTACAAAATATTATACATGCAACTCTTTTTATTTGATTTTATTTAATCATTAAGCATTAAACACATAGACGACAGCAGGATACCGACTACAACCTGTCAAAATTAAAATGCTCACGTTTATATTTTGACGACCGTTGTGGCTGTAGTCAACTTAGGTTAATTTCTATTTTTGTATGCGACAATTTCATTTTATTCAGCAAAATAAAATGTCACAAAATTAAAAAACAATCAAAAGGTTTTGAGCAAATATATTTATTTGTTTTGATATGATAAAAGTATTTTTTTAAAAAGTATTTTTTTTTAAAGAAAAAATATGTATTTTTACAATATTTTCATAGTTTTGAAGTATGTAGCTGTCGTCTTCAACATTAATTCAGTAGCTGACTACACTGCGACGATTGTAGCCAACAGCATTTGTAGTCGTGTAGCGGTGTAGCCGCTGTTATCTATGTGTGTAAACCTTTAGTTATGAACACAAATATTTTAATTTAAAGTATCCGTTCTGAAAACTGTGAATATCCATCATGTGATTGCTAAATAGTTACCATTAACCAGTTAAAATGGTGAGAAATAAAAATTCTTCAGTCATTAAATAGAAAAAAACCTCTAAAATAAAATAAGCAAAACAAAATAACAATTATTAAGTTCAAATAAAAAAGAATCAAGTCAACATCATTAAAAATTATAAGTAATTACCTGATAAAACGAGAACTACATTACAACTGTGAAATTATTTAGGGCAATTAGAGGACTTGTAACAATATTGGTTTCAGAAGTGTAATAGTATTAGAAAATCTAGTTTAACAAATTAATTGTTAATTCTCTTACACAAACAAAGCCCACGAAAGTGCCACACCATTCAAAGCGAAAACATTTCCCTCTGTTTTGTTAAAATAAAAAATTAATAAAAATTGACAAACAATTAATTTGTTGCCACATGTTGTGGACCAATCTGTACAGTACACAACATTACACTTCACATACACTTCGTTTGAAAATGAAAGCGCATAAAAAGGCAGCCAACTTTTGTTTGTTTGTTTGCTGTTTGATCTCGCTATAGGAGTCTTAGACATGATATTCTCTTAACGAGATCAAATGAAAAGCGACCGCCATAAATGAAAATGATCTTTTTGATATTAAGCCGCCTTCATTGCTGGTTCATTCAGTTCACACAGGCTTGTTGTTGGATCGAAACAAATGATGTTCCAAAATTGGTGCAGTTTTCTAAATTATACTTTGTAGTTTGTTTTAATCTCAGAGGCAGCATAACTAAAAGAATGTATTCTTTTAGTGAAAAAATATTTATGTAGCAAATTTCAAAATTATTTAATAACCTTCCAAAATGGTATGTGATAATTGTTAAGGATCAAGTTATTAAATATTGTCGTTTTAACTAAATTGTTCAAACGACAACTATTGGCGTACCACTGACGCATGTTAACAGCGTCAAACTTTTAAAACAATTTTAGAAACAAAAAATCATTGAATGAAACGTTTAAAAAATAAATATAAATAAATCAGTCATGTGTGACTCAGTTCAATATAAAACTTTAAAAGTTTAAGTTTTTAATTTGTCACGTCTTTTATGGTCCCCTTTAATTTCTAATATGCCGTTATTACTTGCTTTCAAATCTTAAGTGCAAGCACTCACTTATAAATGTTAAAACCAAGTAGTAGTTATGGTTCAAAAGCTAAGCACATGTACATATGTCACAATCACGTCTTATATGGGGACACCCTGTAACCTTCTAGTACTATATACACTTTCCAAATTTCAATTATCTTCCTATGAATTTTAAAAGATAAGGCCAAAGCTTTCAAAAACGCGACTTTTATGGAACAATATTTCATTTTTATTAATATAATTTTGATATTTGTTGCAATTGTAAATTGTGACATTGTAAAACTTACTTTGTGTAAACTTGAAGATTTAATCTAATTTTCGTCAAAAATTTTATGGAAATTTTTATGTAAAAAATTTATGGAAATTTTTATGTAAAAAATTTATGGAAATTTTTATGTAAAAAATTTATGGAAATTTTTATGTAAAAAATTTATGGAAATTTTTATGTAAAAAATTTATGGAAATTTTTTGGAAAAAATTTTATTGAAAATTGATTGTAAAAATGTTATCGAATATTTTTTTTTAATTTATCGAATTTTTTTTGTAAAACTTTTATCAAACATTTATTGTAAAAATTTTATCGAATTTTTTTCTAAAAATTCTATCACATTTTTTTTTAAATTTTTATAGAAAATTTATATTGAAAAATTTTTCTAAAATTTTATGGAATTTTTTTTTAAAAATTTAATGGAATTTTTTTGTAAAAATGTTATCAAACCTTTTTGGTAAAAATATAATTGAAAATTTTTTGTAAAAATTTTAGCGAAAGTTTGTTGTAAAAAAGTAACATATTTTTTTTAGCACCTTCCAGTAATCTAAAGCACATTAAGGTGGGCCAATATAACCCAATGTGCCTATTGACTGCTCCTGGTTCCCAGTGGGCACCCTCATGTTCTATCTGCTACCTCTATAGGTATTGCTTCGATGTAAAGCGAAACTTTTCAATTTCCTTCAATTTTCAGTGATGAGTGAAGCTTTCTACTGGTAAAAAAAGGTCACTGTTATTTTGGGGTTTTTCTTCGATTCTTTACGACTTTCAGTAATGGCAAAGAAGATTAACTGGTATCGTCTAGTCAATGTAAGGAGATACTGGAGTGCATAACCATTATTTTGGGTTTTTTTTTCAACTCCTTTCGATTTTCAGTCATAAGTCAAGAGGTCGAGTAATAACACTCATCTGTCTAGCCACTATTTTCATTGTAAAGTTTCTAATACCATTGAAAGGAGGCACTACAGTAGACCACTATCTCTTTCTCATTTCGAATTCTTTCAATTTTCCACGAAGAGTGGAGAACTCAACAACTAGTAATCGAACTAAACAAGTAGTAATCGAACTCTTACGTACCGTAAGTTACTAATATCACACACGCAACCTTTACGTTTAGCCATTTTGACCTTTTGAAGTGGTAAATAACGACCTCTTTTGTTTGTTTTAAAAAATTGTCCCCACTCAACGAAACAATGTAAACTTCAAAAATAAGGGTTGAAAACGCTGGTGCTGGGAATAGAGAAAGAGGACATGATATCCGAAATATTCAAAGCATAAGACTCTCATTCTCTTCTGTTTTTCCTGCTTTGAAAATTGTGGTGGTATGTATTTGCGGTGCTCTGATATATACTAATCTTTATTAATATCGAAATAAAGAAGAATACTCTTAATATTAATGAAGGTACATATGACATGTAAACAGGGTCTCACATACAATTACAAGAAGTCCTATTTCAGGATTGACAAGAGAGTTTAAAAATTTGAAAGATCATTTTTGTTCTAATAAAAATTTTTTAAGGTTTGGATTTTCTCTGAGAAGATTAAAAAAATAAAGTTTTCTCATTTTCTTTTTGACTTTCATATAAGAGTAGTAGAGCACATGAAACCTCTTTACTTAGTTGCTCCTCTAAAGATAATTGATGTAAAAAGAAGAAATAATTCTTTTAACTCGCCTTTTCAGTGAGTAAATCACACATTCTAACATTCCACTTAAGGCGGCAAAATCCATTTAAGATGAGTTGCTACTTAAAATCCACTACCGCACAACAGCAAAACACAAACAATCATTAAATCATAAACGGTGAAATCCCGTCTCTTCTTAACTGTAAATTTCTACTCCAACTCTATATGAGTTATCCCAGTTTAAAACGTTTAGCAGCACCACCAACCACACTTACCCCTCATAAATCATCGGGTTGTTATGAAAACATTATGCTCGATTAGTATTGAAGTGCTGAAGACTTTTTTATCTTAAAGTTAACTTTGGCTATTGTTTTAATTAATTAAATAAATACATGGTGTTTTGTTGTTGTATTTTTGGTCGGTCATATTTTGGTAAAGTCCTGGAGAGCATGAGACCATTGGTTTTTTAATATCTAAATTAAAACCTTTTTGTTGGTAACTTGTGACCGGCCCATTGTTGCTTGCATTTGATTTTAAAATTATTGTTAAATGACCACAACACCACTGCTCAAGATTTATATCCTTGTTTGTTGTTGTTTGTTGTTGTTCCATAAATGAATGCACAATTTATTTTGTTTCCCATTTTTGCGGTCAAGAAGGAAATAAAAATTAAGATTTTCGTTTAAAATCTCTTTGCTTAATTAAGTTCACTTTGGGGAATTAGAAAAGCAGAGAGAGAAAAATATAAAATCAAAAAACTGTCCACTACAAATCGTAAGAAAAGTTTCCATAACTTATTTGAATATTAAGGAGAAGAATACCTACCAATGACAAGTCATGAACATAAAATTGTTGGAATTGTTGTTAAAATAGTTTGTTAAAGGTTTTGTCACAGTAACGGGTAGTTATTGTTAAGTATATCCACTGTAGGATCAGCTATGTGGCCCATTGCGTCCACTGTTCTTTAACATGTACATGATCCATCTCGACGCATTTGAAAGACCGTGTACTAGTGGGCGAAACTAAATTAATTATCATTGCATGGTTATTGGTGATGATCTTCGGGAAATATCGTAGTAACAGTAATTTGGCAAGAGTGATAGAAGAGAAGATTACGCCATGCTTATGTTTTCCCGTTAGATGACGTTGTTCGGCCAATGTAAGGTTGCCAAGTCTGTAATCAACAAATTGCTTTAAATAAAATCCAAGTATTAGCCAAAAATTGTCATTCCCGCAAATTAACTCTCATCGTTTATAAATGGAGGTGTTCCTAAAAGATCGCGGCGGCCAGTTGACCGATATTTTGTTCCATACATATTGAACCATACCAATATTATCAAAATAAAAATAAATTAAAATAATTTCCTAAATAATTTGTATGATAATCAACATCGGCCCTCAAAATTTAACCACCCGATATTAAAAATTCTCATAATTTATATATATACTCGCAATCAGAATTATTAGCCAATAGAAAGACAGCTTGAAGACATCATTAGGCTAACATGCGCAGAAAATTTAAATTTTATTTTCGGAATGGCGTAACCTTCTCTTCTATCATCCTTGGTGGTTTGGATCTAAATTGCAGAAAAGAAGATTTAGTACGGTATGCTTGAACTTCAACACTTTCCACCAATAGTGTGGTGGAAGTTTAAATTAAATCCAACTCCTAAAGAAGGGGTATGTACAGCCACGTTCTTATATTGCTATTTGTTGTGTCACTGTGTGCGACAAGGGCGTTGGTAGACGCATTACATTCACTCCATCCGTTAAAGCCAACAAAATCAGGTAACAAGATCAGGTAACACAAAACATTCAACTTACGTTATAAAAAGTTTCAATTAATTTTCCATGATCATATCATCGGGTTACTTCACCCAAATTAAGTTTTCAATTAGAAATTGTTTTAAAATAACCACACTATCGAGAAGTAAAAGTAAAAAATCGAATAATAAATAAGAACCAACAAAGAAACAACAAAAACTATGGGATACGAAAAATTTCCGTTTTACAAGTAACAACTATATAAATTAAAACTAAACACAGATACAAATTGAAATACTAATACATGCATACGTGCAAAACTACAACTTATTTGCTGAATACGAAAGAAAATAAAAAGTTGTATTTATGAAATGCTGCCGTTACTTTCATTTGGTCGTTATAACTGTTTAATTTATGACCCACCCCACACACACACACCCAGGCTTACTTAGTTAAATTGTAACAGCAATGTACACTGATACAAAAAATTTAGGTTTTTAAGTAGATTTGAATTAAAATTGTTTGTTTGCCAAAGCTATCAAAATCAGCAATTTTCTTTAACTGATTTGTTGCATTAAAATATTATTTTGTTAGATAACAAGAGCGCCAATTAAAAGTTTTACATTTTCGTTATTTAATGCAGATATAACCAAGAGCCCCCACGCAAACCCTTAAGGGTCAGTGAGCACATACACAATCTCAACCAGAATCTTACAAAGTGAACAAAACATGTAAAAATTTTAAATCAGTAACATACCAGCTTTAAACAATGCAGGTTTGGGTCACTTTGCTAAATATTTAGCAAACCACTGCATTTTCATTGTAACCACTTTTTTTGGTTGGGGGCCTTTGGATATAACTGAAACACATATTGCTAAAACAAATGTACCGATTTTAAATCTATTTGCAGGCCTTGGTAGAAATTATTTATACGCTTCCTTAAATTTAGTAAAAAAAATAAACCAGCTAGTTACCAGATACAATCCGAAATGAAATTTTTAGAAAATTCTTTCATTAATAAAAGACAAGATTTTTATTTAATACCACCCAGATGATTTTTTTCAGTGTACATATACATATTTGCTTTAAATCCAAACCTCTTATTACTCATTCTAAAATAATTTTGAGGTTCAATACAAGAATAGAAACTGAAACTATTGGATTTTAAACAGTGGCTCCAATTAGAAAAAACTTTAACTTAAATAAGATTAAGTTAAGGTACCGTTGATTAAATTATGAACTTCATAGGACTTCAATGCTATTTGTGGCAATTACTGTTGCACAGTGGGGCAGAATAAAAGTATTGTTAAATGGCTAGGCCGATTGCTCCAAAATTTGACATGAGCATAGCAGAGGAGTACCTGAGCTGGGGAACAACCAGAGCTTGGCATATTTTCAATTTGAAGTATTGTAGAAAACTTTTAATTTCTATATTTTCGGAGTTGAAAACTCGACGAGTTTCAATTTAAAAATTCCAAAATAATTGCATTTGTATGTATTTTAGCCTAAAAAAGGAACATTAAGTTTTTTTTTAATAAAAAAAAGACAGTTGCATGGGCAAGCTTATCTAATGAATGTGCTCATAACTTAATGCCCAAGTGGTCATATTCCAACACGAACTAAATTACTGAACACATGCCTACTTATACCATACTATTGGTGAACAAACCTTAATGAGCAGTGAGCTGACCGAGTAAAACGAACTTTCTATAATTGTGAGCGCCTTGTTTACTCTTCTCATATTCGAAACACTCAGTGTGTTAAGTAGTTTTGTAGAACTTTTAGATAAAGCAGTGCCTTTTGCTTTCACTAAAGATCTTTTTTGTTTTACGAAATGAAGACCTTGAATTGAACATAAGTAATATTGCTAAAAAATTCTGTGTTTTTTGTTTGTACACTCGAACTGTATTCGCGTTTCAGTCAAAGCATAAAAATCCTTGAACTCGCCCAAGTTCATTGTTATTATGTTCAACATTTACTCATACTTATTTAAACTTGCTTATGGAAACTCTGTAAGCTCATCGGACTTAGCTTGCTGGTCTTCGCTATTTATTATTGTCCACTCGTCGTTACTGGTGGTCAATGAACAGACATGAATTTAATGAATTAATATACTGCACGTCTTATTAGCTTTTGTTTTTTGTACTCATGCAGCGTAAAAGTGATCATCCTTGTAGCAGATGTGCGTCCTTCAATTTGACCTATTATACATCGGCATTTTGATTTAAGCCTATATGTTCTATAATCCCAAAGCTGGGATCGGAAAATTATTATTTAATTATTTTTAAAAGTATTTCATGATCACTAGGTTCATAACTATGTCGACTTTGTGGGCAAAATACTACAAAATTCCAATTTTGGGAACTTTGGGATTTCGGTAGCATTAGTATTGAACATTTTTCAGTTAAATCGTTCAATTAAAAAAAAGTGGTTTTTAAGGCCAGATCGTTAAAGGCCATGATCCACTATCATAGTCAGTCGTACGATTTGTCAAAAATTGCATGTGTGCTCCAGAAGTATGAGAAGTGTGTGTGAGACAGACTAGTATTTTTCCATTTGATCAGAGTTGCAAGATCTTATTTTGTATAATAGTGTGGCATCTACATCGCCATTTTGAAAAGATTTTTTGAGTTGGACAGAATTCTGTCAGATTTTTTTGTGACTGAGTCGTACGATTGTGTAGGATAGTGAATCCTGGCCTTAAGGAGTATTGACCGAGTCTTATAAAATGAAGATTTTGTCTTTGATAATGGTCACTTCAGGTGAGATGTTACTGTCCGCTTCATTTAAAGCAAAGTAGTTTTTAGTGAATATTTAGTCATGAATTTTAATTTTCGAATACTCAACCAGAGAATTTAAAGGCATACAGACATACGTACAGACGTCTGTATCGACTATAGCAAAAGGGATAAATGCGCTGTGACAAATGCGAGTTTTGCGTGTTTTGTTGGAGTTTGTTGCAATTTCCAAACAAAATGTATAGTTTTTGTTACAATTTTACAAAACGATAAGCTATAAACTATCGTAGGTATTTATGACATCGTTGTTTTCTAATCCTTTGTCTTTCGAAATTGAAATCATGCTCATAACGATTTCAATATTTTCCACATGATTTATAACAATACACGACGTAAGTATGTGTTTAGAATTAATTTTTGCAGCCTTTGAAAAAGGCTTTGCTTAGCAGCCAAACTTGTTTGGACCAAACAGGTGTTGGGTTGTTAGTCAATGTCAATTTTTGGCCGAAAAGGTTTGGAAAATTTTAAATTTGCTTTTAAAATAATTATTTTTATTTCTTCTGCCATCTCTCCTAAATTATGCCAAAATAATCACCTTAAATGAATCTTAAATTATGCTGTTTTATTCGCCAGCCACTCAGTCAGTCAAAGAGACAGTCATCACTATTCACACAGGTCGCTTGTCGATTGTCGCTTGACTGATTGTAATCAAAAATACAACAAATTAAAGAACGAAAAATAAATAAAAAATATTCAATTTGATTGTACTCGTTCGTACCTTCACCTTCTACTTCTGCTGCCTTCTTAGTTGCGAAAAAGGCTTTTTAAATACTACTTGTACGAACATGTGATGTGTATCTTTGAAATGTACTTTTATGTTGTAGATACAATTATTGATGGTTGTATGTGTGCGAGTACGTGTATTCGAGTCCTCGTATTGGTGTGCATGTATGTAAAAGTTTATACAACATTGACTATTCAAATATTTATTTATGCAATTATTTTTTTGCTTCCATTTTGCAGCGAAAATAAATAATATAAAATTACAATTTATACAACAACTATAACAATAATAAGGAAAAAAGTACAAGCTTCCGAATACTCGTACACTCGTTTTATAAAATGTTGTTGGTTAACTGAATGATGAATGAATGCCACTTCAGTTAGTTTGGTTTGTTTCATTTCTTTATGTTGCACAGTGGTTTGAGGGTAGATACCTTAATTGGGAGACTACGGATACGAAACCACCATAATGGAGATGGTTTCCAAACGAAAGTTCATTATAATCGCAACATAAAATACAGGTAGCCTCTCTGATATTCAAACTGCCACCAATGAACTTAGCTCTTATCTTGGGAATGCCGTATATAAATGGTTAGACAGCACCAACAGGGCTACTCTCTGCTGCGCTCCCGACAATGAAATGGCAGACAGGATGTCCAGAAAGAAAGCAATGGGGTCGGAACATTTTGTCGACTTAGATTAAATAGAAGCCAAAAGGGCGGAGTTCAAAAACACCAGATATTGCCACGCCCATTGTGGTTGTTATCGGTGAACGTAACTTTGCGTCAATTCGAAATGCGTAGGAGGAAGTTAGTGACCTACGGAGAAATGTAGTGATAACTGATAAAGGGGAAAACGATGCTCTTGGAGAACTTTCTTCCTAGGTCCTAAGCAATGAACTTGGACATAGCTAGTTCTTTTACCAGAAGGTAAAGGAGGAAAATTTCAAAACTAACAAGGAAGCCTTACTACCTACGAGTCTATCTAGATAGCAAATTGCTTTCGAGTAAGAACATTCAGGAGGGAATCAGGTTCAGAGGAATGCTTCGAAGGGCATTAATGGTTGTACGAGTAGTATACCTCAGGCAGCACTGGATACCTGTTTTCTATGGTCAAAATAGCGACAAGAAGTTTGCTACGACTTTATGAATTAGGGCATGTGAGGTCGAGAACTATGGAATATAACTACAAAAATCCTGCACGTGGGCAAACTTGCTTTAAGGTCATTGAGCTTGACTTCGGCAGGGTACCCTTACTTCGAACAGGCATGGGTGTGTGTAATCTGATAAACTGTACGAATGGGTTGCGGTTCACACGGATGGTTCTAGAGGTGAAAGTGGTAATTTAAGCAGACCCTGAAGGCCATCTAATTGGTTTCTGCGCACGTCTTAAAACGGTAAAAAGTCACTTTTTACGTCAAGAGCCAAATAACGCTTTAAGCTTTGAAAGGACACAGTCGTTTGTGAAATAGAGCTCTTGATATGCTGATGGACAAGTATAGAGTTGGATTGTGCTGGATTAATTCAAAAGGAGTAGTATCGGTGAAGCCAATATACACGTTCGAATATTGTTAAATGGACTCTGAAACCTTTAAGAATACAGAGTAATTGCTAAAGTCAAAAATTAACACTACAGAAGTTAACAGAACGACCACCAAATAAATACCAGACTATTGAGAAACATTGCAATTTTCGCATGAACTGCGTTATATGTAAGTATTTCCCAAACTCAAGCACGGATTCAGTTTACACAGAGATGGTGCAAACTGACGAATGCCTGACAAACAAAAATATTATTTAATTAAATTCTTATCATTCCACTGTGCTACAGTAAAGTCTGAATACATTTCGGTTAAAGAGTTGGTTTTTAAGTTTTGTATCATCAACATTAACAACATCATCATCTGGCTGGTTTAGCTAGTTGATGGTTGTGGTTGGTTGTTTAGTACTCGCAGTAAATTATAAATTAAAATTTATTCCATTTAGAATAAAAACATACGTTTATCTGTTTGTGTGCAATTTTTAGTTGAGTTAAATGATTTCAATTAAACAGGTAAATAGAAGTTAAATGCAAACGATATAAATACAAAAAAAAGAAACTCTTTTAAACAAGCCTGACTTACAAAACAGGTGTTTCAACTATATCTCTTGTACAAACTGATACTCCACTCCAAGTGCCTTTCAGCGAAGGATTTTATTCTAACAGAATAATTCAACATTATTGGCTTCAATTGAATTGAAAAGAATTGTTAGTTTTTGGATTTAAATGGAGTTTTTCATTTATTTTATCCATTTAAGGCTGTTTCTTTATTACAATCAAACAATCAAACATACAAAATATGTTTCGTACCTTAAATGTAGATGATGTTTTATTTATTTTATTATTCAACTTACATACTTTGCACTATGGCTCGTGCCAATCGAGTGTCAATATCAGCACCTAATACTACCATAATAGTATTGTTTAGAACTGTGTATATGATCCAAGAAAACCAAAAACAAAGAAACTATAATATAAAAGTTATTATAACCATAGTTATGGATGTTTTACGAGTTCGAGCACAATTTATTGGAGTTGGTAATTGCAAAACAATTTTCAATCAATAAACAACAACAGCCTTTCGTGGCTACTTTTGCTAAACAGACAGGCAGTCAGTCAGCCAGTGAGTAAGTTATTCTGCCTACTAGCCATCTACTTAGCAAAGATAAATAATAACTATTGTTAGAGTTGTCATGCAACTGCCGATCTTACTTGTCTTCTGAGAGTAAAAAGAATTAAAACGGACATAAAGCTATTTCAACTCTCAAATTCAATAACGAATTTACAAACAAATTATCATCAAAAATATACAACCAATTACCTGTGTTGAATATGGTAGCTAACTATGAAGCCCTTATGTTGGCCTAGCACTCCTAGTTAAATGCAACCTTAAAACAGATATCCATGTCGATACTTTGCTACACGAATTATTCTGAAGAGACTCGGACCCTTTAAAGAGGAAAATTATATTGCTAGACTATAAAAAATTCTTCATATCGGAAGTCTGGCCAATAACGGAGTTTGTTAACATCGTCACGCAAATGACAGACTAGGTATCCCGATATTTTGGGATGATGGGTCACGAAAGAATAAAATTTGTAGTAAATATAGCTGATAATTGCAAGAGGTAAACTATTCGAGGCTACGAAGAATGAATTAAAATACTAGTTTACAATAGCTCTGAGAGCAATGTGGTACATTGAGAAAGTGGAAAGTATAAGTACAACATAATTCAGATAAAACCAGAATTGTACTGATTAGATTAGTTAATAAGTATCATCTTACAAGGTATTCAAACGCACAAAAATTCTGCTGGAAAAAGAGAATGCAGGTTATTCGGGAAGAAATCAAAACAACTGAATATTTTATAAGCCATTGCACAGCATTTGAGAACGATCCTGAACCTAGAAACTGTTGAGGAAATTTGCTCGGTATACGGAGTTTTAAAACCCCCTAAAGTTTTTAGAATCATTATCATATAGCATCGTCGCACAGAGGGGCCAATCTAGCCGGACATTAGGCCAAAAAATTATTTTTGAGAAATGTAAAAATGTAAGTACGCAGCTTGACAGATACCAAAATTCGGCAACGTATAGTGATAGCTTTCAAGGCTTTTGCTAGAGATTTGTACTTTTGGAACACTGTTAAAATCATGAAAGTTGAGTAAATCGCATACGTTTTTATTGACTTCTTACGATTTTGAGAGGTTTGCAGTATATTTTTTGGTGGCTAAACGAATAAAGATTTTCTATTGAGTTTTTTTCTGTGAAAGGCTTTATTAGTAGCAACTTATGGTAATTTTTAGAATTTTTTTTTTTAATTTTTAATGATAAAAAATTTCGTTCAAAATTAAAAAAAGGATTTTTTTGTAAAATTTTTTGTCAAAAAAAAGTGAAAAGCTTTTTAAGAATTATCTCCATCGCGATCATAAAAATGTTATGTATCACTATAAAGTTTACGATCTCTAGTTTTATACTGTAAAAAAAACGTTGCGCGTTTTTGCTCCATTTTTTTTGGCGATTTTTTGAAAATTTTACCTTTTTATGTTTTTTCTTATCTTGCATATGTAAACACGAGTAAGAAACCTTTTTATACCCTTCACCACAGGTGGAAAGGGTATATATAAGTTTGTCATTCCGTGTGTAATTTCTACAATATTCATTTCCGACCCCATAAAGTATATATATTCTGGATCCTTATACATTGAGAAGTTGATTAATCGATGTCCGTCTGTCCGTCTGTCCGTCCGTCTGTCCGTGTTAGCGTGGTAATGTCATTTGCCAAGGCACCAGAAGAGATACAAAAAATTTAAGCACACCAATCTGTCAGGCATAGTTTCGAAAATTTTGGTATTGCAATTCAGCAACATCGGATCATTCCTTTGGAGGCTGCGGGCCAAAAACCACGCCCACCTATATTTTTTCACGTTTTTTTTAAATTTTTTTCAGCTTTAATGATTCTGTTTTGCCTTTTTTTCTCAAATAAATATTAGACTGCGACAGGTAGATCGCAAGGAGTACATACAGATCTAGGGGGATCAATAACCCCCTGCGAGGGACGATTTTTGTTTGTTTTTAGATTGGTAGGGTTTTTCTGCTTTGATTTGTATTAGTGAGCTTAATAGAAAGCAATACACATAGAGGTAGCCAATGGACCCACAGGGTACCCACTGATAAATAGGAGCAGTTAAAAGGACCCCATGTATCAATATGAGGAAATTTTTTTTTTGTAAGGATTTTTTTTCCTTTAGTCTGACCATTCTAACTCAATATAGATTGGAGAAAGGTCCAAAATTTAACAAAAAAATTTTTTAAAAAATTTTTAAAAAAAAATTTTAAAATTTTTTTTCAAAAATGTTTACAAAAAAGTTTACAAAGCATTTTCAAAAAGATATTTTACAGAAAAATATTCGAAAAAAAATTTTTTTAAAAAATTTTCCAAAAAATTTTCGAATAAAATTTTACAAAAAATTTTTAAAAAAATATTTTTACAAAAAATTTTTACACACAATTTTCGAAAAATTAAAACAAAAATTTCAATATTTCTCTGAAAATGAAAATCATGCCTGTAACATAACATATATTTAATATTAAGAATATACATATGTATGTATGTGTGTATATAGAGTAACATATTTTTTTAAATGCGTTTGATATTTTAATATAGGATATCTCCGTTTTAAAACCTAGGTGCATTAAACACATAGACATCATCAGAATACCGACTACAAACTGTCAAAAATGAAACGTTGTGGCTGTCGTCAACTTAGGCTAATTTCTATTTTATTCAACAAAAGAAAATGTCACAAAATTGTAAATTGCAAATTCATATACAAACAAAAAGTTTTGGAGGAAATATTTATAATTTTTTGTAAAAGTTATTTAATTTTATAAAATCAAAATAAGTATTTCTACAATAATGTCAGAGTTTACGATGTAGCTGTCGTCTTCAATATCATTAAGTAGCTGACAACACGGCGACAATTGTAGCAAACGGAATTCGTTTTCATTTGTCTTCTATTTTTTTAACTTATGAATAATGATTTTTTCTCATACGAATTTATTTAAGTAAAGAGTCAACAATATGGATAATGCTGTACATGTCTGTATAAATAAAATCACCGTGGTGAAGGGTATAGAAGATTCGGCACGGCCGAATATAGCACTTTTACTTGTTATATTCATAAAATGTTTTGGTTTTTAATAACTGAAGGTAGATGTTTTTTATTTAAATCATTACATCTGGGACTGTTATTACCTGTACAAAAAACAATTTAAATATCAAAAGAGATATATACGTAGATGCCCTTTCTTTCTACGTTGCATGCCAGAATTCGCCTATTTGAGAGCATATTACACCTGTCATATAAACTGACAGTGAAAAAATGGCAAATAAAATCTGATGCGGACGCCATTGTCGCGAGGAGAAAAAATATCCAAGAAAAATTTAGAAATAGTGGGCTAATAAGGGTGTACCGAAAGCTGGATTTGGAAACACCAACGATGGTAACTCTAGCAGAAGATTTTTTTCCAATCCTGAATTAGCTGCAGAAATAACTGGAATTCAGTTTGATTTGATATACCGACTCAAGGTTATTATTGAAGTAATATCAAGTGGTCACAAAATCCAAATGCACGAGTTTGCCGATTATTGTTTAGATACTGCAAAACTTTACGTTTCTCTATATGAGTGGCATCCTATGACTCCTACAATGAACAAGATTTTAATACATAGTGCATCTGTTATGAATGAGGCATTGTTGCCTATTGGGCAACGATGGTGTTATCAGTAGAAGAGGCTGAGGCACGAAACAAACATTTCCGGCTTTACAGGCATTCGTTTGCTAGAAAGTTTCCAAGGGTTCAGTGTAACATAGATATTATTCAAAGGCTTTTGCTAAGTTCTGACCCACTCTTTACTAGTATAAGACTCACTCCGAAAAAAGGTCATTACCTTTTACGAAAGAAGCAATTTATTTCATGCTTCCACCTGTACTTAATGCTGAAGAGCATTCAGATTCGGAAGAGGTCTTTGAAGAATCAGACGAAGAAGAACCATGGCACTCATCATCATCATTTTAGTGCAAAGGAGCAGTTGTTTTAAATAAATTAATTTTTATAATTTTAAATAAAATTTATCTTTACAAACATAAATAAGTTATTACTAAGAATAAATTAATTATTTTCCGATAAATAAAATACTATAAAATAACAATTAAAACAATATTTTTTTAATAATATTCTTTGGAGGCGGGATTAGTTAGGCATTGGAAAGCTTAAAAATTAATATTTTTAGGAAATTGGCGAAAAAAAATAAATTTTTTTTTTTTCAAAGGGACGTTTTTGAGGTGGGATTGGAGGAATACCTCCCCCTGCCCATAAAAATAAAGTTTTAAGAATTATGTAATCTCTATCTTTTAATAATTGCATTTTTTAAAATAATTTTTTATTTCACCGCCCACAAAAGTGGGCGGGGCTAAAAATGGCATTTAAGTATCTCTTGAGTTCAATTATAAGGTTTTGAACATTCTTTGACCTTAAAAGTTGTAATTGCTAAACAAAATGACGGGAAAATTAAAAAAAACTTGCATTATTCAGAGGTAGGATTATTTCTTGCACGGAGAACTTTTTCTCCTTGGTCCGATTTTCCCTATTTTATAGCTTTAACAGACTATGACCGACCATAACAGATTTTTCTGCAAAGTTTCGTTAACCTAGGGGCACTCAGTACATTTTTAGAGCCAATATAAGCTAAAAATAAGTAATGTCCGGCTAGATTGGCAAAATACCCCTATGTGCGTCGTATGACTGAAGACTTAGACAGCAGGAATATATCCACTCCTTATATATACTAAAACCCGTAAGAGTACTATATTCGGCATTGCTTAATCTTATATGAACTTCACCAAAGTGATGTTAGATTTTACCCTGTTATGATTCCAATTTCACAAAATTTTCTCTTCGGTTTTTACTCTTATAATTTTCAACTTCATTTGTACAATTTAATTTTTTAGTAATTTTTTCGTTTTGTTATGAGTTTTCGATGGTTAATTTTTGACCAAAATTTAAATTTTTTGGTAAAATTTCAACTTTAAAATACATTTTTGCTGAATTGTTGATTGTTTTTTTTCCTGTTTAAATTTTCAGTTTTCAAAATAACGAAGTAAATGATAAAACAAAGCATAAAAATAGATTTATCAAATAATAACATACAGAATACAAAAATAAGATGGGAAAACCCTAACCAAATGAGGAAGGGGCCGTTTGTGTCCATAGGGTGAAATTAGTGTCGTCCAGGATGGTGTTATGCATAACGAAGCAAAAAAACATAAAACAAAAAAAAAATGAATCCAACATTGCTCTCCTCCAAAATCAGGCTTATTGCCCCCACCAATTCTGCGTTCCAATGCAATTGTTTATTCTTAAAAAACAATTATCAAAACTTAAATCACGAACCCCACATTGCCCTCCCCGACAAGGGTCATTGCTATATCATTTAGGTTCAGAGGCATGCAGTCCATCCATTAGTTCTAAAAAGGGTGCCTTCAAAAAAACACCGTTGGGCACTATTGACTTTCACTGCCTTTCACTATAGACTTTTAATTATGACCACGATGGAAGCATAATCGAATCTTTTAATTGTGCGGTTATATTACCGCACTATGAAAAGGGTTTTTACGGCTTCTGGTAGTCCGCCCTGCAATCATTGGTCAGACCGAAGAAAAACGAACTCAATATCTACTCTAAACAGCCCCTCTCTCTCCCTCGAAAAAAGACCGTTGCACACCCCCTGGGGTTTAAACGCCCGCCAAGAAATCCATATTGCCTTAGAATAATCAGACTAAAGCAAAAAAAAAAAAACAAGGGGACTATGCAGACAGACAGATGTACATTGCTAAATCTACTTACGTATAAATAAGGATTTAAAATACATACTCGTATGTTACGCAATGTGACGAAAGGGATCTTATCTTGCCAGGGGTCGAAATTGAGTTTTCGTTGTTTTTCAATAAAGTACAAAATTGTGGACAGAACGAAAAAATTTAACAAAAATCGAAGAAGTTGACGAAGTTATGGTGTTTTGAAGATATCGTTTGGTGCAACAGAAATCATGAAGTTTTGTTTGGACCCGTACCGAAAATTTTACCCCGGCTAGATAAGGTCTCTTTTGTCACATATATGTACTTTATGCGGTTGGAAATGAATATTGTACAAATTGCGATTGGAATGACAAACTTAACTTAAGTGTATAAAATTAATAAAAATAAAAAATACAATAAGTTTGGCAACACTAAATTTGTGATCCACCAACCAACTCAAGTGTTTAGTACTTGTTACGTACAGTGTCAGCAGTAAGTAGCTGGTTGTTGGTTTGCTGAAAATGTTCCAGAACCCATAAGGAAAAAATTACCATAATTGGTGGCCATTATAAGTAAAAGCAAACAACATCCATATCGTATCCAGGCAAAATAAAGAAGTTCTTACTTTGCAAAATAGATATGAGAGGCTTGGGTGCAGGAACATAATTGTGTTGACTATTTTGTTTTCATTTGTTCGTATAGCCACTGTGAAAGGCTTTTGAGCAATAAATCAAAACCAAAAGACATCATTATGCAGGAAAGCTAAATGCATAATTTTTTTCTTTGGACATAAAACACTAAAAAAAAGACTAGACAACTGAAATTATGCTTATAAATCTCTATTAAATCTGATACAAATCCTGTTTACTTTCTCTCTCTGTCCCTCCCTCTTTCTTACTCTATGATGCATATATCTGAGGATGAGTTTTCCTTTAGCTAAGGAATTTTTTCTTTAGCGGATCAATTTATTCGCGGTCTAAATTTAGTGATATCAAATTATGATAGTAATCTTGAATCCTTTAAGGTCTACAATGATCTGTAGCTGGGAATATAGAAAATTTACAGATTATATAGGAGTATGCACCCGCCAATGAGTGAAAGTCAAATGTTGCACTACTTGAAACCGTTGGTTTTGTTTATCTATACTACATATTTTATTGCAGCTCATCCACAGATTGCTTATAGTGAAACTTCCGTGAACTCTAATGGAGTAGCCGCTGAAACAGTCGCAAGCAACCAGTGTTTTTTATCGCTGTATATCGCTGAATTTAAACTTGTTGTTGTTTATTTCTAAAACATTAACAATTTTTAGTCAGCGTAATTGATGGTTTAAGAATTTTGCAGCAAGTGACTCACCAAATACAACATATAAACTAAAGCACTGCATGAGCTCTAAAAACAAAGCTCTTGAATTTCTGTCTGTTAATTGTACACGAATAACGACGAGTGGACAAAAATAAACAGCGAATACCAGCGAGCTAAATGCGATGAGCTTGCAAAATTACCATAAGCAAGTTTGAATAAGTATGAGTAACAATGAACTTGGGCGAGTTAAACAGTTTTATGCTTTGAGTGAAACGCAAACACTGTTCGAGTGCACAAAAAAATACCCAGAATTTTTTAACAAAGTTACTTACGTTTAAGTTAAGGTCCATTAGTGCCAGCACTAACTAACTAACTTACGCACTAACCCTTATCCAGAAGTTCTACATAACTACTCAAGAGAACACACTGATTGTGTCGAAGATGAGACGAGAAAACACGGCGCTCAGTAGTATAGAAAATTCGTTTCAATCGGTCCGCTTATTGCTTTTATGATACCAACGGAGGTTTGCTCACTATTGGTACGAGCAGGCATGTCTTCAGTAAGCTAGTTTATGTTCGAGTATGGCCACTTGCTCATGAGCTTATGAGCACATCTGTAAGATGAGATTATAACCACTCATGTCCAACTTCGAGTACGGTAGCAGGCTCAATTGAAAGTTAGGTTGCAGAAGTTTAGTTTACTACTCACCTTGAACCATTCAAATACTCTAAAATGCAAAGATTAAAATAAGAGAAAATATACATACATTATCATTACACTATAGGCAATTCAACCGCATCTTTAATTCAATCTTAAATTTGTGTAGGAGTAAAACGTGTTCATTTGCATTTTGCAAAGCACATTATTCCACCTTGTTACAGGGTAAGGTCAGGCGGCCGAATCGGTTAGGTCAATTGTGAAACCGTGAATAGCCGAGAATGTAATCCTTATTTAAAACCCTAAAGAGACTCCTCTTTACAAATTTTTACATATCTGTCAATGACAAATTACTGAAGCAGTTAAGGGCTTGAAAAACCAACCATTTAGATATCAATTTGAGAGATTTTGAAGAGCAAAAGAGTCAAAGGAAGTTTGTGCACTAACTCATCTTCGCTTAGACAGTTTCCGTAGTACTCACCACAAGGATACTTATGAGTTCCGTCTTTCCTCCAATAGTGTAGTGACCTGTACTGTTGCTAAACAACAGATATCGACCTTAAATTTAGGGCTAGGATTGCTTTCGCACTTTCCTTTTTTAATAGGTGTTAAAACGATTCAGAATATTCATACAGGTTGTTGAAATTAACGTTCAAACGACAACGGTCTTTTCAAAAATATATTTTGGCTGTATATGAGGGCCAGCTACCGACCGTTGTGTCCGGCATGTTTGATTATATTGAGTGAAAGACTTGTGTCTATGTTCTGTAAATTAGATTAAAACATATGTATAAATAATTGAATAGAGTAAAGACTCAGAAGTTCTCTATATAGTGGGTCCTTTTTACTACACGTTCCTATATTATAAGAGTAGCAAACTGCCATCCAGCATAATTTGGTTTCCAGAATCAAAAAAAAAAACTATACAAAATAAACAAGATTTTTTCAATATTACTTCTAAAGCCAACGCCACGCGAGTTGTAAAGCGTCAAGCGGCAGAGCGGTGAGCGACAAAATATTAAAACATTTAAATTATAACCTTCGAAAATAAAACATTTTCTAATTTTGAATTAGTTCCTGAGGGATAACAAGTAAAAATTAATAGATGACTATAATGCCAAAAATATAAATTGTTAAACTCGACATAGTCTAACTTTGCTCATTTACAGGATGAACACCAAATCTTTTTTTTTTACATATATATGTATGTATGTACGTATATTAATTCGATTTGCCCTTAAAAGAGTTAAACAAACATATGTTGAAAATGGCATTTTGAGAACTAACCGCTCAGAAACGGCGCCCATTGCTCATTGCGTGGCCTCGGCCTGAGCATTTCATATCATACGGTGGTTAATATTTATTACGTATAGCAGTATACAAATTTTATCAAAAGCATTATTTATTACTCTTTTAGGTGATATCATGCCCGCTTTAATATTGCTTTCCTCTTCTAAAATTTAGCATACAATGTTCCTCTTGTTATAAATTTAAACGACACAATTGCATGATTTTGACAGAAATTTTCACTTCCTTAATTTCAGATTGTGCTCTCATTTTTATTTTGGTAGAAGCACATGCATTTTTTTATTATTTACAAATGTAATAAGAGGTAGCTGCGGTCAGTCAAAAAAAAAAAACATAATTGAAGCACATGCCAGTCATGTCTTAACACAAATTCTTACAAAGACAAAAAAAGAGATGAAAAAAATAACTTCCGTATTTTTATTTTAAGTACAAAAGTACCAAATATGACTTGGAAATCATCATAATCACACTTTTTGTCATTGCCGTTGTGTTAGACAGGCAGACAGACAGACATATGAAACAAGTGAAAAAAGCAATAACATCTTTGAGATTCTTTAACACGCATACACATCTACGTACTGCTCATACAAAAAGATATTGTATCTATTTGTTTGTTGGCTTTGAAGAATGAGTATCTTATTGATGGCATACTGCGGAGTTGTACTTGTTTCTTAGTTTTTATTTTATTTTATTTTGTTTTAATTTTAATTTTTTTATATTTAAAGGCGCGAATTATTAATGCGTTCCAGCACACAGGCAATTATGCCTCGCTCTATATAGAGTTTTCTACATACTCGAACAGATACTTGTACTGATGAACAACATTTACAATCAAAAGTAACTGACACTGTTTTTATTGTTGTCAGTTTTTTTCCCCCCATTTTTTGTTAAAAGTTGATTTTTTCACGTGTATTAATATCTAAGAGTGTAGTAATTGGCTTTAATATTACACAGAGAGAAATTAATTGTGGAGTTTTAAGTAGTACGCCAGCAATAGCTAATGTTTCAGGGCAACTTATTTAAAATGATTTATAGGCCAGTGTCTATAAAGCACATCTGAACATGTCACGTCAAATGAAACAGAAATGTCATAAGCTGGCATGAACATATTGGAATATGGGTTAATCGTAGTGAAAATCCACATGTGCTTTTCTTCAGCAGTTATAACATTACTTCCTTTACATTATCAAGACAATGCTATAATTTATGGCAGCATTTTAAGCAATAAGATCTAGTGAAAGGTGCATCTTGGCCTGCAAAACGCTCTTACTAATTTTATAATCAGATAAAGTAAAGATGTAGCTATGAAAATGATCAAATGAAAGGACATTTCTAGGCAACTGGCGGAGTTGAAAGGTCACTGTGCAATATTTGCATGCTGCGTATAGGCCGCAAGAGAGTATGGCTAACCCGTATCTTCACTTAATGTCAGTAGTTCCACTTATAACTCTCCCGGCTGCGGTCAGAAAAAGTTTCTTTTTAGGTATTTTCTCTGTAACGAGACTGTCTAAATTTAGCCAAGGGAACTCTGTATGCGTACTGACCTCCACTTTAAATATAGACATACCTGCGCTTGTGCAGCTTTGTGTAAGTGCTTACCTTCCATTTCATTTCAGGGAACTTTTAGAATTCTTAATCTTTTTTCATCAAATCAAACAGCACAGAGATGGACAAGAGTTAATCTCTAAAAGTACTCCTGAGCACCGTAAGCTCTGCGATAAGGAGGTATGTAGACAGTTACCAGTCGACACTCGGAGATAACTTCAGTTGAGAGTAAAGGCTTTAGGCAGAAAGATACTCAATAAAAGTAAGATAAGCGTTAAGTAATAGGGTGCTAGTAATCATTTAAGATCGAAAGAGTTCAACAGCTTAATCATCCCACCTAAGTACTTCCCAGCAAGATATATTGGTATTTTTCCGAAATTACTCGTATTTGGTGAAGGGAAGAAGGAAACAATTTATTCATCAAGTCACAAATTTTTTGGCGCAAACATAAGAGGCGCTCTATCTATGTTGCTTGCGGAAATCCTCCATTAACTTATTAGATATCTGAAATTATATTTGCTTATACTTGAGCATATGCTTTTCAAACTGCATTCCACAGCGGTTGGAAAACGATTTATTTTGGACCCACTTCGATAGCTCATGAACCACTTAAGATATATAAATGAAATTCCAGAGAGACAAAGCAGAGATGCTCCTGAGTGGAGCTGCGAAATGTCGGCCCCTAAAGTAAAGGGGAGCTTCTGGGTAAGCCCCCAATATTGGTTTCCTCGCGCATATAATTTTTTGGGAATGCCATAAAAAGTTCATTTTAAACTCAAATGTTAAGATTTTTTAAATTTAAGTAGAGCTTGAGAATTTCTAGAAAAAATGTGATTACATGTGTAAGTAATTTATCTCTTTTAGTTTGCGCGAAAAAATATGTTTACCAAACAGTAATCTAGAAGTCATACATTTTCTCGTGATATCAATTCCTTGTATAAAAAGTACAGGGTGGCCCAA
The DNA here is from genome assembly GCA_949628195.1 of Phasia obesa. Lineage (NCBI taxonomy): Eukaryota > Metazoa > Arthropoda > Insecta > Diptera > Tachinidae > Phasia > Phasia obesa. The sequence continues at coordinate 158,720,546 of OX451215.1, forward strand.
AAAAGACTGAAGGATTAAAAATAGTTATATCTTTTTTGTGTTTAATAATTTTTTTTTGTCTTTTGCAGGTTATTTACTGGTTTTTGGAGATAAATCATGGCTACATATGATGTGTAGAAACGCGTCAAAATCATTGAATTTTTTTATTCTTCTGGAAGGTCAATTATTACAACTCAACGAAATTATCGTCGTCATTTTAGTGTCCGAACAGCACCCAGTGACAACATGATTAGGAACTTAGTCTCCCGTTTTGAGGAACATGGAAGAGTGTCAGATCTTCCAAGAAGAGGAAGAGGTCGATCTGTGCGCAATGAAGCAGTTGTGAAGGCTGTACGGCAGAGTGTAAACGAAGATCCATCTGTCTCTACTCGTCGTCGTTCTGCTCAATTGGGAATCTCCAGAACATCCCTGCAAAGAATTTTGAAACGGGATCTTAAAATGTTTCCGTATAAAATTCAAATGGTACATCAACTGCTTCCCCAAGATCATCAGGCACGCCTGCAATATGCAATCCTTCAGTCTTTTTTGGGCCACCCTGTGTATAATTAATCTGTAGGGGATCCACATACCTTGCCTATTCACAATTTTTTTTTGTAATTTCCTATTGTTCTATTTCATTAAGATATCTTTAGTGGTGCATGAGCTACGGAATTATGTCCAAAATAAATCGTTTTCCAACCACTGTGCATCTTTATTAACTAATCAAACTATACAAGTTCCACCTTTGCACACATTGAAAGACAGATGGTTCCAATAGTAAAGCAACAGCAGTAGTGAAATCTATATAGTAAAATTCAAAACTAGAATGACTCACAGGCTTCTAGTTGACTGTAGCATTCTTTAAGCATAATTAACAGGACAGCTGTTTAAGATTTATCCTTTTTTTCAACGTTTTTTACGAGTGTAAATGGTGTTAATATTCCTGTTATGATTCCGAAATTAGCGATTATGACCGATTATAAAGAGTAGTAAGAAATAATGGTAAAACTGCTCAGCTTATGGCACTTGCAAGAATAAGAGACTTGTACTTCCACTTGCTCTAATATGTAGAGCAACTGCTCCACGTTTACTTGACACTTTCTGTCTTTTTAACCTTAACTAATCCATATTATTTATTGTGTAGTGAAGTCTTTAGGCAGGAGTTCCCATTAGTACAGTTAGTTCTTTGTGCTGTGGAAATGCATATTACGTTTTGCTGTAAGGAACACACGCCTATTTGTAAGATTCTGTGTTCTCTCATCAATTTCTTTGAGTGTACAAAAGTAGAGTAAGTGTAATAATGATAAGACTGCTGAACTTGATGATACTCGTAGTTCAAAAACTTTTCCAAACGTTTAATTTTTCAACTAAAGTTTTTGTACAATGAGCGATTGAATGACTGACTGAATGACTGACAACTGTGCTACGATGGATGTGCGTTGAAGTTGGCTGTCAATAATTGCTACCAACTTTATTTTTTATTTTTTTGCCATCTTCCTTTCCTCGTTCCCATTTCATTTTTCACTAAAACGCTTCTCGTTTTAGTTTTTATTTTTTGTTCAATGTTTTTTTTTTTTCTTTTTGGTTGTGTTTTATTTTTTTTTTCTTATGCTGCCTGCTTCTGAAGACATTTGCAGAAAACGATTAAAAATCGATTATTATGCTGGAGTTAACCTTTGAGACACCGTGTTCGTTTATTCGTTAATCCATCGTTTGTGTCAATAATAACGTTCTTAATGTGTGCAACGGAAGTTTTAGTTTTTTTATTGTGATTATTGCCTTTTTTCTTTATTTGTTTGCTGCAAACGGTAGCCAGACACTTGTGACAGTTTTGGCTGAAGTGTCTTCGGCTGAGTTTAATGGATGCATCGGAGCCGTTAAGTCTGACTATTTTATACATCAACAGAAGTGCATGTTAAAAATGAGGAATAATTTAAATTATTATTGTTTGATTATATTTATTTTTTAAAGTCGTACACATTTGGAAGGTTTCTAAAAGCTTTAATGATCTTCGAATTTATACGAGTTTTAGTTAAAGATGGGTATTGAAATTTCGGAGTATTTTGCTCTCTGGACTAGTTATAAGCATCCTTTTTAGGTTGGCGTACCCAAAGGGTAAAAACGTAACCCTATCGTTTTTGCTTTAATGTCTGCCCGTCTGTCAGCGCCTTCTATCTCTGGAAGCGTAACAGGTAGACTTTTGAGAGTTTCACAGAAGCTTTATTACTAAGGCCGCTATAACAAAAAATACTAAAAGATAAAGGGTTTTCCGTCAGGGCCGTGATTATTTCCTTACCTTGGCCTTATTTTTTCAAGCGTAATAGGCAGGCACTTTCAATTTACACAGAGTACTTAAAAAACCATGTTCCCGAGTATAAAAATAAAACTCAAAATTAAATGGTGTTCCCGTATTTATGTGATTTTCACGTATATGGTGCTGTTTCTGAAACGTTGTAGGTAGACTCTAGATAGTTTTACAGAAGGTATATACTATGGCCGATATAACAACAAATGTTAGAAATTAAAGGAATTTCCGATATTCAGTTAAAATTAAAGGGTGATCCAATAGTGAAGCAATTTTACGTATACTTTTTTTCATCTTAATAGTCAGACACTTTAAATTGGTTCAGATTAGGTTTTATTAAGTTATGACAAATAGCGAAACTAAAATTATAAAAATTAAAGGGTCATCTCTAGAAGAGGCGATTTTTTTGATTTAGGGGATATCTTGTAAACGTTATAGGTTGACACAGAAAGAACCGACAATTTCTTTAACCTTGTGCATTCATTGCATTATACATTTAAAATCTTCTTGAAATAATATTGATTATGTAGATATCGAAAGAAAAGACCTTTCAAATACTGTTGCATTGATTGCAAGATATGGCCTACTAAAAACAGAAAGTTAAGTGGTTCTATTCATCTGAACGAGAGTGTGTGCGGTGTGAGTTACATATGCGAAGCGGCTATCAAACTATATATTTTATATAACTAAAAACCCCTTTTGCCTTGGATTACAAATTCAACACTTGTTTTATAAATATAAAGAGACGGTAAATCATTAGACAGATTTCTGGATTTTTTGTGGACAAGAACCTAGAGTTGCACCGGGAAATGGCATGGTGCTCACTAAGATAACATTTGGAGGGATGCTGCTACATATACACAAGTTGGAATGGTGCATAATGAGCCCCTCTTCGGGAAGGCAAGAAAGATGCTTGAGCTCAATCGAAGTAACATAAGCTGGATAACTGCATTATAAAGAGGTCATGGACGTTTTAAGTATCATCTGGCCAAGATGAAAATCGAAGAAGACCAAGGTCATTGCATGTTAAATGTGGATGCTATGTGGATGTTACTAACTACGAAATATTATGTGATGAAGAAATTGGCAACAGTTGCCAGTTGGCAGCCTGAAATCACAACTATCGAGAGTAAATGCTAGTAATAGCACGACATTAAATGAAATTAAGGCGGTTTTGAATTACTGATCGAGTACCAGAAATACTTGTGAAGCGAAGAGGGTCAAGAAAACTCATTAAGTTAGTTAAAATCTTGAACATCTTTCTATATAGATATATTTATATATCATGCTCAAGTTGCTCTTAAACAGATAAGTTACAATTAGGATAGTTAGATAAACGCCCACTTACTTTCCAGCTACATATTTGTAACATGGTCTTGCTGCCATTGTTATTACTTTAAAATATTACAATTATTTTCTAAATAGCAGAATTTCTCTAGTTTTATCTCCTCAAAGAAAATAACCCTTTCTTTGTATTTATCATTTTAGTTCCATCTGTGAAAAAATTCAGTTTCGATAAACACCTTTCTTTCAAATTTTTTACTTATATTCTGAGCTCTTATTCGATGGGAGCTCAGAGAGCAGACTTGACTAACTAATAAGATTTATTATTGTCATTTGTAGCACATATTGAAAGCCTCTGACACGAATTAATTGCAATAGCTTTCTTGATTCTTTTAATGAAATTATTGATTCAATTTATTTTCCTATCTAAATTAATTCCTAAAATTTTAGACTAAGCATGGCAATCATTGGCGTAGGATAACATATTTTCTAGGGGGTTAAAATCATTTTATTTGTAAAATAATCTGAAAACAAATATATAGTACAATTTTTAAAATTTATATAGCGTCAACATCAAGTCTGGAGGGGGAATTGCGCCATCCAGAAGGAGCTTTCTACGTAGAAAGTCCATTTTTTAGAAAGCCTGAAGGTTGATATTTTAATTTTTTTTTTTTTTTTTTTTTTGTAAGGAGAACAAGTTCAGTTTTTTTTAAGTTTTTTTAAGTGCGCATTTTCTTACCCACGAAATATACATACATATGTATTCTTCATTATGAAGAAGATATTGAATTTTATTTTAGTCAACGAAAGTATTTTAAATATTTCACATAATTTCGTAGAAGTGTAAAATTATGCCACTGAACATGAAAAATTCTTGGACTAAATATTTTCTTTTTAAGCAAACATGTTTCACTCATACCACAAAATTATTTTAAATCACTTCTTAATCTGTAGTTTATATTTATCTTTGCACCATGGAATACAACGAGACATTATGCTCCTCATACTCGCAGCCAGCCCCAAGATAAAAGTACAAAGTGTAGCATTCGCACATGTTTGCTTTAGCTCTCAAGCAAAAAGTAAATAATGAGAAAAGGGGTTCTTTGGCAAATAAAAATAATAATTTCTTAAGCCCATTAAAGACTTGTTGTAAATTTCGTTTATTTATTTGCTGTGGCAATTACCAACTGAATGAACAGACAGACAGACAGCATGAGAGACTAATAGTAACCAATTTTATTATAAGATACTGTTACCAGTGTAATCTGCTGCATAATCTTTAACGCTAAAGTAGTAAACGATTCTAATTTGCATAAATTGTTGATTAAGATAAAATTTAGGAACACAACAGACGGCCTGAGACTGACTAACTTAACATGTTTGTTTCTGGCTAATTCTTTTGTAAAATATTGTTTGTAATTTAACAAAAGATTTAATATTCGAATTAATTACTGCAGCCATATTTGTCCGTTTTTATCTTTAACTATTTGTCAAATTGTTTGAAAAGTCTAAAGTAACAGTTTTTGGTTGTTATTTCATTCGTCCGTTTCCGTCTGTGAGTTTCTTAATTTAAAGAGCGGAAACTGTTGACATTTTCAAAAGACAGAATATTTAGAAAGAAAGTTTCTTTTTCAGCAATCAGGGAATTAAATTAAAATGTTTTGCTTAAATACATTTGTTTTTGCGTTTGTAATCTGCAACATAATAACAATAACGTCTCTAATCAAATACCACTCGCAAGGATTGAAAACAAAATATTTTTGTTTAACTTTTTCTTATTTGTTTTAGAGATCACAATAGTTTTCTTGGTTCAAACATATAAGACTTTATCCGATTTTAGCAACAAATATATTTGAATAGTGTCTAAAAAATTTCTAAAAATAAAAAAACTGTCCATCTAATACTGTGGTATAGTCGATCAGTAAAGTCCTTGTTGATACTTTCTGTAAGTTAAGTGAGAAATTTCTCAAATGAAAATATTGTAACCATCTTGTTCTACAAAGGTTGTACTAGAACTAATCATGAGTTATAAAATAACTTATGATAGGGCTACACTCTGACCTGGTTAAAAGGGATAACTATTATATTTTATATGAAAAGTTTCTCACTTTAGTTACAGACACGAGGTACTTGTAATTGTTGCACCAATTAAATTTTTTAATTAGTTTAGGATACAAAACTTAGTTGATTCAATTATTTATTTAATTATATTGTATTTTTTCTTTTTCAAATAAATAGGTAATGGCATTAACTAAAAAATTAATTAAATTGGTGTCCAAAACTAATATTTAGTTAAGTTAAATTTTATATTAAATCCAACATCAAAATTTTGTTCGATTTTGCTTTGAAAGTAATCCACACCAAATTTAAAGACTATTACTTTTATTGTGCTTTATTTTACGTAGAGGAATCCATCCTCTGGTAATTAATTTTTTCTTTGGCTTCAGGAGTTATGAGTTATTGCTTTCGTGGGAATTAGCACTTGGCATTGCAGAATTGGAGGTTTGTCAGAGCGTATATGCATATGATGTTTAGAGAAGCAAAGAAGGTACTTTGACACATGCTTTTCAACTGTCCAGATAGTTATCTATCAAGATTTAGTTATCTATCAAGTAATTATTTAAAAAACCAGGCTGTCTTCGATTAATATTATTAGTAATGAAATTTAAGTGTATCTGTAGATTGGCTAACTTTATTCTAAGGTCGCCAAAAGGCAAAAAGAAGGCTCACTCAAAGTGCCTTAGCTGGGTAACTGCCCTGGTAAAAAACCATGGTTTTTTTCAGATATCATATATCGATAAATCGAACATGTTGATTGTGCCAGAAAGAGGTTAAAGTGACAACAGAAAGTATTGATGAGTTTCACTTTAACTCCTGTTGGGTATTAAAATAAATGGCTTTTGCTACCTATTATGACACATCGCCTCGGCTGATTGTTAGATAAGCCGTAAACAGACTAAACAGACAGCCTGTAGCACACAAAGCTAGCGTCTTGATTTGACGTTGGAATAACAAACCTAAATAAAAGCGCAACGATCTATCATAAACAGTAACGTTAACTGATTTTGTTCAATAAAATCCAATAAATTAAAAAGCAAAATAGAGATACAATTGTTAGATAGAGCAGAAAGTAACTAAAATGTCATCACATTTCCACTAAAATAAGCAATGCTGCCACTCACTACTTGACGCCCTTTCAAAATCGAATTTTCCAATATCGAAGCGTTGACGGCGCGCTATTTAGGGGTGCTTCATACATTTTGTATGACTGAGAATTTTCGACAATTATTTAGGTTTGGCTGTTAGCGTCTTTGGCTGACTGTTTAGAGGTAAAGAGTTTTAACATATCGGGTGGCTTTGGGTGACTGGTTAGACACAGTGGCTGACTTTTTTGCATAAGTTGTTATAGCTGAATACATCAACCGTATTTTATTTTAATTTTAATATTTAGGGGTAATATCGAAGCAGACCACTTCCTATTAAGTTTTAATACACATTCACATTCCAAGCACTAGTTTGGAGTACATGTTCACTTGCCTCATACACTTTATAACCAACTGGTTGTCAAGTGCAATGAGGACCTTTCTCCCCTGTACCCGGCATCCCAGCAGGTGATCCAACGCGTGCAGCAGCCCAAGCAATTCTGCCGGGTAAACGGAGACGTACTCCCCCAAACGCAGACTACAGGACAAGTTCAGCTCAGCTGAGTATACACCTGCTCTTGATCTACCATTCATAAGAGAACCAACAGTAAAGATGTTGATGTCGTTTTCCAGACACTCATTGTATAGTATATAATGCCTTCCGCAATGAGTGTCTGATGCAGTCTTTCGACTATCCTTCTTGTAATCAGAATTTCTTTTTCCGCGACTCTGACAAGTTCATGCAGAGCGGTATCAGTAGATCTACCTGCTCTATAAGCATATTGGTATCTACTCAAGGGCCTATCAGTCAGCGTGTTGTTCTCCAGGAAGTCGGCTAACACCCTCTCCATTGTCTTCAATAGAAGAGATGTATAGCTTATTGGCCTGAAGGACTTCGCTTCCCTTTTACCTGGCTTGGGAAGAAAAACTATATTAGTTTCCCTCGAAGCCACCGGATTATAACCTGTCACTAGACAGCTATGAATATTTCCTTAATTCGTTCTAGCAAGATATTTATACCCCACTGTAATAGGGCAGGAAAAATTGCATCCATTCCAGCCGCTTTAAATGGTGCAAAATATAGTATTGCACTTCTAACATTATTTAGAATCACTATCCTTTCAGCCTCAGCCCGTCTTCTCTCACTAGCCCCCCTTCTAACAGGAGTCCACGAGTCATTAGAACTGAAGCTTCCTGGAAAATTAACTTCAATAAACGTCTGCAATGTCTCATCCACTGCCTTAGTCATCCAACCATCGCTTTTGCGAATGAGTCCAATCTTGGAGACAGGGTCTTTAGATACTATCTTCTGTATTCTACGTACTCCATTTCCGAAGATTACCGATTAAACCTTTCTTTTGTGCTTTTTCATGGATCCACTACTATCAAGGGTCAAGCATATTCGAAAGCTAGCTTAACAGAGGAGTTTAAAATCTTCATATTACGCTCGATTTCACCCATGTTACGAGGTGCTCGGAATGGAGCACTTCCAATATGTTTCGAAAGATACTTCTCATAACTGATATGATCAGTATTCTTCGGAATTCTTATGCGTCTGCGTCTTCTACAATACAGAATTTCGAACCGGATAGCGCTGTGGTCAAACATGGTTAGTCTGTCCGCAACCTTCCAATCCTTGACCCTGTCAGGTATGTTGACAGAGTACTTCTACCCTTCGTGAATCAACAAAGGTGGGTTCTACCCCTGCTAAATACTAGCAAATCGCATCGTTCTGCAAATTTCAACAAAAGTTGTCGTCTGTAGTTATCGGAAGATAAGCTGACGCAATAAAAAATAATCCCGATCCAATCCGTATCATTACCACAGTAAGATCCGGCGAGCAGAGATGCTGCAGAGATGCTGCTTGTTCACTATGCCGCACCAGGATACATGACTTTAGTTTACCGTCTGTCTGTGAGTGGAACAGATTGGCGGTTTGTTGAGACAGGCCCCTTATATTGTTACGAACAATCCACGGTTCCTGTAGCAACGCAATATCCAACTTATCCTCATAAAAACAACGCATCACCATTGCTGAAGCTGCTTTCCTGTGTTGAAGATTAAGCTTGTTATATACTTAGTTTTTCCCGTTGCTGAGTACCTAAAGCAACGACAAAAATGAGTGCATTAGGAAACCGAAATGTAAATAAACTCTGACTGAGCTCCAGTATTCCAATTATATTAGCCAAAAGCTTTCCTGTGTTTCACCGTGTTATCGTTGTTGAATTATTTCGAATTATTTCGTAAATAAAAAGATATATTTTGATCCTCAGAAAGGTTTAAATAATCAATTATAAAGCCCACATGAAACTCGTCTGGCAAGTTGCAAAATATGAACTTGTATTGTTACAAAACAGTTCGCATTTATGACCGAACTTAACTTATTTTTTAATTTCACTCAAGATATTTGGGGAATTACATTTTCTTTTATCAAAGTATAAACGAAATTTAGTAAAAAATAAACGAGACGAAAACTGCAGGCGTTAATAATTTGACGTTAATCTTCTCGATAAAATCCTAAATTATTTTGTACTTAATTAAATTCACCCAGTAGTTTTTACGTGATGAAAACACAGAAAGACAGAGAGACAAATAGACAGACAGGAATGGAGTTACTGTTTTAATATATTTATAGATTAGATAAATCCAGTTACATTGTTATACATAAAAACAAGGGTTATTTAAAGCTGTCACAATTTGTATTTTGACTATAATTCTGGGATTATAGAACATATGTAGATCCATTAATTAGAAATTCAAAATTTTTCTTATTTTTCTTTTCCGTCGGTATTATAAAATAACAAAAACAAAAGGAAGCAAAAAAACTTAACTGAGTGTAACAATTAACAAGTAAAATTTAATTGGCAAATTTTTCACAAATTTGTTCCTACACATCAAAAAAATCACTTGATCTAAACTTTAAATGAAAGCAAAACGTGGCAAAGAAACAAAAACCAAAATTATAATTAAAAAAAAAAAAAAAAATTGAGGAAAAAGTAAAAAAAGTGTGAACAATTTAAACTTGCAACTAATAAAAACCTAAACACGTAGTGAATACTCCAAGTGTTCCACATTTTAATGCAACACGACTGAATGACTGACTGCAACGCTTGCTGCAGTTTTTGTTCTTTTCTCAACGAAAGCAATATATTTTTCATGCGTCAAACTGTTGCCCGTTATGTGAAAAACTAAAAACAAATGAGTTTCACTGACTGACTGACTGCCTGACGTAGAAAACAAATCACACAAAAAAATACAGAAACAATTTTGAAATAAAATTAACAAAAACCTTTGAAATGAATACGATAAAAATTGCAATAAAAATTAAAACTATGACAAGTAATTTTAGCTAAAATAACAGCGTTTTTTTCCTTCTAATTTTATTGCTGTTTTTGGTCCTTATACGAGAATTGTAATAAAATACGACTCGCTTAATATGTATTGTTGTACCTCTACAAGCGTGGCAAAGCAAAAAAGAGGTTGGAATTATTAACTTGCAACAGAAGCAAAAACAATTGCTACCAAACAGTAGCAGTCAGAACAACAATAACAACAGCAGCACGTTTAAAGAGAAGTGTTGTAAAACATTGCAATTGTGCATAAAACTGAAGCACGTGTTCAAAATACCACTCAAAGAGAGAAACAATAAGAAAGAAAACTTCACACACTGACATTTCATTCCCCCCATTAAATAATAACAAAGCCTTAAGCCCCATCAAAGAGCGCAGAGAAATACACTCCAATTTTTTTGCTCTTTTTAATTGGGGAGACCAGAGAGTTAAAATGTTTTTCTCTTTTTTCTTTAATTCCACTTAATGTGCAACGAGTGCTTCTTTTTTTGTTTGACTTGCAACACTAGCAACTGCCTCTGTCTGGTTTCCACAACTTACGCTTTTTATGTATTGTGTTCCCTTTCTAGTGTTTATGCCTCAAATTTGGAGCGCACACAGTTGTGTTGAATATAACAGCACTTTTATAACCCGTTCAAGTTTGGCCAATAACAAAAAAGTTGTATGTTTATGCTCTGCACCTCACAATCACATGCATATTTGTTTGCTACACACAACTACTAGCATTCACATGGATTGAAAAAAAAGGCGGAGTACGCAAAAACATAAGTATGTATGTATGTACAATGTGTGTGTGTGTTTATATATGTATACATAACAAGTGGGTATATGTTATTTCTGAAGCCCAAAACGCGTTTGCGCTTTAATTCAACTCTGTTGGCTGGTGAAGTGCCTGGTTAAACATTTTTAAAATTTAATTGCAGACGTGTAAAAGAATAAAATCTTAAAATTATTTTTTCCCAATATCTGCATATAACCTTAACAACTTGAATTTTGTAAGTCTATTTCAGGGAAATGAATTGTAGGGCAATTAGAATGATCTATGTTAAAAAAAAAATTTCAAACAAGTTTGATTGAAAATATACTCTGTATTGGACTATTTTGATCAAGTGGTCCACAATGTTCCATAACATATCACAACATTTGAGAATGTTCTGAAATGCCTGAGAGGCTCTGAGATGTTCCAGAACATTTCACAATATTGTAAAATATTTTGGAAATTTCTGAACACTTGTAGTGCCCTCTTGAATAATCTGGACCTTCAGCTTTTATTTTTGTAAAAGTATGTTTTTCAGGTAAAAAAAGGGTCTATTTATTAATGATCAAAGATCCCAACACAATAAGGGTAAACCTATAGACCGTATTACAATAAAAAAAATCTAATCTATACATATAATAAAATAGTAGCTCATTTCCGTCTGTCTGTCTGTCTGCTTTTCATTTGTGTTCGAATTACGTAAAAACTACCAGATGAATATTAACAAAATTTTATGAGAAAGAGAAAGTGGAGAAAAAGAAGTGACAAAACGCAATTTCCGGTTTAGAGGTACTGAACTTTTCGGTTTAAAACTGGGATATTTTAAACACTATTGCGCAACATTAGGCGCCAGTTGAATAAAATTTGTATTTGATTTGTATTTTTACTTTATGGAATTACAACGTGTTTTTAAAATATTGTAAACACCCTTTACAGAGCTTTACAATAATTTTTAGAATTTTTTATAAATTTTTCAATTTTGTCCAGGGATGGATGACCTTTATTATAGTAAATACATAATCCATAACTGAAGCACTAAGTAAGAGTCTTACAAATGGTTTGGAATACTTTCAAGGCAAAATCGAGCAAAATATTGTCAGTCATAAATATGTACACGGAACCACAAATTTACCTAAATACTGCAAAATGGGGTGTAGAATTGAAGGAAAGTAGGTTATTATACAATTAAAAAACTTTTTAGTCAAAACTACAGTCGATTTTAGTAAAAAAAAAAATAATTTTGTTAAATTCTTTCTATTGAAGAAATTTCTTCAATATGACTATATTTTTTTCGTTATTTTATACGGTGTAGATTTGACAAAAAATAAGTTAAATTAACTAAAATTGTTAGTTAAATTTTTATTAAATTTTAATCTTTTAAAGATAAAAATCTGCAACATAATCTGAAAATAAAACTGCATATCAATAATGCCTGATTACCTTTATTCCTGTTTTAAGAGGAATAAACGAATAAGGCTTTCAGTTCCTGTTGCGGGCTTTTCATATCAGTTCTTTCAAATCGCTAATAGTCTTAAATCTATTTGAAAAATGTATTCACGTAATTTTAATTTGCACAATACATCGAAATTGACCGCAAACATGATTTATTTATTGCCACAAATATTAAAATATAACACATAACAACATACATACATATGTATGTATGTATGTATGTATGTATGTATGTATGTATGTATGTATGTATGTATGTATGTATGTATGTATGTATGTATGTATGTATGTATGTAAATTGAAAAAATGTTGAAACTATCAAAGTCGAAAAATGATAATTACTTACAATACAAAAGCAAAGAACGTGAAACAAAATAAATAATAAATTGAAAAAATTTTCTATTTTATAGTCAACTCAAATAATTTTTCTGAAGTTAAATTTAACGAAATTTTTTATATTTTACAGCTCTTCTTTCATTTTTATATATTGAATTTTCTTCAAAAATTAAATAAAAAAACTTAGTAGAATAAACGAAAATTTTAACAAATCAACGTTTAAATTAGTCACATTAACTTCTTTTAGCTAATTTTATGGGTTGTTGTAGAAATTATATGAATAAATTATGCATAGATTTGAATAAAAATTAAATTTTTTTTTAAATATTTTTGTCGTTAAGGATTAACTTTTTTTTTCTGTTAATATTACCTACCCTGAACCTAGAGGTTCAGTGTATATAGATTCTAGATTTAAATCAATAACTCAATGGGCCTCATGCATAAAAACAAGTAAAAGCGATAAGTTGAGGCAGGTGAGCAATTGCTTGTAAGTTGAGTTCAATCAAACAGCAACAGCTTTTGCTCAATTTTGTATGCATAAAAATGAGTTTAAACCAATTGCATTTACTTGAGCAAAGGGAGATCAAACGTCTAATTGTTATTGAAGTGCAAATATGCTGTCAAGTGAAAGTGAAGTAGAATCAGAATTTCTTGCTGTTTGTTGTTCGATATCGTTTCCTAATTGCCATATATCAGTTTTGTTGTAATCGTCATTGATAAGGATATAATCGTCTTTTAAAAATTTAGCTATGTTATGCAAAATGAAACAACTGGCTATTACGTGGGGCAATAACTCTGTCGATACCTGAATTTTGTATTGAAGTATCGAAAATCTTTGCTTCAATTGACCAAAACACCGTTCTATAGTGACACGTTCTCTTGTAAACACTTTGTTGAATGTTTTTTCTATGTCAGTTGTTGGGTTTCGGAATGGTGTCATTAGCCATGTGCATATTCCACAGCCCTAATCCCCGATGCATCGTTCGTTGCATTTTGCATTATTCTACAGACCTCGCTGTTTCGTAAGATGCGTGAGTCATGAACTGAACCAGGCTAGGATATGTCAACGCTTGTAAAAAGTTCTTTTCGATACAAGTTGCCGGCACATTTATAGATTTGTTTGTCTTTTTAATTTTTATATGAGTACAATCAATCACTCCAATTGCAAATGGAAAGCACTAGCTTGCTTTGCCAGATATACATGAGTTTCACAACTTCCGCAATAGTTCGCGACACAGTTGATTGATGGACTCCAATATCTGTGGCTATACCATTTTGGAATCCAGGATCTGCACAAAATCTTAAAAACAGTCGAATTTTAGCAATCTTGCTTCTTCTGAACCCTCAAAAAAATAATTAGCCAACCAGCAACAACTATCATCAAACCTATGTATTTATCATTTTATTATTAATTATATAAAAAAATTAATAATTAAGAATACAAACCTGTATAATTTTTTATCCTCACTTGCTAAATTTGTTTTACGCTGTTGATAACATTTTGTATTTCTTTGTGGTACAAAATATTCAGCCATGATTCCTTTTTAGTATACGCGAGTCAATTATAAGGCAGACTCAAAATTTGAGCAAGAGCTCACAAAAGAAAGCAAAAGCTCATTTTTATGCATATGAAAATGAGCTCAAGCTCATCTCACTTAGTTCAAACTGAGCACGACGAGATCAAACGTGAGCCGTGAGTAAAAGCAAATACTTCAAATTTTATTATGCATACGGCAAGTACCTTTTACTCAAAAAATCGAGTCCGAGCTCAAGCTCACGTTTTATGCATGAGACCCAATATCTATTGAAATTATTTTTGTTTTTAAATTCATTTATTTCTATGCTCGCTTGTTTGTAAAAGAAGACATAAACCTTATTAATTAACTCATTTACGGTCTGTCTGTCTGTATGTCTGTCTGCTGTCTGTCTACGTTCCCATCACGTAAAAACCACTAGATGGATTTTAACAAAATCTTGTGAGAAAGTACCTCAGTACCCTGATTCAAATATAAGGTCCTTTTTTTCAATTAATTAAAAAATTGTTACTAAAAACCGCAAACCCTGCTTTTTCGTTTATGGCAAAACGAACCATCAGTAAAATAACAAGTGTCGTTCGAATATGAGGTGTTAATTAACTCCAAAAATGTCTTCTGTATCTCTACAGAAGTCATATCCATAGCTGCCAGATTTGACGACTTATCGTCATTTTGACGATTTTGATTCCTAAAACTGACATGGTGACGATGCACAGTGGTTTGAAAACGTTTTATTTTGGTTTATAATTCGTTATCTCATGAACCACTGAAGATATCTTAATGAAATTTCACAGAGGAAAAGCAGAGGTGTTTCTGAGTGGAGCTGCGGCCTCCTAAGGTAAAGGGCTTCTGGTTAAGACCCCATCTCGAGTATATAATTTTTTGGCAATGTCATCAAGAGTTTAGTTTTTACTCAAATGTTAAGATTTTTCAAACTGAAGTAGATCTTGAAAAAGTCTATAAAAAATGTCCTTACATGTAAAGGTTATCTCTTTTAGGTTGGGAGAAAATTGGCTAATTGCCTTTTTTTAATTTTGGCCGACCTTAATTTGGTATTTTTGGCGTGATGTACTTATTAATGACCGGTTTATTTTTTTTAAGACATTGTCTAAATTCTAAAATTTAGAATAAACAAGTTTCAAGTTTTGTTCTGCTACCGCTTTTCGTTAAAAAGTTACAAGCCTCTGAATTGGGAAAATATAAAAAATACCGTTTTCTTCAGGATTTTCCCCAAAAAAGGTAGTATTGTATTTTAGCTTTTGTAATTTAAACTTACTTCGGTACCAGTAAATTATTTTTAAACATTTTAAAGACAACCTATAGCAAATGCGAATAAAGGAAAAATTAGGTCAAACGTTATAACGGTCCTCCCTCCAGTTCTATCCAAACATAGTTAAATATCTCGGAGTGCAAAGCACCGATTAAAAAAGCGTAAGAGTACTTTTTAAGTCTCAATTGTGTTCTACTTACTCCCAAAAGGATTTTATAGCACCGCAATTAATAAAGTGGCTATCCTTACTTTTGTAAAAACACACCTTGTGCCAAACTTAAAAAGGATAGTTTATATTTTTTGTGTGTTTATACACATTTTTCATTTTAACATACAAAATGAGAAAAAAAATCATGAGGAGGCGAGGTTTACGAAGCTATTATACCTTAAATCAGGGATGGTAAATTATATTTTCAAATTGTACCAACCAGCTCTTTAAATTGTAATTTTCTAACAGAATTTGTAGTAAATACATTTTGTTTGTGAATTTAAAATTTAAATCAATTAATTAATGGAGATATTAGACAATTTTATTCATCTATGTGCATGGACACACAATACCGATTACTTGCTTAACGGATCGAAATAGAAAAGATTTGTAAATCTCAATCTAAGCATGCAAATGTTTAAGTAAATTTACCACCGTAGTTCTGAAGTCGTCTGACATTCTAATGAAATTAATTAAAGGACATTGGTAGAGCAACATTGACTATTGCATTGGCACTGTGTAACAGAAGTTTTCATAGTGATGCGATTGAGGAAAAGACGTTTTATCTGTCAATATTACCCTGTATATCGTTCTTTCATACCCTCTCATAACTATCAACCGAAGAACTGGATAATTGAAATATTTTCTTCAAAAACCTTTGAAAAATATTTTGATTTCTATCATTTTCTATCTTAACTATTCAAACCTATGTGTTCGATAGTTTTCCTATTTTAATAAAAATTAAGCCTTTAAAGTTCCAAATATCAAAATATCAATAGACATTTAAACGTAAACCTAGAAAACCTTTTAAATTGTACCAAATTAGTCATTGGTGTTCCATGGTATTTTTCAAGTTTAAAATGTACCAAACCAACCCTGGCTTAAATATACGCTCGATATACATGTAAGTGGTATAATTATTTTTTTCGCACTTAATTTTTTAAATGATATTTATCCCAAACACTGAAAAAATCACATTAACGTGGTTTTTTGAGAAATAAAATAACGAATATGAATTGCCACAACATCTAAACGGATAGAGATATTCTTACAAACTTCTGAAATTATATGGATAAAAGCGTTTCTAATCAAAGGGTAAAAGAAAATTAATTTTTTTTTTGTTTTAACGTACAAATTCCCGAAACGGGTAAAAAATGTCCTAAAAAATGGAACAAGAGACGAAACGTTAAACAGCGGCAGCTGAGCAGTTTTATGTGGGTTCAAGTTTTCGGTAAAAAAAAAAAAAAATTCATTCAACAATTTCTGGACATGGCATAAACAAAGTACATACATACATAGGCGATAAGGCAGAAGGGAATTTTGATGCAGACCTAGCGGCTGCGACTCACTCAGCTTGGTAATTTGAAAGAAATATTATTTCATTTGGATAAATTTCTAAAAATGGTTTAGTATCATGGGATGACAAATTTCTTTCCGTATTATTTTACATATTCATAGCAAATTGCTTTCACACTATCACAGTTTCTTATAATATTTAAGTTTTAGACAAATCCTAGTACTGAGTATTTTAGTGTGCAGCGGGCTTAACTAAAACTTGGATGCATCCATGAAAATATATTTCTGAAACTGAATATTGCTTCAAATACAATTTAAATGTGACTTTCTTATTGAACCTCCAGAAATTGATTATTGCCATAGAATGGCTTAAAATAGTATTTTCATTTCATTTAACATTAAATACTTTAAAGAACTGACAGTAAATTTCTTGTATTTTTAAGGTTCTGGAATTTCTGTTTGCAAATTCTGCTAAAAATTCGACGAAAAGCCACAAAAACGAAAAAGAGAAACGGGTTGATACAAAAAGTTAAATTTGTGTTGCTGCTTTAGCTCCTGTAGTTCTTGTAGTTCTTTTTTTTTTCAACTGTCTATCAAAAAACCATTTATTCTATGGCGTCCATGACCAACCATATCGTCGTCATTATTTTTTTATTGTGGTTGCTTCGTTTGAGCAGCTAAAAATCCCTTTTTTTATATCGCTGTAAATCGTCATGATGACGATGATTACCATTATCAACATTATCCTTGCCACTGCTGCCTGTTTCAGTACTGCAAGCCAACAAACAATGTTTATTGTTTAAATAAGAACTTGACTTGACGTTTCGCTTGCATGCGTGCGGTTGGATTGTGTTTTTTATTTTTATATTTTTTTTTTTTGGTGTTAAATTTTCTTGCATTTATTTAGTTTTGACGTTTTAAAAACCATTATTCATTTAACACTTGCTAGGAATGGCATCGAATGATCTTTTGTAAAGTTTGCTTGCAACTTGGTTTTACATTTTAAAAATTAAACTCCATGTTTTCATATTTGCTTTTGGTTCGAGATCTTTTTTGCCACAATGGGCTGTTTGGTTTGCATTTCATTTTTGCAGAATTTATCAAATTTAGTTTTGAAAATAATTGTGTTTTGTGGTTAAAGACAAATTGCTTGCAAAATTTATATAAAAATGGCTGTTAAATTTTGTATACAGCCGGTATAAATTGAAATTGTTGCCTTTGGCACTACGAAGTGCACAATAATGTTGCAAGATTAAACCTTTTCAAATTTAAATGCAACAAGCGAGCAGAATTGCATGAACGGTTTTTAATGACAAGGACTTCTTAAGAAAGTTCATTTTAAAACGAAATTTAAAGAATTTGGAATTAAAAAAAATAAAAAATTAATTTGTTAAAAATGATTAAGGAAAATATTTTTACTTGACCAATTTAGAGAATTTGAATCTTTTGTTTTTTTTTTATACTGAAATAGACATTCAAAATCGTCGTCCACTTCGTTTCAAATTTCAAGTCAAGACTTCTTTGCGTCGACGTGACTAAGAATAATTAAAACATTTTGGGCTTACAACATCATGAGAACTGTCCTATTGGATTATAATTGTGATTTTCTTTCCAATTTTTCCAAATTTTTGTGTATAACAAATGGGCAAACTACGTCATTCCAGCAGTAAGTCATGGACGTCTATACTTACTACAGTCTTAAGATGATGTTGACTGACTGGGTGCCTCAATAGACTGATTAGTAGCGCGCTAGTCTATCAGTCTGGGAGTTGCGGGTTCGTTACCCGCCAAAGACTCTTGATGTTTTCTGTAGGCCAGCAAAAAGCTTCGCATGTAGTGATGTCTTAAAAAAACGACATCCGTAATACTAGAATTAGCTAATTTTCAATTGTTGTTTTAGTCGATTTTTATTTCTTTTTTGATTCTGATGCGAATTAATATTTCGTCTGCTTTTCGCTGTGATTTTGGAGCGATTCTTTACAGCTAGAAGATAAGTTGCTAGGGTTGTATTTAGATGTTCTTTCAGATAAATATCTGAAATATAATTCCTGATCAGATGTGATTAGTAAGTCGCAGAACAATTTTATTTAGGAAATTCTACGACATGGTTAGGAGACCTAACGAGACGACCATCTATCTTGGGATTCTTTGTGTGGTATATTTTGTGTAGTGTCAGTTAGTTTTGTTTTATGTCTTCTTTTTTTATTGTTCGGATACGCGGCTGGCTAGAAGGGTTCGAACCCCCTGATGAAAGAAAAATAAGAGCTAGACGGAAACCGCACCAATCCAAACAGTCTGTAACAATATGATTTACGTTTCTGCCTGGCGTATTGCATCACCGACTAATTAAAAACAACGCCACCATGTTACTCCCCAAAGGGCCTCACCATGAACTGATCATAAATATTTGTAGAAATCTATGAGGGGCTAACGATTCCCATTTTCCCAGTCATTTGGACACTGGCCAAACCTGGAAGGTTCTTATCTTATTAGTTGCAGGACCCTGCTAGCCTCAGGGACTGGTATTCTTACAGAATACCAAATATATCTATATTGTATATTTGATTTTTTATGGTTTGTGGACGGTAGCCTGCTATTGTCTGTTTGGTTGATGCAGGAATTATCTTAAAAGCATAGTTAACCGAACGTAACTTTAGAGAAATATTACACATAGAAATTGTGCCTATAATTGATCAAATCGGCTAGAAATAGTTTTAAGTCATGCTCTGTCACTTTTTTTATTTAGATAATATTGGTATGGTTCAACTATGTATGGAACAAAATATCGGCCAACTGGCCGCCGCGTCCTTATAGGAACACCTCCATCCGAAGCTCCAAATTTTCGATGACGCTGAGGCATAATTGAGGTTTTATGTCGTTAATGTTCCGAATTATCTCATCTTTTAGGTCTTGCATTGTTGCTGACTTATCGAGGTACAACTTCTCTTTCAAACAACCCCAAAGAAAGAAGTACAACGGTGTCAAATTACATGATCTTAACGGCCAATTGACATCGCCACCACGTGAGATAAAACGGGCCATAAAAAGTTCGTTATCATCTCACGAAAGCGAACACCATTCACAATAACTGCCTGACAGGCCTCATTTTGGAAAAAATACGGCCCGATGATGCCGCCAGCCTATAAACCGCACCAAACAGTCACTCTTTGTGGGTGCATTGGTTTCACTCTTGGATTATCATTCGCCCAAATGCGGCAATTCAGCTTATTGACGAATCCACTGAGGAGAAAATGCGCCTCATCACTGAAGATGATATTCTTCGAAACTGGATCATCCAATGTTGCCAATTGTGTATCTTTCCATGGTTCAAATTGAGTTAGTCTAAAATTGTGAAATGTCAAATTAAACGCAGAAAAAACTTGACGTTGAGGTGTGTGTTAGAAACGGTAATATTCACAATATACTTTGTAATATACAACTGCTTTCAAAAGCGTTATTTTCTTCACTGTTTCAATAAATTTTTGTGACGAGGAGTATTTATGTGAAATGTATTGTCATGGCTCAAAAACCTCATCTTCGTAAAAAATACGAGTTAGGGCCTTTCTACTTGAATTATTTTATAAATCAAATATAACTTTTTTCCCAAACATTTTTCATTCAGTTTATGAACATCGTAATAAATAATATGAACATACTAGGCGAGTGTTTAATGTTTAGTTTATCTAAACAAATAAACTGTTCCTCTTACTACGAAGATTCCTTACATGTTCATGTATGTATCTAACATATTTACATAATAACAGTGTTTCAAGTGTAAAAGTAAACAATTATCTTTTGCACTTCATGAAAATGTTATGCTTAAAAGGTGTTCGTTAGTTACCTTTTCCGCATATGAAATAATTAATATTTTTATTTTAATGTCACAATACAATTGCAATTTATATTCTAACATAAGAACGAAACATACCAGTTCACATTATTTATACTCAAAATTTTTTCTGCGTTTTGCAGGAAGATATGAAAATAATTTTCTAACTGAAATAAACAAATCAGTGAAAACATTGTTAAAAATCATCAACAAGTTGTCATTAATAAAATATATTTAATTCGAGTTATTTGATTAGTTTAAAAACCTTAATCGATTAATCGACTAAAATTTAAATTGCAAAATCGATAGGGGTATAACCAATTTTTTGGCATGGTATCATGATAGTAACCATGTCCAAGTAATAATCTTTTTTTCTGAGCATAAAGCTTTCTTTGTATCGATTAACTTGATAGTGTTTAGTCGTAAACATCGGTGCTTTCCAAAAATGCATTTCTGCATCTGAAAAGCAGTGCAATTAAAATTAAAACCTTTAATTGGTGAAACGATATTTTTCTGTGTACCTCAACTTTCAGAAGACAAATACCTACATATGTATGTATGGATGTATGTATGTATGTATGTATGTATGTATGTATGTATGTATGTATGTATGTATGTATGTATGTATGTATGTATGTATGTATGTATGTATGTATGTTTGGATAATCTATAAAGAATCAAAGTAAAACCAACTGAGAATAAAATCAGTCCAGCTAAGATTGCAAGACACATATAGATTGAAAACTTTTATTTAATAATTCAATCCTTAAGTCCGGTGTTAACGAATTCAGTTATGGTACAAAGAAGCACAGACGCTAAAATATATAAATAATTAATATTCCTAAGGATGACTGAACTGAATTCGGTACAATTTTTTGGACTTAAGATGTGAATTATATAATTATAATGTTCAATTATAATTGTATATTTAGGAAAAAACATTTTTAATGGTAAAAAGGATTTTAATTTTATGCTGCCATAAAACATTTCTTGTTGAAAGCAAAGTACTCAAAGATCTTAAAGATATTATAAGAAAAGACGTGTGCAGCAGCGCTTAAGATTGTCTACAATCAGGTGAATAATTTAAAAGTAACCGTACCGTGTGATCAACTTCCTTCTGGGCGTCCAGTCGAGCAAATTACTTCCGAAGCCTTCGCATGTAAAGCTTTAATTTTGCATGCAAAATCTGTATAAATAAAATCAAATGTCGTTCGTTGGTACGAGTAAGAGCGGGTGCACCTATTTGGCCTGTTTTTGTTTTTAATATTCATCGTAACCCAACTTAGGCTTTTATGAAAATAAGAGTTGACCACACCCACTTTTTAAGTAGCTAGGAACTCTTACAGGTAGATCTTTGAATTGCAACCTTCTTATTAATATACATAGTTTCGCGAAACACAGGCTGGATTGGAATAATGGGCGTGGTACCTCCCATATAAATTTTTCACTTTTTAAGTACACATTATGAACTACAATAGGTAGAGTATTAAAACCTTACACAAGTTACCCCCATACTAATGTGCGTAGTCTGTCAAAATTAACACTAGATTGGTACAGTGGGCGTGGTACCTTCCATACAAACTAAACAATTATTATTGTGTACCTAGAGACAAGCAATAGGTAGAGTCTTGAAACTTTTCACAAGTAACTTTCGGACTAATGTGCATGGTCTTACAAAATATAGACTGAATTTGGATAGTGGGAGTGGTACCTCCCATAAAAGTAAAATATTATTATCGTGTTATTACGTATAGTCTAGCAAAAAACAGATTGGATGGCAACAGTGAGCTTCGTACCTTGCATATAAACTGAAACAGTTTTTTGTCCTCCAAGTGTTTATTGTATTTGTTGTGGATGGGTGTAGTAAAGCACACCGGCGATAGATTGTTGGGTGTGAATTTTTATCAATTTCAGCGCCAATACAGCACTGTCAATAAAGCATAGATTTAACGCAAAACTTTTAAAATGAAATAACACATATTTCAAAGGATTATACCAGGTAAAATCGTACTAAAAAAGCAAAGACGGCAAAACCAGATAGTAGGTTATTTCGTTTTAGGATGTGTATATAATTATCTTATAAGAAGGATATCAAAACAGAATAGTAACTCTGTAGGTCCATTTCCCTTTCATTCCTCTATAAATACTGATATTCGATGGGAAATTTGCGACTGCCTTACTTTCATTGAGTCGCGTGCTCTCACCTTTCTTCTCATCACAGAGTCTCTTGTAATTGTCTAACAATTGTCGATGTGTAAGGTCCTCATAGCATGCAAATTTATTATGTGTGTGGACTTAAGCCTAATGTTAGCAGACAATGTGTCTCAGCCTCTCCCACGCACAGTTTGTAAGTATCAATTTCTTCGATTTTCAGCTTGGCCAGATTATGCTTGAAGATTCTACGACGTTGCACTGGCGCAATTGACCACTATCAGATGTATAGATTATATATCTTTTTGCTCTTCCTGCCAAAATGTAGTGGAACATACCATAGTCTTTTGTGGGAATAGAGACTACAACCCTGGACTGATAGGTAGGCAGTTGGCATAGAATTATCTACATTGACCTCTCGTACAAAAACAAAACAGTCTATTAAGAATATTATTATTATTATTATTATTTTTAATAGTCTGTAATAATATAATTATTTCTCCAATTGAGCGAAAAATCCATAAAATCAGGCCATTTTAGCAGGATTTAGAAAATGTATCTTCACTGAATAAGTGTTCAGTTTTAATGAAAAAAATACAGGCTTGAGTCTTAATATACTGAAATACTTTTTTACCTCCCAACGGTTTTTTCTGTTTTCAAATTTAAGAAATGGTGAAAAGAAATTTCAGTCAAATGATGAGGTCAACTATGCATCAACAGATTATTTTGCACATCTTTCGGATGACTTGAAAGGTTTGGATGCATCGCCAATTGAAGTATGGCAAGCTAAAGGGAGACTGCGTTTTTATCTTTTCTCAAAGACATATTGACTTCCCTGTTGATATACAAAAGTTGCCAAACCTTCAATATCGACTTTCTCAATCAAAAAATTATTTTTTTTTGTTAAATTAAAGTTTTTTATTAGATTTGCGAAACAAATTTAGACAATTAATTAGAAGGCCGTAAATAAATGAATGCAGATTTAAATATTTTGACCACTTAAGCATTTCATTATTTATTTTATTTTTATTTATTTTTTTATTTATCGATGCCTACAATTGCAACTTAAATTTAAGTCTCCAATAACTCTTGTATAACTTTGGCATTTGTAATTTTATTTTATTTTAATGTGTCTGCTTTCAAAATCCAAACAAAATTTATACCAAATAAAATAACTTTTTGTTTTAATGGTCTGCATCAATCCATAATTTGGCCTTGACATTTAAGGATTCATCATTCAGACGACAGGAAAAAAATGGCGTTCGTTAAAGTTTAAATAATCATAAATTAACATACTCGTATACTTCATTATAAGCAGCCATTTTTGAGATCAACAAACAGACAACGATTTTGACAAAAATGAAAACCAACAACAACATCAAATAAAACTTAAAAAAAATTGCTACAAAAAAAAATAAAAAACACAGAGATGATTTACAACAAAAATGTATGTCAATTCTCCAAAGACAGTTTGGATATTGTATTGGATTTGAAATCAGTAGCAAGCACCAGCACCATCTTAAAAGAGTTGAAGAGTCTGCAATAAGAACAACAACACCACTTGTCTGTCATGTGATGACAAAATTATAGAATCAATAAAAAGAAAAAATAAGAAAGACAAATTCTAAACTATGAATTGAAACCAACGAAAACCAAAGAGAATGCGAACAACATGACATGGACACCAAAACATGTTGTTGTCAAATAAAAATTAAAAAACGACAACAACAATATTATTATGATTATTAAAGACGAGCGGAGGCAGCTGTGGGCGAAAAAAGAGTGGTTCTACTTCTTAACTTCTTTAACGTAATTGCTGTTATGTTGTTGTTTGGGATAAATCGGTACGACACTCAAACGAGTATTGGCAATACCAATACGCCTTGTGAAATAAATAAAACACAAGTTGGGCTGTTTTATTATATCTCTTACTAAATTGCTGTTTCACACTATAATACAAGTATTAATACTTTTGAGAAAAATGAAACCCTGTCATGATGAGTTATAGTTTTTTTTTGTTTTTACTTAAAATACAAATTAGTTCAGGGTGTCGTATTATACAAAAATATTAATATTTGTATTATAGTGTGAAACCGCCTTAAAATATTGTTAGTATTTAAAAACAAGTAAAAGTGCTATATTCGGCCGTGCCGAATCTTCTATACCCTTCACCACGGTGATTTTATTTATACAGACATGTATGTACATCATTATCCATATTGTTGACTTTTTACATAAATTAATATAAGTCATATGAGAAAAACTCATTACTTATACTTTAAAGAAATAGAATACAGCGGCGACGCAGCTAAATGAAAACAAATTCCGTTGGCTACAGTTGTCGCCGTATTGTCAGCTACTAATTAATGATATTGAAGCCGACGCTACATCGTAAACTCTGAGATTGTTGAAGAAATACTTATTTTGCTTTTATAAAATTAAATAACTTTTTTAAAAAATTATAAATATTTCCTTCAAAACTTTTTGTTTGTATATGAATGTGTAATTTGCAATTTTGTGACATTTTCTTTTGTTGAATAAAATAGAAATTAGGCTAAGTTTACGACAGCCACAACGGTGGTCGTGCAGCCATGTAACTATACTGGCTTTAAAATAATCGTTTACCTTTAAACGTGTGTATTTTATTTTTGACAGTTTGTAGTCGGTATCTTGATGTTGACTATGTTTTAAAAGAGAGATCTCATCTATTTAAAAATCAAACGCACTTAAAAAAATATGTAAGTCTATATACATACATACATATATTCTTAATATTAAAATATATTATCCCAGCAAAAAATACTGCCTCGTCGTATGCAGGTTTGTAAAGGAAAGACGAGTTGTTATCGCTTACGAACCTGCTTACATATGACATGATATTTGTTTGCGATGTCCCACTTATTAGCATTTCCTTTTAAGCGTTCAATGCAGCGCAGCATAGGTGTTCTAAAATCATACGGAATTAAGTTCGTAACTCGTCGTAACTCCTCGGAAATTGGAAATTTGTTTATC
This sequence comes from Phasia obesa, assembly GCA_949628195.1. Taxonomy (NCBI): domain Eukaryota; kingdom Metazoa; phylum Arthropoda; class Insecta; order Diptera; family Tachinidae; genus Phasia; species Phasia obesa. The sequence continues at coordinate 158,746,453 of OX451215.1, forward strand.
TCTGCCTTACAGTTGTGCTTTTTAGTATGCACTACTGTAAGGCGAAATGTAAAAAATTTTTTTTTTGAAAACTTACATTTTATGTCATACAAAATTGCATTTATTTAGGCAAAATATACATATCTGCTTACTATTAAGAGATTTTGTATGGCTGGAAAAGATTTTACGACACTAGCATTTTCTGGATAGCTATATCCGTCTTTAGTAATCTTCGCATCTATCTACTTTGGTTAGTGTTTAATTGTACACATAATCTATTTAACCAATCATCCTCAGCTAAAGGAATACGAGAAAAAATTTATTCAATCACCAATCGCCAGATGGTGAATTTTTTCATATAAATAGCCCTATAAAATGAATGATAGACACTACCTCCAGTGAGTGATTTATCAACCAAAACCCCAAAATAATAAAAAAAAACTCATTTTTATTGGAAAGTAATATATAAGCTTAATTCACAATCTTGTGCAAATGGTCTTGCATCGTAGAATTTCTAAAATGGTATTGGATAATTTTACAACACACTAACAAAATATACAGAAATGCATGCATACAGAAATCCAAAGTTTTTAATTGCTAGGCATTTGCAAACTGACAGCTGACAATATAAATTAAATAAAACATGTTAAAATATACATACAAATGTACATATGTACATATGAATATGTATGAAAATCGAAGAAGCCAAAAAAGTGCAAAAAAGGAAATAAGAATTTAAAAATGGACCCAAATGGACATAATAAAATTTTATTTTATGTGATAACTATTACCGGACTGTTTGGCTGGTGAATTTTATTATTAATAATTCCGTGATCTTTAGTATTTCTGGCACTAAAAATTCCAAAGAAATACTGTTGCCGTTAACTGTAATCTAATTCTAGACTACAGTCAAATTTTGCACAAGTTACGTCCACTGCCGGGGAAGTTTGACAGTAAATTCAAAGGCAAAACTGCTCCCGTTAATTGTTATTTGGTACTAGACGACTATCGATTTTTGGGTATATGGCGACTTTTTTTTAAATTAAAGTAACACTATGGCAATTAATGCCTATTTTAACTGTGTTACTTCCTTTAAAAGGGGATAGGAGTAGATAAGACAGATGGTTAGTGTGATAGTAAAGCTTCGCTTCTGGCAACACTGCAATTGCACGTTATGATTATTTTTAGAACAGTATTGCAGCGCCTCTGGTGTTATTTAGGCGAATTAGTTTGAAGCTAGCATAGCTAATTTGTAATTATTTTACTTCGCCGGCGATTTAGTGCTATGTGGTAATACCGGCGAAGGAGGGCGCAGTGATATGCATTATTGTAAAGAGAAATTAATACATATCAGAAAAATTGAAGTTGCCACGGCTGAACGTATTGAACTCGTGACCATTGCTTAGTAGTCAACGTGCTAACCACTTAAGCTACAAGGACACTTTGATAATTCGGTGACTTTTTGTATTTGCAACTTCCGTGGCAACACTGTTTCCTCTCGTTAACAGTTATCTTTTACTGTACTACTGACGAATTTTGGATAATGTACGCTTGACTTGCAATTGAATTAACATTTTGTTAATTAGGTATGAAATACCCTCGTTGAAAATAACTTCTTCAGCAGTTTTTTATATTAAATAATATGCATACTAATTGTACTTTCCTTCAACGAAATTATTATTATTGCTAAAATTCCAATAGGAAATTTTTTGTTTTGCAAGAAGTGTTGCAAACTGAAATAAAAAACCGTCCACAGTTCATGGGAAATTGTGAATTGGGCTATAGTGTATTTGTTATAAAGTTCTAGGGGGGCTACAGCACGTCTGGAGCGGGCATTGCAATCCCCAAAAGGGCCTTTCTACGGCAATGCTTAGAAAAGCTGTATCATCAGGAATTGGCAGACGTAAACTCCTAAAATCTCCTTAATCCAGTATAAATTTACGATAAGTAAATAATAGTTTTGCTTTAATTTCTAATTATAAATTCGAGCGAACAAAGATGGAAAGCGCATAACTGTATTTTCTTTCCTCAAAGGCCGATTTTACATCGATAACTAATACGAGAGTTCGTTTAATGCTTCAGAATAAATACTTTTTCACTTCAATCGGGTTTAGCTTAGTGACCAAGGCTTTCTTAAATTGTTTTGATTTATGGCTTGTGAATCAAGGAAATCAAAGTAACTTTTACTCTGGTGGAAAGTACTCCTGGCTTAAAATGGTATTCATAATAGAAATAATTATTTTTACTGATACAGGTGGTAATTGCACAAGCATCTTATTATTTATTTTTTTTTCAAGATCAGAAGAGGCTTTGTTGGAGTATAAATTAAAAATTACCTTTTAAATATCACGAAAGTCAAATCTTACAATGATATTTTTCCAACTCAGCTATATCAATCGCGTAATTCTGGGTAAATATATTTACATTATTACTATTTCATTACCCACACCTGTTTCCACATAAGGATTTGGCTGTTGAATGTTTCCCTTTTTGAGCTTAAAAAATTTGATTTTTATTTAATTTTATGCGATCAGAATCAGAATCAAAAACGAAAAACGTCGACATTTTACAACGTTTTCGTGTGTTAAAAATTTACAAGTGTAAGTGAATGCATATACATATGTATAAGTATAAGTATATGTATATGTGTATTATAATTGTATTTATAGCACAAATGTCTCTAAGGAGTTACACAAACTTTTAACTACACAAATGTTTTCTTTTTCTTTTCCTTTTAATTATTTTTTCCTTAAACTTTATTTCGACAAAAATGCTTGAAAAAATGTACCAACAACAAAAAACAAAAAACAAAAACCTAAAAATAAGGCGAGGCATCAGGTTAATGGCAAAATTGATGCGCATGCATTTAAACCTTGGTGATAAAGACAAACGATAAGGACATAAAAAAAAAACAACAGGAACAAACGAAATTGCAGTCGTATAAATATTTAACAGCGCATGGTTACAAAAAAGTGTGCAATAAAATTGCATTGCACTCACACTCGCAGTCGCATTCTCACTCCCAGGTCTGCAATCAAATATTCATGTTTTATTGTCTGTGTATTCGTTTTTGTGTTGTTTTTGCGAATTTTGTGCAAATCATTATAAAGGATATTTGCAAACACAACCACGAATAAGACAAAAAAAACATGACATTTGCTCCCCCTTCGAATTTAAATGCGCCTGTTTTTATCGGTGCCACTTTGCGAGAGAAAATGCAACAAAAAACGCAAAAGAGAAATGGGATTATAGGGAAAGGAAAAAAACAAGAGTTTCAAGACTGAATAAATATCATTAATGAAGTTTTTATATTTCACATACATAACTAATTTTTTGAGATAAATTCAAAATATAAGTAGTTTTCAATTTAAGGCACAAATCCATTTCCTACCACCATTCAAACTCTGATAATAAAATTAATGTTTGATACAGTTTCTTCATTTGCTCTAATTTATTATTGACAATAAAACCAAAATATATAAAATTCCCTAATCAGCAGTAGAATAGCATAAAGAGAGGCTTGGTCACTGTAGTCTCTGTCTCTTGTTACAGTTGAACTCCAGCCATAATTAGACCTCCCAGATTTTTTTCGGATTCCATCCCCAATTTAAAAAATATCATCCCCAAAATTCCCCAAAAAAAAATTTAAATTGTTTTTAAGTTTAATTTTTATTGTAATAAAATTATACAAGTTTATTGAGTTTTTACCGCACCATTTCTGGGGATGGATTAACAGGGTTACAACAAATTTGTATAGACTGATTGATAGAACGCCTTATCTATCAGTTTGCAAAAAACAAGTTCGTTTCTTCGGCAACTTTATATCTACAAACTTTTGGCCAAAATATCCTAAATTGTTATTTACTGCTGGTTGTAGTATTTTCATTATTGAACTAATTTATGTTATCGATTGTAACATACAAATTAAAATATAAAAAACACGTATTTAAATAATTGACAGTGGAACATCTGCAGATTTCAGTTCTTTCTTAAAATCGTAAGCAAGATCCATCCATCCAGGGTAAATTCAACGAATTATCTTTTGTTGCTTAAATAATAAAAACATTTATTTTTTTTAATTTTTTTTTTTTTTTTTTTGTTTATTTTCAAAAATTTGATTGTTTTGTATTTTCACAATCAGCCGAAATAAAAAGTTTGGGCTGTTTCGTGCAAGCAGAAGAATACTTTCTCTCAAAACTACTCTCTTTTACCCAATCTTGCAGTACGGAAACAGTTTTCGGTAATTGGGATCTCCATTACCAAACAAAAATCCCCGATTTTAGGATAAATCCCCTAATCTGACAACACTGGCCATAATTCAGATTTAAATACGCAATATAGAGCTTGGCATAAGTAAACTTTATTTCTCTTTTATCTTGGACTAACTGAAACTCTAGATTCAAGAGAAGTTGAGAATTATGGGTGTCAAGTGTAAAAACTCGCACTCCGATCAACTACGAAATGGGGCCAAAGTTATTTACTGCGTTAACTTATACCATTGGTTAACGATATAACCATTGGTTATATCGGTAGTGAAGATCAGAAATCTCCAACCATGAAACAAAAATATTTTGTTGAGAGACGACGCAGCAGAAGAAAAATAAATAGTGAATTTTAAAGGGCCTGATGTCAGGTAAAAGCTAGGGCAGCAGTGGTTAAATCGGTGTCAAAACACAAAACATTAGTGTGGCTAGATTGTTGACGGTGCTGGTATGCTCGCGATTCGCTCTAGCTAAAGTTCGCCGTCTTAAGGGTGATCTCACCAACCAATAGGCCAAGCTGTTAGCACTAAAAATATTAAACCCATGACAGCCTTATTCAAAAATTCGCATAAACATAATAAAATTAGTGGAGCAAGATCTAATATCTTGCAATAATTTGGTTTTCAAGTCAAACATATGACACAGTGACAGGTATTTAGAGGCAATAATAAATGCTGTTCGAAAAGCATTTGGGCAAAAAAGCGAAGAAGAGCTGTGGATTCATCTGCCTTAAGTTGAAAGATGAGTTTTAGAAAAAAACTGTTGTTATCAATGTGGCAACTTGATACTGTTCGAATGCAACCATAAAAGATACATAATCGTCAATAGTGAGACATAACCGTCGGCTGACAAAATTACGCTGAAAGTAGAGAAGTTATACTCTCTTATAAAAAAGTTAACCTAATTAATGGTTGAACATAATAGATGCATCGCCATGAGGGAGCTGGTTGCGAGTATGTGAACTCTGGATACCAGTTTTAATATGGACTTCTATGTATAAGGAGCTCTATTTTGTCGGATATCCTTTCTCCATTATTGGAAATTTATGAATTGTTATTTTGATAAAACCAAGCAAGTATTTAGTCTCGAAATACTTTCCGTTTTTCTGCTCCGAAGAGTTGGACAAGAATAGCTCGTAAGAAGTTGACGGATTATTCTCTAAAGGCACCCCTGAGCAAATAGGCTCTCGGCAGGACGGAAGTTATGGTAGAAAGTCATGGAAAATTGTAGCCCATATTATATATAAACGTCCTGCATTAACTAGTATTACACGCAGAGAAATAACATGGTTATGATATGTTGACAAGAATAAGAATTTGTGTTTGCGATGAACAACTTATAGTTGGTTTAAACATTACTATGATCACGATAAACAAGTTTTTGTTACTATTTGATCATTAAATGGTTACTACACAAAAAAATGAAAAACATGAAAAAATGAATCATGGTTGCTTTGAACCATAATATATTTATAATTTTCAAACCAATATAAAGTTTTATATTGTATTTATAACCATAAGTAAACACATTTGATAAGATTGCTTGTATGTAACCACAGTTTAACTCCCGTTGGCAAAATAAAAACAACAATTTGGCATCGGTATTCTCCATTTTGAAACAAAGATAGTAACGACAATAAAACATTCGTTCTCTATCGTCAGCATTGTAAACATCGAAATTAAAACTGCTACTGCTTATGCTAAAAGTTTTTGCGGCGAAACTGCCGAAATCCGTTAGCAGAAAATATTCCTTAAAAGGGTTATAACAAATATGTATATCAAATTAAAGTTGTTATTGTCACCATTGGGGGAAGCGGTGTTAAACCTCTTGCAATTTGAAAAACAAATTAACCCAAAAGGAAACGTAGTTGGATTTGCCGACCACGAAGATTTTAGATCTCTACTAAACGAGGAAGACGAAGCCCCTACACAGAAAAAATTTTTGCTACAATGAAAGATTTTAATTAGTTTTAGACACAAATTTAATTCAATGTTTTTTTGATTCAATCATTTATTTAATTAAAAATTTATTTAGTTCTTTCCTAATTAAGAATATAATTGAATCAATTAAAACTGTTTCTGAAAATAATTAAATCCTTTAATTGAAGCAAAAAATTTTTTCTGTGTAGTGCAACTTTAGAAAGCATCCAAAATATAGATGTAACTACTACTTCCTCTGAAGTAAATACAAACGAAGATTTAACCACTGTTTCATCGAGGGTCCGGTCAAATATAAAATCCTCTGAAAAGAAAAGAATTAAATTATTAGGGGACCGAGTCGTTTCTAATTATCAGAAAAAGAGGTTTGCACTGGAAGTGGAATACCTTAAAATATATAAAAGAAAACCACGGTGGGAAGAAGAACTTCTTGATTTTGATGCTGCAATAAAAAGGAAAAAACTTGAATTACTACAAAGAGAGCTAAATTTTCATGATTATAATTCTTTTACATATGTGACTTAATTTTTTTTTTTCATTATCACGAACTTACAAATAATTCTTGCAAAAAAAACCGAATTCAAAACAGATAGATGGGCACCAATTCCAAACTAAAAATGTAAGAATTGAATTGAATTAAATGTAAATCAAATAAAAGAATCTCAAAAATTAGCGGGAAAAAAGTAAAGACTAAGTGAATGTCAAGGATCTCCGTATTGCTCAAGCCTCTGTCTATAACGGTTTCAAAAATAACATCACCTATCGGGACACCCTTTAATTTACAATTTTAAATTAATGACCTGTTGTTATAGACGACTTGGCCACAAAGATTGTTTGTAAATTAAAACTGTCTGTCTATAACGGTTCACAAGTTTGGCCGTATACATCAAATTGCATGAACTATTGGGACACCCTTTAAATTATAACTCCAAATATTTATACTTGTTATTATACCAAACAAAGTAGTGAATATTCTGCCTAATTTTCAAGTGTTTGTTCATAACGGTTCAAAAAAAAAGGGCCAGATAGGTCAAATTACATCATTTATGGGAACCCCCTTTAAATTTTATATTTATTTATTTTTTATTTATTTCTGTTGTTGGGAGATATAGTGACACGCAATTTTTTAATTGATGCCCTTTACGGTTCTTAATACACGTAAAAATATGTACACATATTGTATAAGGACACGCTTTAATTTAACAGTTCATATTTAAAATAATAAACTATTTTTAAAACAGGACCAAACTAGTAGCATAGCCTTTCAAAAAAAGAAAATAAAATTTAAAATCGGTTCGGAAATGGCTGAGTTCTTCGGGCATATACATAGAAAAAAAGCAACATTCAGACGAACTGATAACCTTCTTTTTTGAAGTCGGTTAAAAAATAACAAATTTTTCAGAAATATATATAAAAATTACAAAAAAATAATAACGTAAAAAATGCAGTGCTACCACACTTTATTAATTTTTCTTTTTGTTTTTTCTTCTTGTTGTCTATATATTTTAAGACTACCAATTTAGGAACGAAACGACGCGTCGCCACGATAGAAACAACTATTAAAATTAAATTTGTGTGCGGCTTAGGATCAAAGGCATATACATATTAAATCTGGATGCTATGGGAACCTAAGATAAATTGTTGACTTTCAGAAAGGATGTATGATGAGAAAGAATGGCGGCAGTTATAAGTCGAGAGTCTCAAATCACTATAATCGAGATTAAAGGCATGAGACTCACTTAAAGGGACCCTATAGCAATGAGTCTTGTTTGGAATATTAAACTATTACAGATTACCTCATTTGATCAGAAATTAAAATGAAAAACTTGTATAAATGGAACCTGAAGTTGTTTGCTAAGACTAACTTCTAGATAAAAAATGGCAAACACTTAAAATGTGTGAAATATAGCTAATTCTGTTTTTACACGGTAGATTGGTTCCAGAAAAATCCGTGTAAAAAAAACCGTGTAAAAAAACACATTGATCATATACAAAAATATGTGATTGGTTCCGTATCTCTAAAACCTATTAAAATTAGTAAAAAACGAGAATTTTTATAAGAACAAGAAATCATGTTTATTTTTACACATACATATATGCATGTACATATAAAGCCCCTTTCACACTATAATACTGAGTATTAAGATTTTCATTGGATTTTGTAAGATAGAATTCCAATGAGAATTGTGTGATTGTCAAAAAATCTAACATTACATAACATTTCGTTTTCACACTATCACACTTCAAATAAAATGAAAAATATCAGCAAAGGAACAAGCCGAGACGAGACATTGAACGGCGTCGGCTGAGCAATTTTATGTGGACGGCAGAGGTGCCGGGTCTTAAGTTTATTTGGTCGTGCAAGTTTTCGGTTAATAAAAAAAATAAAAAACAAAACAAAAAAAATAATACGTACATCCAACAATTTCTAGGCATGCCAGAAACAAAGTACATATGTAGGCGTTAAGACTGATGGCAATTTAAGGCAGGTGCAGGACAAAGAAAAAATATTATAGGCGGCGGCGAACTATAGGCTGCGACTCACTCAGCTTGGTTCTTTGCTTTAAAAAAAAACACAACCCTGATACAATGAAAAATGTTATCGTTTAGAAAATTTTCTAAAAATGGTTTGGTATTATGGGATGTTGAATTTCTTTCCGTATTATTTCACATTTTGATAACATACTGCTTTCACACTATCACACTCTCTCATTGGATTTAAGTATTTGACAAGTCTTAATACTCAGTATAATAGTGTGAAAAGGGCTTAAGGTGTATTTGCACCGTTTATTTGCATCTTTAGTGTATGATGAAGAAATGAACGATTGCCTAATTGAATTTTATAGTTCTTACTGTAACTTCGCTTAAACCGAACATTTTGCCAAGAAATGTTGGGCCTTCTCCATTTCGAAGGTGATACGAAGGCTTTACGTTGTAGTTTTCGACGTCTTCTGTAGTGATGCATTCATAGTTCACAAAATATTAACACATTTCAATTGCTCTAACAAGAAAAAAAGCACAAAAAGGAAATTTCTCAAAATTTTTGGTATGAAAATATTTCGTAAAACTAAAATTTTACAAATAAAATCTAACCTCAAAAGATTTTGAATCGTGCTAAATGGAATAAAATCCTGTAAAAAATAATTTGTTTATTTTCAAATCGTGTTAAATCAAAACCGTGTAAAAACAGAATTGTGTGTAATTGATTTTAATTTTCCTACAATTTCCCGCCAAAATTATAATTCACTTTATAATAATGACTAAATTAACAAAAAAAGCACTCAAAATCTCTAATCTGTTGCTCAGTTTAATGTCAAAGCCAAATCAAATACATATCTGGCTGGCTGGCTGGAGTTGGTGGATTTATTAAACTCATTATGCGACTACAAAACAAACTTTTTTTCTGTTTGGCCCCAAAAACTCTTAATGGATTAAAGAGTTTTTGCTCTTTAATACGGTATGTGAGCAGGCGCAATGTTGGCTACTGTTTGGGAGCAAGCAACAATATGGGGAGAACAAAGAAGGAGAATAAAAAACGAGCTGTGAAAACAGTAGCCGAACAGAAAAAAGGTGGTTGAGTATTTTTTGTTTTTTTTTTTGCTAAAAGACTGACTCCAAACTGTATGCAACGCATAACAAAAGCGAAAAACAAAAACTATTAAGAGGTTGGTATTCTTTTTGCTTTTGAGGAAGCTTTAAATGTGGATACCACAGATACACTCTCACAGTAGCGAAGCATGGACCCAAATATTAAAACAGCAGCTACACGAAAAAAGTAAAAAAGAGCCCCACTATCGAACAATAAAAAAACCTTATCAAGAGGCGGCAGTTAAAGCTTTTTATACGACTCACTACTCTTCTTTGTTGTTTTCTCTCACAATGTGGTTTTTGCTTTTTGTTGTGTTTTTTGTGGCAGGTTTTGTATTGCAAAAGAAAAACTAGAGAAAAAATCCAACAGTAGCAAAAGCCATCGAGGCATTTCAATATTTTTTTCAATTCATACTCAGCATTCATGTACGGAATTCTTGCGAGTTGGCAGCAACTTTTTTTGTCTGTGCCTTTTGCCAATTGCTGCTGCTGTTTGCACAACAAGGCATTCTCGAATAGTGCCACAAAACTTGTGCTCGTTCAATGAACAAAAGAAGTTGAATTAAGAAAACCAAAAAAAAAAAACAACAATTTTAAAACGAAGCAAAAAGTCTACGAAAAACTTTGCAAACTGTGACCAAAAACGCGCGCGCGATTTTTATTAAATGTTTTAATGTGTTGCAAGTGTTTTCGGTTTACTGTGCGTGGTGCAAGTCCATCATCCTCTTAAGTCTTCTTAACTTATTGTTGATTCTCAGATGGCAGTTTTTTTCATACACAAGTCTTAAAAATCCTGTGCATTCAAAAACTCATTCGATCCTCTTTTTCCACAAAACAACTTTTAAAGATCATTCCAATCGATCGGGTTTAGGTTTGAATGTAAAATAAATTGCTAACAATAAATGTCAGCAATTCAGAGTGGCTGAAAAAAAAGTATGCAAAAAAGCGAAAAAGCCGGTCATAATTACAACAATCTTACAGTAAAACGTGAAATTAGCGTGATGGTTTCAATTACAGTTTAAAGCAAAATTAAAGAAATAAAAAATAAATTGTGATAAAGTTAAAGTGTTATTGTTATTGTGAATGAATGATTGATGAAAAGGAAGGTCTGCAAAAAATCATTCAAGTCACAAAACAAAAAATATCAGATAAAAAGAAAACGAGCAATGAAAGTGAATTTCTAAAATAATAAAACACGAAATACATAAATAAAATTAAAAAAAAAAATAGTCAAAATATTTTAAGAAAAAAGCCCATTCTTTAAAAAAAAGTTAAAAATACAAAGTTCTTCAATAAATCAAACATTAAGCATAATTTTTAAATGATTATGCATGGTACTTGGTATAAAGGACCACAATTGGCACATCCACACTCTCATACCGAGTATCATCATCAATTTCGTTCATATCCTTCCTTTGTTGTTACGCCCTACCACGACGCCCCCTCAGCATCCGCATCTTCATCATCGGTAGCATCAGCGGCCGCTGCAGCTGCTTTAACAAATACAACAGCCCCAAGTGCACCGAGTGCCCCGATTTTAGTTGAGGGTTCCTTTACCGCTACGGGTATACATTCATCCAATAGTTTGACTGTCTTAAGTCCAACCATTAAAATCGAACAAAATTATAGTGATCACCACCACCAGCATCATTCGCAACAGCCAACGCAATCGTTAAATGGTGTCGAGGATTATGCTCTCAATGGTTTGGAATGTTCTATCGTAGATAGCACTACTTTTAAGGTGAGTATGGGACAAAAAACTATAAAAAACTATATTGAATGGGAGTGAATAAAAAACTATTTTGAATGAGAGCAGGGATACTGAAATTCATTTTATCCTTATCTTTATCCAATTGAAGTTAGCTGGCATACATATAATAAATTTGATCAAATGCATATAACTCCTCCAAAATGATAAAACAAAAAAAAACTAATTCTTTCATTTGGGTGTCGCGGTAGCCTAGTAAATAGTGTGATACTAACGATCCGGCGTTGTGAGTTCGATTCCCAACAAATACTCTGTTATTTTGCAATACAAGTCGGCAGGAGGTTTCTGGTCTTGTATTGTTTTGCTTGCATATAATCAGGTGAACAGGTTAGATCGTCTTCTAGCAAGATCAAAATTCAGGTAAGACAATACTTACAGTCTGTGCCGAGAATAATGAGACACTATGTATAAATATCCAGCTCAATGAGGTAAACTTAGGCATCGTATTATGTTATTAGCAATTACTAATATATATAGAAGAAGGTCGCCAGTTTGAAATCTCTACAATCGAGGGTAAAAGACTAATGACAGCACGAGGCTCTAATGAAAGCAAGGAAGTCGTAAATTACAAGTTGGATACCAAAAATCAAGGCACTCATAAAGTTAAAATAAAAAAAATCTGTAATCTTTCATCATTTTGTTATTTTTTTTTTAAGTGGGGTGGGTGTCAATGGGCTCATCCGCAATACCGCGAATTTTTATCTCTAAGACCGTGATATGTAGATACATATAATTTTCAACAAATTAATATATTTCAACTTTTAAAGTAATAATTAATTCTAAAAGCATGTTTTTTATATAATTTTATTTTATTTGCGCTTATTTTAGAAATTGAATTAATAAGTTTTCAGACTTCAATTCATTATTATAAAGAGATAAAGAATAATTTTATATTAACAAAATATAATGCATTTTCTGGATCGCTGCATCCTTTCTCTTATCTATCTATACCAGTGGTCGGCAAATTGTCGATCGACTTGTCGATCTTCAAGCTTTTTTTAGTCGATCAAAAAATATAACCAAAATTAAACATACAGAAAATGAAAATATTCGAATTATAAATTATAAATTATAAATTATAAATAACAAATTAACTGAACTCTAAAAGAGATTAAAAGCCCAGCAAATAATACTTTCAAGACAGTAAAATAATAATAAAACAGTTACTGTTAGATAACTTCGTGTTTGTAAAATGTTGTCTATAAAGGAAAAAAGCTTTTGAAGATGGTGAATATATAAAAGGGGTAGTTTTATATGCTGCCGAAGCGTTAATTGCAAATTTTAAACAATCAAATAATTTCAATAATAATTCAATTCCTTTTTGGGCTAAAACTATTACTCGCAGGGTAGTAGCTGTATCCTATAACGGCCAATGACGTAATGGACCAGTTAAAATACGATATTGACTTTTTTTGCAATGAATAAATAAATATTTGAATTTTTATAGTTTAATTTTGATAACAACATTAAGATGATTTATGATTTTAAAAAATAATTTTAAAAAATTGAATTATGATTTTAAATTGTACCAAATAGGCAACAAATGTACCAACATTTGGCATTAAGTAAAAAAACCAAACAAAACATACTACAGTACGTCGAAATTAAAACTGGACAAATCAACGCTGCTATACTAGGGGGTTTTAAGTAATGATATTTGACTTTAATTCTTTGAATTTCATTTTTCGTGTTGCTAATTTACTAACAATTATTTTTCCAAAGTAAGCTGGATACTATTTTATGTCCAGGTGGAAATTGTAGTTATTCTGAAGAATAATTAAAGAGTCCAAAAAAAGGCACGAAAAAAAACTTAGGATTTCTCACTAGAAAAAATGGAAAATCACATCAATCAAATACTGATTGGGGCGTTCCAAAAATGTTCAAACGCTGTAATTCAGCAAAAAGGCTTTGCAACTAAATTACCTATTACGGGTTTTTATACATAAAAGGGTTATTAAAGTAGAAAATAAAAATCCTGAACATAAATCAAGAAGGTAAAAAAAGTAAAAAAATCGTTATGATCTTTCAAAATTCGTCAAAAAAAATCGGACAATTGAAAATATATTTTTGTTTATAATTTTGTTAAAAAATTATCAAACGAATACATAAGAAGTCATGCTTAAACGCAGCTTAGACATATTCAATGATTAGTAAATTCGGAATATTTTCTTAAATTAAATCGTATATCCATACATAAGTATGTGTTTATAAAAGGATAAAAAAATTATATTAAGTTTTTTAAATATTTCTGTTAGTTATGTTATTGTAACGATTTTATACACAGAGCCAAAACTGCCTAAAAAAATCAATAAGATTTTCTCTACACGCAAAGAAAAACCATGATTATGGTATTGTCACAGGAACCACATTATGTTCTCTGTAACAATATATGGTTGCAATGAACACATTTTAGTTGGTTGTAATATTACTTTGGTCCCCGTAAAAAAGTTTTGTTTAAAATTTTATCATTAAATGGTTACTACGTACAAAAAATTCAACATGGTTGGTTTTAACTATTTAATGTTTAATCCACAACCAAAGTTTTTTTCGTAGGTAACCAAAAGATTTTTAAACATGAAAATTATTTGTTTGTTTATGTCATCGGAGTTTATTGGCTTGTGCTTTAAAAAAATAATAAAAAATGTATAAACAACTGTTTCGGGAATTCAATTTAAAATTAAATATTTAATTATTTCTTTTTCGCTGTTGAATTGAGAGCGTAGCAACCATCTTCTCTGGATACCTGAAATTCAAGTCCTCTCGGTGTGAGACTGTAATTTATTTTGAATTTTTAGACCAGAATAATTCTTAAAACCTCGAAATCATGAAAATCAACAGGGATAATATTACTGATGATGAAATGTTCGCAAATACAAAACGAATTTGGTGTAATTTACCAGGTGACATTAATAGTGCAGATTTCTATACCTGAGCTGAAGAAGCTAATGAGGATACAAACTCAACCGTTGAGACCAGCGTTGATGTTGCTCACAGTTTACAAGAATGCTTTCGGAGACAAGAAAGACTTCACTTTGTACTGGAAAGACTACATGAAAAACGTGTGGGCTGAATTGGAAAAGAAATCGCCCGAAATTGATATCTTCAAGAACAATTCTCTACTGGTAAATCCATGAACTGCGAAGGTATGGGCCATTTTCGAATGCCGTTAAATCGATGGCCAAAATGTTCCCTCCGTTAAATCCTTTAATCACGGTTTGGAAGAAGAAAAATGCAAATTAAATTTTTTTATCCATGTATCAATAAAATCATCTATTTTTTTTATATAAAATCATTAATAAAAAAATAATAAATAATTTTGTATCTTAAAATGTAAAAAACTGTCATATCCATTTCATATTTTTTAACCATACTATAATCATTAATTTAACCATAATATTATAATGTTCAACAATAACATGGTTTCACTACAACCTTAATATGTTGCTCTTAGATTATGTTTACCTCAACCATGTTTTCTCTTTTCGTGTATGAAATATTTTTAGCCTAAGGGTATGCCAGCAGAAAGAAAAGAAGAAATATCCAAAGGGATTCCTTATTGTTTTCATCTGGGAAATCTTTTTAATTTTATCAAGAACCGAATCCCATTAAACCAATAAGAAAACTTGTGATTCACATTTTTTTTACTCATTTTTGACACAAAAAAAACAATCCATAGAGAAAAACTTTTTGATTCTATTAGGATTTCTTCTGAATTGTATAATTGATTTTTTCAAAAAGTTTTTCTAATTGATTCAAGAAGAAAACCTTTTTGAAAAAAAAAAAAAAACAGAAATATATCTAATAAAAACCCTGAGTTTATTTCTTTACTTTTTCAAAAAGAGTTTGTTACCTTATTAAAATAATAAGACTTCCTTCTTGAAAAAAACCATAGAGATATCATAGAAATTTTGTCGAATTTCCGTTTTTCGATTTTCGCAAACATAATCAGCAAAGTTACTTTTCACTGTTTAAATAGCTCAGGAGTTTGAAGGGTATGATTCATTATATTGATATTATATTTTGGTGTCATCAATACTGTCAGCACTAGAAGCCAACGAGAAACATCATATTAAAACAATCGCATACATAATTCTAATAATTTTTGCAAAAAAAACCGACTTCAAAACAGATAGAAGGGCACCAATTATAAACTAAAAATGTAAGAAGTAATCTGTAAGAATTAGATTTAAACCAAATAATATATGCGCCAAAATTAGCGGAAAAAAGTAAAGACTATGTGAATGTCAAGCATCTACCTATTACTGTTCAAAATTTCAGCTATTTTCACCAGCATCCGTCTTTTATGGGGACACCACTCAAGATCAAATAACATCACCTATTGGGACACCCTTTCATTTACAATTTTAAATGTTGTTATAGAGGACTTGGCCACAAAGATTCTTTGTAAGTTTCAACTATCTGTATATAACGGTTAAAAAGTTTAACCATATATCAAATTACATGTACTATTGGGACACCCTTTACTTTATAATTCCAAATATTTATACTTGATATCATACCAGAGAAAGTAGTTGATATTCTGCCTAAATTTCAAGTATTTGTGTTTAACGTTTTAAAAGATAGGGCTATATAGACCAAATTACATAATTTATGGGGACACCCTTTAGTTTCGAAATTCAAATTGTATACTTGCTATAGTGGTTCCTTGTAAATTTCAGCTGTCTGTCTATAACAGTTCAAAAGTTTGGCCACATACATAGAATTACATTAACTATTGGGACACTCTTTTCTTTCCAAATACAAATTTTATACTTTTTCTTATAGCGGACTTAGCAATACAGGTTCCTTGTAAATTTCAGCGGTCTGTGTACAACTGTTCAAAAGTATGGCCATATACATCAAATTAAATGAACTATTGGAGCACCCTTTAATTTAAAATTTCGAATATTTATACATTTTATTATAACGGTCATAGTAATAGACATTCTGTAAAATTTTCAAGGTTTTGTCTGTAACGGTTCAAAAGATAGGCTCAAATAGGTCAAATTACGTCACCTATGGGGCCACCCTTTAAATGTTAAATTTATTTTTTTTGTTAATTTCTGCTGTTGGGAGCTATACCAACACGCAATTTTTTTAAATTTTAATTTGGTGCCCCTTACGGTTCTTAATACACGTAAAAAACATGTATGTTGTATGGGGACACCCTTTAATTTTTAATATAATGAACTGATTTTAAAATGGGACCAACCTGAAAGCATAACCTTTCAAATAAAGAAAAATTTTAAAATCGGTTCAGAAATGGCTGAGTTCTGCGGTTACATTTATAAAAAAAGCAACATTCAGACGAATTGATAACCTCCTTCTTTTTTGAAGTCGGTTAAAAAGCACACAACAATCCCAATTTAAGTAATCTTCTTTTTGACTTTATTTACCGCAATTTTTGAATGTCGTTGAATTAGTTACATATTTTTTGAGACTGTTTGATAGGTATCATCTGTTGCAAGTCTTTTTGGTATAAGAACCACAATTCCAAGGATTGAGAATTACACTTAATAACAGGCAATTTTAAAATGATATTAAGTAGCTTCGTTACTCATTATTTCTTTCTCTGTCATAACTGCTTCATGTCTTGTTTATAACATCTTTAAAATATGTATTAGCGATTGGTCTACTTTCAACAACTCCAAAAATTGTGTTCTCTAAAAATAGGTACATTTTTGGCATTGTCTAAAATCGTCACTTTTTAATAAAAATATCGCCAAATCAAAATTTTGCAAATTTTTGGACGAAAATCGTCAAAATAGTCATATTTTAAGGCCGGAGTACATAAAATCCGTCATACTTTATACGTCGTCCTTTTCAACGTACAAGAATGTTAAAATACAGGTTTTCTTATGAGCGTTGCCACAACCAGTACGTCTCTGTCGACGCAAAGTACGAAAGTTGGGCAACTTCTAACTTTTGACGTACGTTGAGCTGTTTGATAGGTATCAATAGGTTTTCCTTTGTTTGGATTAAATTTCTGTGTCGAGTGGAAGCAAAAATAAAACAAAATAGAACATAATATATTAGTTAAATGGAGAAAAAAGCTTTTCAAGTATTTTCTATCCTGATTTAATATCCGTCAACAAAGTACTAATTGTGTCAACCTCTTCCGTCGGTACTTTAATTACATTTGAATACTCCAAATTAAGTATAACGTATAATTTAAGACAAAATTGTCATATAAAATATGAAAAAAGTATACGTGAAGGCATAAGCTTTTCGTAAAATTAAGAGTTTATTAATCTATATATATCTATACATATAATAAAATAGCAAATCATATCCGCGTATCTGTCTGTCTGCTTTTCATTGACGTTCGCATCACGTAAAAACTACTGGATGGATTTTAACATTTTTTTGAGGAGATACCTAAGTATCCTGGTCCCAATATAGGGTACTTTTTTTCCGCAAAAATATCTTAGAAAGTGGAGAAAAAGCAGTGAAAGTACGCAGTTGAACTAACCGGATATGAATACTTTTTATAAACTTTTTATAAAGTAAAAGAATACATACTGATACGTAGCATACCTTAAGGCAGAACTAAAAACGCCGATATTACCCATGGTTGTCAGATATGGCGATTTCTGCCAAACGTGGCGATTTTTAAACTTATTTGGCGATCAAATTTTCAATTTGGCGACATGGCGACTTTTTGGCCATTTTTAAAATATTTGGCGATATTGTTGGCGATTTTTCGTTGGCTTTTGGCCAACATTAGAAACTGACTTAAGGAATATCAAAATGGATAATAAAGAAATTAAAGTTGTTTTTCATATTTAAATATGATTTTACTTCTGGAAACTAAAAACATATTTAAAAATGTTTTTAATTTCTAAAGATGATTTTAAGCATCTTTCGATTTTAAAATGTTGCTATATTCTATCACGAACAAAATTTCTCGTTTTCAAAATTTTTCATAAATTCTAACATACTTTTGGATACTTATCAACCATAATAGAAAATATTAACTTTTGTTTTAGAAAGATTATAAAAAATATTATGTTCTTTTTAATTATGTGCAACTACATTAGATTTATATTTGATGTGCTGGTAATTCCAATGAATTTTTTACAGTTATTTTTTACATACAAAGGAAGTTTTGAAATAAGGATTAAGTTCATGTTATTCTCTCTAAGTTGAAGGAATATTTTTTACAAATTACGTAATTAATTTCAAAGAAAAACTGGATTTTTTAAAATTTATATGCTGTTAATTACTGTATAGAAAGATCGATTTCAATAAGGAAATCCACCAAAACTTGACTGTGAAAACGTGCTTGAATTGAAATAGGGTATGTGGCACACATCTGTTGATCTTTTGTTATATTTAATAAATTTAATTCCTATAAAACATATTCTAAATAAAAACACTATAACGAATACCATACCTGGGTATGCTCAGGTCTCGATTTATTATAATAACCACTATTTTTCAATGTTTTAAGTCAAAATTTTACCTTTTTCGCGTCTACTAATCCTTGTAAATAAAAAACAAAATACTTATATATTTTGGTGACTTTTTTTCTATTTTTGGCGAATTTTAGATATTTCGATTAAATTTATTTTTTGTGATTTGTAAAAAATATTTTCGAAATTAAAAAATATTGTATATATTAGAGAAAAATTTTAACAAAAACCCGTTTTGTCGATTTTGGCGATTTTTCACTTCGATTTTGGCAAATTAGGTGAAAATAAATCTGACAACCCTGGTATTACCACATAGCACTAAATCGTGGGCGAAGTAAAATAATTATAAATTGGCTATGCTAGCTTCAAACTAATTCGCCAAAAGCACACCAGAAGCGCTTGCGAAGCTTTACTATCGCACTAACCATCTGCCTTATCTACTACTATCCCTTTCTAAAGGAAGTAACACAGCTAATATAGGCATGAAATGCCTGAGTGTTACTTCTCTTAAAAAAAAACCAAAGTCGTAAGGGTCTTTGGTGAGGATTGCTTTCAAAGCAAAATCGAACGAAATATTGAAGGACGCTGACAAAGTGGCGGGCACAGCTTGTAAAATATATATTTGTCTGAGATTCTGATTTGTTTTCCACTTTCTATGCAATGAAATACCAAAAATAATCATAAAGAATATAGCATTAACATAGTGAATAAATGAAATTTATTTTTTATATACGCAATAAATAAAAACAAATTGGAATATATTTATATGCGATGTTTTAAGCAAATATCGATTTTCGGGTAAAATTTTAATTCAAAGGCAAAATTAAGCGATTTCTCTTCTTTTTAGCCGACTTCAAAAAAAAAGAAGGAGGTTATCAATTCGTCTGAATGTTGCTGTTTTTCTATGTACATGTATGTATGTTATAGACAAACACTTGAAAATTAGGCAGAATGTCTACTACAATAACAAGTATAAATATTTAGAATTATAAATTAAACGGTGCCCCAAATAGTTCATGTAATTTGAACTCAATTCAAATTTACAAATAATCTTTGTGGTCAAGGGAATATAGTAATAGTAATGTCCACAATAAATAGTAGAATAAAACTTATATGTAGCTGACGTAATTTGACCTTTATGGCCTTGTGTTTTGAATCCTTATATATAGAGACTTGGTTTTTACACAGAGCGTATATTGTCCGCTATAAGAATTATAAAATTTGAAATGAATACTTAATAAAATTTGATGTATGTAAGTCTTATCTTTTGAGCCGTTTTAGGTAGACAACCGAAATTTACACATAATGTGTATTGCTACGGTCGCTATTAAAGCTATAAATTTTTAAAATGAAAAACTGAAAGTTGTGGTTAAAGATAAGTGGTGTTATGTCATGAATGTATATGACCTTCTATTATGATCCATTATAGATATACACTTGACATTTATGCAGATAGTGTATTGCTCTATCTGCTATAACAAAAAGTATAAACAATTAAAAATAATAATTAAAATAAATAAAAGGGTATCCCCATAGGTGTTATAATTTCATGTATAAGGTCTATTCTGTCAAACCGTAATATAAAGATAGTTGATATTTGCGTCTAATATGTATTGCTGTGACCTCTAACAAAAAGTATATATATGTAGTTGATCAAATTTGATGTATATCGCCTTATATTTTAAACCTTTATAGGTAGACACTTGAGATTCTAATAAAAGTTGTTATACTATGTCCAATAATAAGTAAAAATATTTAAAGGTTTCCCCGTAGATATTGTAATTGGATATATGACCTTATCGTTTTAGACAGACACTTGGAATGTATACAGGGTGTTTATTGATAAGACAGCAATAAAAAAAGTATGAAAAATAAAAGTGAAAGGTTATTGATTTTATTTGGCGTATATAAATTTATCTTCTAAGCCATTACATATAGACAACTTGAATTTACACAGTTTGTGAACTGCTAAAACAAGAAGCATAAAATTAAAATTATAAATTACTGGGTGTTCCCATAGGTGATATTATTTGGATAATATACGTCTTATACCGATATTTTATATCGTTATTGATATACACTTGAAATTTAAACAAAGTCTGTATTACTACGAACACAATAAAAAATATAAAAAAATAAAAAGGGTGTGAACCATCACAGACAGACAAAGTCTGTAATAAAGGGTGATCCATTTCGAGGTTCTTTTCTCAATAGCCTTTTTGTGTCATGCTGTCATGTTATTTTTGTTAAGTATTGTTTGGCATTTCATAATGGAAAGATTTACGCCTGAATCGCTTCGCTCTATAGACTCCTGAAATGTTCCAAGAAGATCCGACGTTTTCGAGGAAAATTTTGTTTAGCGATGAGGCCCATTTCTAGCTCAATGGGTATGTAAACAAACAAAATTTCCGCATTTAATAAACATTCTTCATTAAATTTGAATTTTTTGTTTTTTTTCTTAAAAAAAAATAGGGAACCTCGAAAGGTACCACCACTTACTATACCCTGAATAAAAAATTAAAAATAAATTGAAAATAACATAGTATGTGTATGAAATTAAGTGATGTGCTGGATTTCTCTATTACTGCATTATAGTGGCACGTCTAGATCTTCATGAATGTGTGACTTTCAAAATTTGATTTTGTTTTATTTAAACCGAAGTACTAAGGTACCTCCAAGAAAATATTATTGAAAGTCACCCAGTAAGTTTTATGTGATGGGAGCTCAGACACACAGAAAAATTTCTAAAACTTGGTGTTTTGTATTCTATAGCGCCAAAATTTTCAACAAAAGCTTCACATACAGATACGGTCCTGTACAGTTTAAACAATTACAATGAAAACAATTAAAATTAAAACACGTAAGCGTGCTATATTCGGAAATCATTGAGGAACGAAGGGGGTCGAAATGGGACCCATTAAGTTAGTGGTCTGCTTCCTACAGGAAATTAAATAAAGGATTAAAACTTAAAAAAGCGAACCCTTTATTGACACACCCCCACTACCCCTTGTTGACCGTTGAGCGCTGCTAAGTAGCATTAGTTTTATAAAATGGTCTGTTATGTGTGACCATAATAGAAGCAAAAAAGGCATAAAAACCCGAAGAAAACGAATCTAATATTGCCCTACTACTAGAAGAGGAAGCCTCTACTCCACACACTGGCTTCTATTGGTCCACGCTGAAATCATTGGTACTACAACGGTCAGAGATAAGAAAAAAAAATAAAAGCGACAAAACCGAAGAAAAACGAACTTAATATTAACCTCAAACAACCAGCTCTTACTGAAAAGGGCGCATCTGCAATCCATATTGCTGGTACTGCCTGTCGTCTTATATACCTGCTGTGGCAAAGCCCTGAGGAGTACTACAAAACTTCGATATACTCGGGCAGGCAAAAAATAAGCTTTATTATATTTTATTTTTCGTAGATGTGGCGACGGCTTTTATTCCATAAAAATCGTCTTAATTATCATCGTTTCTATGATATAGACTATTTTATAGTTCAAACCCACCCCTACACTCATATACCCATTTTATTTCCGCCAGATTCCGCCTGCGTGCCCCAGAACAATTTTTTGACCAAAGAACAGATATTTGTGCAAAATTTATGAATACAAAAGTTTTATAAAAAATATCTGCTCATCTTTACAACGTTGCTTTTTTAATTAATTTTTTCGTTGAGAAATGCCTCACTTGGAAGTAACAACTAATTAAAAAAAAAGAACAATAAATTTGAATTAATTTTCACATCTTGACAGTTTTTGCATTGTATGGGAGACTCATCCTTCTTGCATGGGTTTCAAACAGGTAATGCCAGCGACTGTAGCTGCTAAGTCGCATAGTTTCATTTTTGGAATCCGTACTTATACAGCCTTTTTCTTCTGATCTACTGATTGCCAGATTGCCCTTGTATTCAAACCAGTCACAGTTCATAGAATCCACCACTGATACTATGCCGAGACGCCCAGCCGCAATGTATTTCAATTACACTAACATGAAGCATTACCCATTTGCTTTGCAATACAGTCCCAACTGAGTTACTAAGGGTTTTAAATATACCTGCACCCATTTAAGGTTAAACATTTATTTTCCGCCATCGAATTCAATGATGCCCGGCATTCCAGGATAGGATTCGATGT
Source organism: Phasia obesa (assembly GCA_949628195.1). Lineage (NCBI taxonomy): Eukaryota > Metazoa > Arthropoda > Insecta > Diptera > Tachinidae > Phasia > Phasia obesa. The sequence goes on from OX451215.1 coordinate 158,769,541, forward strand.
TTGAAATACTCTTTTGAAGGACATAAATTCGGTACAGAAACATAGATCCCAAATATTTCTGTCTGTAAGTTATTCATTTCAGAGTCTGAAAAACATTTTCACTTCCAACTAGCTATCTCCGGTGCGCTGCGCTACAGCCATCCACAAAAAATAAAATAAATACTTGGAAGAATAGTATAGCTAACCTTTAACTCGAAAACTTGCCCTATTCTCACGACAAAACTGTTTCAGTTTATATGCAAGATATGATACCCACTGTTCCCATCGAATCCGTTTTTAGCTGGACTATGTGTAATAACACGATAATAATATTTCACTTTTTATGGGAGGTACCACTCCCACTATCCTCATCCAGTCTGTTCTTTGATAGATTATGCACATTAGTACGAGGCTTACTTGTGCAAAGTAAGACTCTACAAAGTGTAGTTCTCTAGGTGCACAATAATAATTTTGCAATTTGTGTGGGAGGTAGGCCCCACTGTCCCAATCCATTCTTTATTTTGCTACACTTGTTACTATATTATATACATATACGATTATAATTTTTAACTTTGTATTCCAAAACAGCCTGTGTTTCGCTAAACTATGGATATTAATAGGGGGGTTACTGGTGCAAAATTTCAAAGATCTACTTGTTATAATCCAGGAATATTATTCTTGATTCGTAGAACGCTAGCAGGGGGTGATGGGTAGCTTTATCTAAAGGTAATACGTAAAAGTCTTAAAATTCGATGTGGATTACTTTTAAAGCAAAATCGAACAAAATATTGTCAGGTCGCACCCAACGTATGTGGGCACAGCTGGTTAAGTTATAAAATACGAAAACTGAGCATATACAGGTGTGTTCGAAAAAATAGAGCCACCTTTTTTTACTACTTATTTCGAAAAAGAAAAAACATACTAAATCTCCATATCAAATTTTAAGGTTTTTATGTTTGTGTGACCGAACATCTGACCAATTAAATCTCTATAGACCACAGGTGATCTTTATTAGTTGCATGTTTTCCCTTAAGAGCTAATTTAACTATTCGCCTCAAGTTCTCAATGGGTTTAAGACTGGCAACTGAGAAGGCCAGCTTAAAGCATCAACCCCTTTTTTTTCAAACCAATATTTTGCCCACTTCGATGTCTGTTTCGGGTCATTGTCTTGCTGAAACACAAATTAAAAAGGCATTTTCCATTCTGCGTAAGGCATCACATAAGTGTTAAGCAGGGCCTATCGACCCGTTTATTAGGCCCTGCTCCATATTTCCGTCTTTATAGTGTATTGAAGAATAGATTTAGGAGATTTGGTGTTTGGTGGTCTTTCTACACAGTGGTTGCTACTGTCAGAGTTAAAATAAATTTATTTTTGATTCGTCAGACCACAATTTCTTCAAGAGAATTAAGGGAAGTAAAATGAAGAAAGGGACACTGGCTCTATTTAATGGAAGTGGACCTATGTACGGTTGGAATAAAATAGAGGATGCTATTTTTAACACAAATAGGCTTAACAGTTATGTGATGCCTTACGCAGAATGGAAAATGCCGTTTCCATTTTTTGTTTCAGCAAGACAAAAGATTGGTTTGCAAAAAAATGGGGTGGATGTTTTAAGTTGGCCTGCTCACTTGCCATTGAGAACATGTAGCGAATAGTTAATTTAGCTCTTAAGAGAAAACATGCAACTAATAGAGATCACCTGTGGGCATTCGTAAAAGGAGCATGGGGTAATATTCCGATTGAGACATGCCAAACACTTATTGACCCTATGCCAAAACGGTGCTCAGCCGTTACCAAAAATAAATTATATTCCACTAAGTACTGAGTCATTTGAAAATAATTAATTTTACTCATCTTTTGGAATTTTCCGGCTTTTAGATAATTAAAGTGGGGGGCTCTATTTTTTTGCACACGTAAAATGCTGAATTTCTAATGTTTTTACGTATTTATTTCATTTTAAGTTTTTTATCAAAACCAGTCTATAGTAATTTAATTGGTCAGTTGTTCGGCCACTCAAAAATAAAAACCTTAAAATTTGTTATGAAGATTTAGTATGTTTTTTTTCTTTTTCGAAATATGTAGTAAAAGGTGGCTCACCACGGTCGGTAGGTACAAGGCAGATTTTTTTCAGTTCAAAACGCCAATACATTTTTATTTTAACCACTTTGTCTAGCTGGGGGTTTTCGCTTTTAACCTAATTCCAAGAATTTAACTCAAAAATGACGATCTTAATATATATGGAAGTAAATCGATATTTTTAAACAATCGACATTTTTTTTATTTTATTGTATGATAAAGAACATTGATTGGATTATCCTGGTTATCCTAATTGAATTTTTCAACCGAATATCGGGATTAAGAAAGAACATAATATGTTATCGTAGACTTGAAATTATTATAGGTAAAATATAATATTATAAAAATAGTTCGCAACAAATAATAGTTTTTAGTTGCTAATTATTAATATTTTTATATGTGGAAATGTATAATAAATTATTATTATATTCCATAGACACGATAATCAATTTATAAAATCAACGCATACCTACATACATACATATTTCCACACCCATGTTTTTTTATTAACATTGTCATTAAATAATTGTAAGTCTACTACTTTGCAAGCTTTACTCTTTGTAATTTTTACTCAATTCGTACATATTTATATTGTAAAAATTATTGTGAATTATTATATCAAAAGATACATCTCTAAGATAAATTGACATTACAAAAAATTAACAATTCCCTATCGTACTTAAAAACTTAATCGTTTCAATTAAAAACAACCATTAGCTGTTCCCAACTAATCAGTCTTACTTTATTATGCAACTCTGCTTGTAATCAATAAACTGCATTTATTTATTTATTTTTTTTTTGTTTTTTTTTTGGGTTGTGCGTGCTTTTTAATATTTGCCGCAATAACTGTTTATCACAATTATTAATTAAAAAATAAAATAACATAAAAATTAATTTAAATTTATATAGACGAGCCGTATGAACAGCCAAATACCAACAAAAAATAATTTTAAATTAATTTCAAATCAACGTTGAATGCAACAAATAACAAGCGAAACACATCCATACAAACCATGTTAATACTAAAGCAAACAGCTAATAAAAATCAAAAAAAAAAAACATTAATTTAGCAACCAAAAATCCAAAATAAATACAACATGAATCGTTAATTCGTTAACGAATCAAAATGACACATAGAAACCGCATTCTTTCTTAAGTGTGTGTGATTATGCGGATGTGTTTGTGCAGAAAAAATGGGCGTTATCATACCAATTTAAATTATAGCCACAGTTATAGCAACAACAAGTACCAAACACATTTTTGTTTTTCTTTTTTCATCACATTAAAACACAAAAAACAACAAATAGTTGAAATTCACAAAAAATGGTAGTTAGTTTTCAGTTAGCACGCCCACTACTCCAAATAAATGAACTTTTGGTGAGTAAAACAAAAGAACAACTACAAAAATTGTCATTTCTCTTAAAATATTTTTTCTGAATTTTTTAAGAGCAGCTATAAAACGTTTAAGAGGAAACTTAGAGAAGCACTCATTTAGAGTGTATTTTTTAAAATATTTGACAAAAGCTTTTTCTAATATACAACAAGCTTTTTATAAATTTAAAGCGTAAGTAATGCAGGAAGTAAAAAAAAGGATTGTGTCCTGGCTAGTATTCCAGAAAAAGGATTTGAAGATTCATACATTAACAGGGTGACTATAAACAATTTTCTTTTTGTGCAATAGGTCTGTAGTACATACAGCAGGCATGATAAATCACATTCCCAAAATTGTAACGATTTAAAAATTATTTCTTGACCTTCATTATACTGAAAAGTGTAATTTTTTAAATATACCTGTATTTTTTATTACAAAAACAAAAAAAGTAATTACGTATTTACATATAAAAAATTATACGTATTTCCATATGTACAGACAAATAGCGGTCAGACAAATAGCACCAAGCCTAAGAAAATATATCTCCGATACATAGGTATTTTCCTATATGTTAAATTGATATATTTCAAAATTTGTCATATAACTACCTAAAATAATTAATTTTATTTTTACTAATTATTTCATTTTGAAATTTATACTTTATTTAAAAAAACTTGAAAAACAATTAGTGAAAAAAAATAGCACCTCACTTTCATTTGTACCAATATTAAACACTAAATTAAGAACAAATTAAAAAGAATTATAAATGATGCATTTATTACATTGAGCATGATTTTTAGGGTTCCGTACACAAAGTGTAAAAACGTAACCCTATTGTTTTCGCTACAATGTCTGTCCGTCTGTCTGTCTTTCAGCGCCTTTTATCTCTGGAACCGTAATAGGTAGACTCTTGAAATTTTCACAGATGATGTATAGCTGTTGCCGCTATAGCAACAAATACTAAAACGTATAGGGTGTTCCAATAGAGAGGTGTTATTCACGAAAATGTGTTTATTTCTTGAAGGGATACACTTGAAATTTACAAACAGTAATTAAAACTTAGTTCACTATATTAACAAGTATAAAAAAAAATAAAACTAAAAATTAAAGGGTGTTCCGATAGTGGTGTGATTTCCATTTATAAGGCATAAGTTTTGAACCATAATAGGTAGACTCTGAAATTTTCACAGAAGGTGTATAGCGGTGGCCGCTATTGCAACAAATATTAAAATTTATAGGGTGTTCCGATAGAGAGGGGTTTATTCAGAAATATGTGTTTATTTCTTGAGCTGTAGGAGGCATACGCTAAAAATATTTAAGCAGTAATTAAAACTTAGTTCGCTATATAAACATGTATAAAAAAATAAACCTAAAAATTAAACGGTGTTCCGATAGTAGTGTGATTTGCATGTATAAGACCTAAGTTTTGAGCCATAATAGGTAGGCGCTTGAAAATTTTACCAAAGGTGTATAACTATGGTCGCTATAGCAACAGATGTTAAAACATATGGGGTGTTCTGATAGAGAGGTATTATTTACGAATATGTGTTTATTTCTTGAACTGTAGGAGACATACACTAAAAATTTACAAACAGTAATTAAAACTTAGTTCGCTTTATAAACAAGTCTAAAAAAATAAACCTAAAAATTAAAGGGTGTTCCGATAGTGGCGTGCTTTGTAAGTGTAAGGCCTATGTTTTGAACCATAATAAGTAGACTCTTGAAAATTTTACCAAAAGTGTATAACCACTATAGCAAAAAATACTAAAACGTAGGGTTTTCCAAAAGTAACGTGTTATTTACGTTTATGTCTTTTTTTGAGCAGTAAGAGGCAACCAATTACAATTTGCAGACAGTAATTAAAACTATATTTGTTTTATAAACAAGTATAGAAAATTGAACTTCAATATTAAAGGGTGTTCCAATAGTGACATGATTTGCATGTATATAGCCTTAGTTTTGAATGAATAGGTGGAATCTTGAAATTTTTACAGGAGGTGTATAACTATGGCCACTATGACAAATAGTACAAATTAAAGGGTTTTCTGCCAGTGACGTGATTTGCATGTATAAATTCTTATTTCTTGAACCGTAACAGGTAAACTCTTGAAATTTTGTACAGAAGATGTGTTGCCACGGCCGATATTACAATTACTAAAAATTCCGAAAGTGACATGTTTTTCACTTATAGTGACTTATTTTTTAATTGTAATAAATAGACTCTTAATATATTTATAGAAGGGAAATTGCCATGGCCACTATAAGGAATAATAAAATTAAAGGGTGTTCCGACAGTGACATGATTTTATAAACCGTAATAGATACCCTCTTGAAATGTTTACAGTAGATGTGTTACTTCGGCCGCTATAACAAATACTTAAAATTGAAGTGTGTCCATTAGTGACGTGTTTTTCACGAATATTACCTTATTTTTTCAACCGCAATAGGCGGGCTCCTGATATTTTATTAGAAAGTGTATTACCATGGCCGCTATAAAATCAATTACATACTAAAATTTAAAGGGTGTTCCAATTATGATGCAATTTTCGCGAATATTTTACTTTAATTTTAAAATCTAAGGGTGTCCCATAAGACCTAAAGAAATAAACAAATGGAATTTTCAAATTATACTGAACATAGTACGGAACCCTACGTGTGTGAGTGTAACTCGCACTTGACAAGTTTAATATATTCTAATTAATACCTTGTTGCACATCCTTTACTTGTAATAAGGTCTGCAAAATTTTGGCATCGAATTTACAAGATTTTGGCATCTTTCCCTTGGAATTTTGTTACAGATTTGCTGGACAGCTGTCCAAAGCGCTTCGTTGTTAGTTGGTTGCATTTGAGACACTCTTTTTTTTATATCTGTCCATAAATTCTTAATTGGTCTGGGCTCTGAGCGCGTCATTCAATCACATTGACTTTATTGTCCTGAAACCACTTTGTCGCAAACTTGCTTGTGTGCATTATCTTGCTGGAAGACCCGCATCAATGGTATTTCTTTAGAAGCATAAGGGAGCATTACTTCCCCAAGTATACTAACATAAATGTTTTTATTGTTTATTTTGTAGGTCCTACACCATAGTAAGAAAAACTACCCAACACCATTACGCTAGATCCACCGTGTTTTATGGTTTCAGTTGTAAGTTTTGGGTTGAATTCTGCGTTTGGGGGTCTTCATGCGTAGGAACGTAATCCCTTGCTTTCAAATAATACAATTCTGGACTCATCTATCATTTATTTTTTCGTTGGAATGAAACTACAGTTTGTCGTTGGTGCTATTTTTTTGACAGGTACTGTATATGTACACATGCTTAGGATTTTACATGGTTTTGATTTAACACGGTTTGAAACAGTGTTGGGATTTGTGGTACAATTTGTACCAAATTTGGTACAATCGACACATCAGTGGTACACTTAATGCTTTTTTGTTACAATTTCATATAAAATTTATTCTATAAATTTTTTTATTTAATCAAAATTTTTTTTTTACATTTCTAAATTCATAGTTCTCCACCCCTGTCCAAATTGCAGCATTCTTGATTTATGTTCAGGATTTTTATTATTTACTCGGCTAAACCTATTATGTATAAGTGTTATGTAATTTAAACAGGTTCGGGCATTATTCGGATGACGCATTTTTTCATCATTTCTGTTGAGAAATCGTAAGGTCTTTTTATTCTTCCTAATAGCTCCAGTCATACTTAATCGGACGAAGATCCGGTGACTTTAGAGAATCTTAACATTGCACAGTGTAAAGGGCCATCTGTAAAAGGGTAGTTTGATTGATCCAAAATTTGACATGGACGTAATAGAGGAGTATCTGAGCTTAAGTTTTAAAGTTAGGGATCATTCATTTACCAGTGGTGGCGCTGTGTGGCCTCAAAATTGAGAACCTCGCACCCTCAAACAATTTTACATCGTCTTAAAGATCTATTTAGTATTACAGTAGTACTTTTAGCAAATATAGTTTAATCTTATTTTGGCTCAAGGTCTAAATTAATAAAAAAACTTCCTGCCTTTTGTTTAATGAGAATCAATTTTTATTAATAATTGGTATATTTATTTTCAAAAAGATTCCAATATTTCGACTAACATCGTTAGTCATCATCAGGGATCTGATAAAATAAAAGAAAAAATACTAAGTACACAAATCTTATTAGAACGTTATAAGACAATATTACTTGAAAAATATTAAACAATTATCACAAAACTAAATTCTTACAGCATCCAAACTTCTGTAATCAATCATTTAAACTGAAAATTATTTTGATTTTTTATATTTATTTCTTATTCGTCTGTATATGTGAGCACATTTCTCCGTATCTTGTTTGTAGTTTAATCTCTTCTCAATTGGGACATTTATTATATGTAGCATCTCCAACATGAATCTCTTCATATAATTATTCTCTTCTTGTAGAATTCTCACATTTTTAAAATTCGGCTTATGATTTGTCGTGGTACAGTGGGTAGCAAGTGCTGTTTTTTGTTCTATTGGTTTGTCAATTATTTTTAGGTCCGATCTGTGGGATCTAATTCTTGTCTTAAGTTTAGTTTTTGTAGTGCCAACCTTATTGCATATGTTAGTTTCGTCTCCGTTGCATGGAATTTCATACACCACATAAGATTTTTCTTCTTTTGGTAGCCTAGTTTTTGTCTTGCTGAATAATCTGTTGACAGTATTATTGCTTTTTAAAAGCGAGTTTATAACTATCCTTATCAAATATGTTGGAAAATTGTAGTTTTTCAGAAAACTGTGGTATATAAGATAGGCTCTTATATACATTTGGTGGTTCCTCGTCATGTTTTTTCTTCCTTTCCGCTTGTCTCAGAAGGTCATTTATAGTTCTCTTAGGAAATTCGTTCATTTTCAGCACCTTTGTTATTCGTTCTCTATTAACTGCAAGAAAGTCTTCGTCACTTATAGATAAAACCCGTCGAATAAAATTTGAAGCAGTATTCATTTTGATACGTTTGGGATGTTTTGAATAAAAATTGATCAACCTGCTCGATGATTTTGGCTTTTGGTACCAATCAAATTTAAGTAGATTTCCTTGTGTTATCACTACGGATCCTTTTTTTAATTTTTTTCGTTGTGTTAGCAACTAGATGATTTTCAATTTAAAAACTTCAAAATTACTGCCTGTATTTTTGTGTATTTTAGCCTAAAAAAGGGCCATTATTTTTTTAACAAAATAAATTCTTAAGGATTATATAAAAATTTCATATTTTATACCAAATTTCGTATAAAAGTGATGATCCTAGTAGAATATGGAGGTCGTTCAATTTGATCTATTTTACATCGAAAATTTCATATTAGCCTATATGTTCTCAAATACCAAAGTGATCGGAAAAAGAAGACTACTGTAAAAAAGCTATATATTATCCCAATTATTGCTGAAAGTATATTATACCTATGTAGATATATGTATGTTATTTAATAAAATAAATAGAGAACAAAATTAACTTGTGTAAGCTTTTCATCACACCTTACGTCTGCATTCAGTGATGGCAAAATACCATCCAATTGTAGGACAGTAAGGAAAAATAAAAACGTGGTTTGTTGATGTTTTGTTGAAGCTTTAATATCACACTGTGTAATTTTTTAAGTCATGGCAAAATAACCATATACGGACACCACTACGACATAAAAGACCAAAAAAAAAGAGACCCCTGTCTCCCAGTTTTGCCCAAAGTCCTCCAGGTTTTTTTTATGGGCCCTTAAAGATGTGGGGCCTCGATGTCATTTTTGCAAAAAAATTATCATTTCCTCAAGCCCATATTTTGCAAACCGTTTGAAATTTTGATATACTCTCTGAGGCAAAGTTGTAGCTCTTGTCATAAAGAACAAAACTTGTTAACATATAAAATAAAAAATCTCCATCTTCACGGTCAAAATCGCAAAAACCTTTAAAAAATTCAATTTTTTTACCTTTTTTCCCCTTGTCAGGTCCATAGGTAGCAAACCGTTTAAAATTCAAGGAAACAATCAACTACAAAACCTACAGAACCTAAGATCTCAATAAACAACTTTCTAGAACATATGAACTTCCTAGGAATGATTCTTAACACCGTTTAGGTAGCGCTTAGGTAGCCGCAAAAGTGAAAAACTTTTCTTGAATTTTGAACGGTTTGCTACCTATGGACCTGAACAGGGGAAAAAAGGTAAAAAAATTGAATTTTTTAAAGGTTTTTGCGATTTTGACCTTTAAGATGAAGTTTTTATATGTTAACAATTTTTGTTCTTCATGACAAGAGCTACAACTTTGCCTCAGAGAGTATATCAAAATTCCAAACGGTTTGCAAAATATGAGCTTGAGTAAATGATAATTTTTTTGCAAAAATGACATCGAGGTCCCACATCTTTGAGGGCCCATAAAAAAAACCTGGCGGACTTTGGGCAAAACTGGGAGACAGGGATCTTTTTTTTGGTCTTTTATCGCGTAGTGGTGTCCGTATATGGTTATTTTTTTCCGTGTTGCACTGTGTATTCTGTAATATTATTATATTTGTAGAATTTTATTACTTAAAGAGTATTTTTGGCTTCTCTAAAATTAGGAAAAAGGTTTCCTGATGATCTGGCCTGAGCAACCATTGAAATACATATAGGAATTAGCTCTTATCCCACAACAAATCAATTGCAACGTTATAGGTAATTAGCATAATATTAAATAATTAATATTTAAATTCCCAAACATTTTATTAATAACGTGAATTTTTGTTCTTAAAAATTCTTGTTTTTCACTAATTTTAATAGGTTTTAGAGATAAGGAACCAATCATCTATTTTTACATACGATCAATTTCTTTTTTATACTTTTTTTTCTGGAATCAATCCTCCGTGTAAAAGTAGAATTAAGTTATATGTGTGTACATACATAAGGGTCAATTTGCTCGAAATTTTAGGAAAATTTTCCAAGAAACCACGGTACAGCTTCCGTTTTTTCACGAGAAAATTTTCAATAAAAATTAAAGTATCCACTCGATCAATGATCGCTCCATTAATGGTAGAATTTTAAGTGGATTAATCGTTCGAGCAAGAAAAGTTTCAAACTGCGATTAAATAATAACTCGAACAAGTTATATTCGTTAATCGACTAAAATTAATTTCTATGAATATCTTCAATCTTTTACTGATTTTTTTTTTAATTTTTATCTTCTTCTTTGTTCGTTTAAGACTAATAGTTCGAAATTAGTCTTAAACGTGTTTAGTAAACATACAAAAAAAAAAATAATACATAAATTTTTTTCATAAATCGAATATGACTTTTATTCCAAACATTTCGCATTAAGTTTATGAACATCGTGATAAAAAATATGAACATACTTACTGAGTGTTTTTAAAATGTTTGCTATTTCTATGCTGCTTATTTCAAATCTTCTTAGTAGTGTATAGTTTATCTTAATAGATAGATTGTAAACTGCCCTGTGTCTAAGTATCAGTTAAAGCGCGTTTCGGAATTCCTCTCACTAGGAGGATTTCTCGCGTGTCCATGTATCTAATATATTTATATAAGTGTGTTTGGAGTGCAAAAATAAACAATTAATATTTTCATTTCATGAAAAATGTTATGCTTAAAACGTGTTCGTTACTTTTTCTGCATAAAGACAAAATCATACTATTTATGAAATTATAGCTATGAATCAGTTCATGTTATTTTTTTAATGCAGTGTTACCATATGTGAAAATTTATCATAGTACCTCCTTATTTGGTTGTCTGCAAAAACACCCAGTCTGATAAACTACCGCGCTACTAATCAGTCTAATATACAAAAAATTGAACACTATATTTTTAAATAAAGTTAACTAGAGAACAAATAGAATATTCATGTGTTAATTTCAATGAAAACAGTATCCGTTTTAGCTGGGAATTTTGGGGATAGTTTAAATATTTTTTGGGGAATTTCGGGGATGAAAATTTTAAAATTGTGAATGTGACTCGAAAAAAATCTGGGAACCCTGGTATAGATCTCCGTTGACTCTATCATAAAGAGTTTTTCAGTTTAATTTTATTTTGATAACTGTTATTTACGGTCCCTGGTTGCCACATCATATAGTTTTGGCATAGTTTTGTGAAAATGGAGTTCAATGAATCAATTGCCATCAAGCTTATAGTGATTTTTTACTAATTTTTAACACAAAAAAAAAAAAACAAACCATAAAGAAAAACTTGTTGATTCTATTAGGATTTCTTCTCAATTGTATATAAAAGGAATTTCTTATTAATTGCACTAGGCTCCCTAATGGATTTTTTCAAAAAAGTTTTCCTGATTGATTTTATTAGGTTCCTATATGATCATGTGTAAATCATCTTTTTAATATCCTTAATAAGGATATCTTCTTGATTATATTAGCTTTCTTGTTATTTCGTTTATATAAATCAACATAGAAACTGTTTGTTTTAACATAAAATATACATTTGGTGAAGTGGTTAACTGCGTGCCTACAAAACGATGCACACCTGGTTCGATTCTTGGCAGAGGCCGCAAAAATGTTCACCATAGTTTTTGCAGGTTTTACAAAATTAAGTGGCTTCAACCCTCTCTAGACAATCCATCAATGCTCTTGCTGAACGTGGGATTGAACCAATTGTTTCAAAATGGATCAATGGTATGTTTCAGAGCGTTCCAGAATCCGATGTAGGGTAGTCAGGGGTTGCCCGCAGGGAGGGGTTTTGTCACCTCTTATGTGGAACATAACCGCCTTCTCTGGAAACTGTATTCAATAGGCGTCCATACGGTTGCGTATGCCGACGATCTGGCCCTAATGGTTGGTGGAAAGTTCGTCAATACCATCCATGGTGCGACGATCACGAAATAACTATAAAAGCTAGCAAATCAGATTCTATGCTCTTCACTCAAAGGAGGAAGGGTATAGAAATTATTAGTTTGTCAAGGAAGGTGAATTATCTGGGCCTGATTCTGGATAAAGAACTTACCTGGAAGGAACATATTGAAATGAAGATACGGGAAGCAAAACGGATCATGCATCAGTGTAAGCGAGTTTGTGGCCGCAAGTAGCGTATCTAGCCAAAGGCTGCATACTGGATTGACACAATGATGGTGCGACTAAAAATAACTTACGCTTCTTTGGTTTGGTGGCCAAAAGCCTCTCAGACTACAATTAAGCGCAAGTTATAAGGTGTACAAAAGATTGTTTGTATGAGTATATGTGGCGCAATGCTTTCTGCTTTAACACAGGCAATAGAGGCAGTGTTGGCTTTGCGTAAGAAGAGCGATGACATTTGGCATAGCTTTGGGTCGAACATCGGGTATAACAGCATCCTGGACCGCGTTAAGAGGTTAGGGAAGCTCAAATACCGATCGCACGCATGAGTAGAAGAACCATAGTCAAAAGACTGCATCGGAAACTCATTGCGGATGGCGTTATACACAATGAGGGTATGGAGACCGGACTGACTGTTCCCACAGCGGCTTCGGCTGACTGTTCCCACAGCGGTCTTCGGACTGACTATTTCCACAGCGACTTCGGTTGATTTTTCCCACAGCGGCTTCGGCTGACTGTTCCCACAGCGGTCTTCGGACTGACTGTTCCCACAGCGACGTCGGTTGATTATTCCCACAGCGGCTTCGGCTGACTGTTCCCACAGCGGTCTTCGGACTGACTGTTCCCACAGCGACTTCGGTTGATTGTTCCCACAGTGTCTTTGGCTGACTGTTCCCTAGTGTAAGCAAACTGTGTATTATTGTAGGAATCTAACAATAAGAACCATTGCACGTATTTACGAATCTAGATAAAGTAACCCGAACTAAAACCACCCGAACCTTTTAACTAGCTGTATCCCGAACAGCGTAACGTACCAGTAACCCGAACTAGAATCATCCGAACCTGCGAACTAGTTGTCTCCCGAACCTGCGCACCCGAACTGGCTATTTGAAGAATCAGTCGGTTATCGTAATTTTTTACTCGTATGGTAACAAATTATAATATTTAATAAAGAATATAGATTTGAATTTAAGCCCAGAAAGGGAAAAATAATCTCTTGTATTACTTAAGGTTTGTGGATCCGTAAGTAAAAAACCCTGGAGAAGACTAAGCTACCTCAGCCTAAGACAAAACCACGTTACAACCTAAGAATTAACTTTAAGTTGCTGAAATCCAAAAAAATGGCCCGAATTGCAAACTTTTTTAATTAAATTTTTAATTTTTATTTTTTTTATTTTTATATTATTTATTTTTAACATACAATTTAATTGTTAAAGTCGAGAGGCTGAAGTCAAAAATAAACTTCATAAATTACTTGAGAAACAGTGTATACATTTAGAAGTGTTTGGTCTGTTTCCACAAGGCAAACAATAACATAAAAGTAATTGACACTAACTCATATGTTTCTATAAGAAAAAGACAAAAAGAAAAAAAAAACATTTTTAAACATTTAAAAAAATATAAAAAACTTAAAAAATCGCTGACAACATTAGCTGCAGTCACATTTATTATTTCTACAGTTATTTTTCAGATCCTTTTTTTTTTTTTTGTTTTGCTCCCGCGTGTGTGGTGTGTGTCTGCGTGTTTTTTTCCTCAGTCTTCTTACCAATAAAAATGTATGTTAGAAGTACAATTTTCGCTTTTCTTTTGGATTTTTTTATTTCTTTTATATTTTTGTAATTGTGTTTGTGTAATTTTTTCTTCTTCTTATATTTCACTTGTGTTGTGTGAGTGAGTTCCGAGTGTGTCTGTGAGGTGGTGGCTGTTTGCTTTTTGTGAAGTAATTCTACAAATGTGCAAGAAGTCATATATAAATTGAAAATAAAAAAATACAATATTTTATAATGAATTCCCTACAATCAGTTTGATGACAGCTTTTTCGTTAAAAACAAAATTCAAAAAGATAAGAATTAAAACAACAAATCTAATAGAAATATTTATGTAGTCAGCAGGTGTAAAATGCTGAATATTTAACCTGTTGATTTGTTTGCTTTAGATAAATGTGTACTCTGTGATCGTAGATAACACAAAATGTCCTTAACTGCTGAATAAAAGGACGAAAGGAATTTTTTTTAATTTTCTTTTTGCAAAAAAAAAAAAAAATTATTTATAAACAATATAAAGCGACTATAAGCAAGTAATTTATACGTATAAGGATGTTTGTTATTTATAACGTCATCTTAAATTCAGAAGGGCATAATTCGTTAACTTCATTAAAAAAATTGCAGAATATTAACAAAATTAGAATTGAAAATATAGTTTTTTGTTTTTTTACGTAGATATGTCATTAGTCAACGAAAATCAAATGGTCTAAGAATTTGTAACATTAAAGTAGAGCAAATCCCACAATTTCCAAAATAAAGAACGAAAATCCCAAAATAGAAAAGTTTTAGTCCACATATGGACTAGGGATCATGAAATACTTTCAGCAATAATTGCCAGTGTACGTAGCATTTTAATACCAATCTTCGATCCTAGCTTTGGGATTATAAAACATATAGGCTCAAGACGAAATTTCAATGTAAAATAGATCAAATTTAGGTTTCGGCTCCAAAAAGTATAATTTTTTTTACATGAATTTTTATTTAAACGCTATTGCATAATATAGGCTGAAACAAAAATATAAAATTTTTTAATATTTCTTAAAAATTTTTTTTTGCTATTAAAAGATTGATGCATGCGGCCTTTTTTGGTGGATAAAGCTATAATTTTGGCATTTTTAAAATAAAAATCCTCTAGTTCTGAACTGAAAAGAGACATCACCTTGAAAATACAATTCAAATATAATATTGTTTTACCTGCTAATTACAAGATAAAAATTAAAAATATTTTTGATGGGAATCGAATAATTAAAGCATTTTGATCACATACCGATCAATATCTAGCACTCTGAAGCAATTTTACGGTCTTCATGGCTATCGGTGTTTTGATATTCGTCTTGTATTATTCGTAACTTCTTGTAGCTTTCTACCTTGAAGCTGCATACTAAACAACCAGTCGCTTTCATCAATATCTGCCTTGACTATTCGTGAAGTTTTATCATTATCCCTCTCAAAGCGGAAATGCCCATCCCCGAGTACAGTTTTTTCTTTGTTTTCAGCAAAATTATTCTGCCCAATTAAAACGTCAGCATCCACCAAATAAGCGTCCGCAACATAAAAAATCGTTTCGAACTTTATGTCGTCCACTTCGCCCTCTGCTTTAATAAAGAGATTGAGCTTTCGTAACCCACCACATATTCCTTTGATTTAAGTTGCAGCCGTGTTCATTATTGTGGTATTGGGGTTCGGAATATTGAGGCCACATAGCGCCGCAGCGTCAAGACTTAAGCTAAGATACTTCTCCGCCATGCCCATGTCAAATTTTTTATCAATTGGACTAACTCTCGGGGGTTCGAATTGTCACTGCAGGAATGGCCAATGCTTTGACGCGGTTCACTCGGGGAAAATAGGGGCACTAGACCTGGAAGAAAAGGTCTGTGTGTTTAAACATACGGGATCTCTTCGAGCCCCGACCAGTGCCCAAAGGACTGGTACCACGGGAATCGGTGGCCCCACAGAGAGCCTATCCTCTCTGTGACCAGTTATTGGTGAGGTCCCCTTCGGGGGTACACGTGGTGGTTGTGGTTTAAGATCGATTTATGTAGGTATGGTGCACGGTGGATCAAGTGTGCTGTTGCACTCTCAACAGACGGAGTTTGGATAGTCTCCAAACCCTTAAGCAAGAGGCTATAATGTGGATCTAGGCTTGCCTTGGATAAGGCTTGCCATATTATATAAATTGTTACTCATTGTGACTGTATCACACACAAATTGCGATTGGTGGCAGTTGTAAAGTGTTGTTATTCTACACAATGGGGGCGCTAGTCTACGCTTAAGTTTCACTCGGTGGTAAGACCAGATTAGGCCAACTAGGCAGGTACTCACGTTAATCTTGTTCCACAATCACTTGGACTAGCCGACATATTTTGATTCTGCCCCATTGTGCATTGACTTATTGGTCTGTGCGGAAAAGCTGTACTGCGTTACGGTTATAATTGGTTGCTTGAATCTACCACGTGCTTCATCATATACAACCAGTCCTGCCTATACGAGGTATAGGTTAGACTGCAGATCCTGTAAGAAACGAAAAGCATTCATCTGAAATTTTTGTATTTAGGAGTTCTGACTTCCTTTACAACGATATAGAATGGTTGCAGATTCTGAGGGAGATGAAAAGTTTTTAGCTTTAGTGTTTTGTATCGGATGTCCTGGTAAAATTGTGAACTGCTCTTGCAATTTGTTTATTTTAAAACCAAAGAAAAACATTAAAGTAATTGTTGTGTTTTGGCGCCAAAAACTAATTAAAAAACCAAATAAAGCCGTTTTTTACTTGGTGGAGTACCATAAAAACAATTCGATTTTGTTGGAGTTGATAAAACTCTGGGATTTGTGCTGCTTCTACTTTATTTTTCGAGTGGTTGTGGAATTTACAGAGCATGACATTTTTCAAAAAAGAATTTCTTATACGTTTTCGCTACCCCAACAATGTGTAAAATTCTTAATACTAATAATATTTAAAGGTACATAAAACTAGATGGTAAATAATATAACATCCGCCTTCGAAACCGTGTATTTCTACTTTTTTAAGTATTATGTACGCCCGGTTGGAGTTGAGGCAAATGCGTACAATCAAATAATAATGCACTTGAAATCGAGGAGAAAATAATAACAAAATTTCATCATTCGCTTTTAACAAATAAGAGTAAATATATTACGACTGTTTTTTTTGCTTTTATACTAAGGCGAATTAATTTTTGTATGTGAGAACACTATAGTAACAAATACCTCAAAACAACAACTTTAACAATCTTTTATCATACAAAAAAAGGTTAAAAAATAATGAGCGGCTTTATCGTTTCCACCTGGTTAAATCAATTCGCCTTGGATTGTAAAATTGCTGTCAAGGCACATTCATCAGGTAGCCTCACTATGGATGGGAAATATTAAGGCGAAAATTATAATTTTTTTGGGAAGTTAAACTTACAATTTTTCCCCTTAAATGGAAGTTGAACTATCAAACTCCATATAAAAAAATTTAACAATTTCGCCTTAATATTTCCCCTTCGTAGTGAGGTTACCTGTTGAATGTGCCTTGATTGCTGTAGAGTAAAACAAAGTAAAGTAAAAACAGCTTTTCTCAGCTTACAAAAATATTAGTGATGATTGGCACTGTTTGCACTCTATTTATAATTTTTTATGTAATTTTAAAGTTTGCTTGACTTAGAAAAATTCATCCCTGATCTAATGCTGGCTCTCTAAATCGAAGTAGAAGTAGCAACAAAAATTATGTTAACACCTTCACGTACAGCTAAATGGCAAGTTAAACAATAGGATCAAAGAAGTTCCAATCAAGGAGTGAAAGATAAAAATGTGGTAGACGGTGCATCAGCTAGGTATATGCCTAAATAGCTTGGAGTGATTGGCAACGAACTGGTAAACTATCTGGCCACTAAATATACAATATTGCAGGTAGAAACCTTTCGACGCTACAAGAACTGAGCTAAAATATCAAGCACTGAGGAACAATGATACAGTGGACAGCATAACTAAGATACCAAAGCGGAACCTAATAAGGATAAAATCAGAATCTTGCTGAAAATTAAAACAAGCCCGATTTTAAGTAAAATGATGAGTGTCCTTACAAGATTATTCAATTTACAAAAATATTTCCAACGATTGAGACTTGAAGATAATAGCGATAAGAGTAAGGCATTCGGAAAAATATTAAAGCGTTGAAATGTTTATTATACCATTGTCAAGCGTTGACAGGTGCAGAATCCCGATATTTTGTGGAGGAAACCCTGCTACATATTAATCACTAATCTAGGAGTTACTGATTGAAAACTGTTATGGAGCTGTAAACGAAATATCGAGTAATTATAACATTTAAGTTTATTATTTTTTTTTTGTAATGTTTAAGATGCACACAACAAGCCGAACCTCTGGTTTAAGTCAAAGCGCAAACCATGACCTTTTTTAAATTTTAATTACTTTAGCCTTATTTTATGTAATTCTTTTATATTTATTGAATTCTATCACTTTAGCCTAATTTGTTGTTATCATTATTGGCATTACACCTTTATTAATTTTTGTAAATTGTAGAGCAAACTTCTCACTGCTTTTAACTGCAAAAGCATCTTGTTATAGCCAAGAACGGGTACAATTTTCATTTAAACTTTAAAGTCCTTACAAATCGCGTAAAATTTGAGTTTTATATCAATGATTTAATTTTTTTTTTGTTTTACTTGTGCAAAAAATCAAAAAAAAAAAAAAAAAAACAATTACAAGCAAAGAAGTAAAACATGGTTTTTATTGCATTTTTTACTCCACTCCCCCAACAATAAAAAACAAATGCCAGCCAAGAACACTGTGTTAAAGCAAAAAAGGAGAATAAAAAAAATATTCACTCATTTTTATAAGATTCAGAAAATTCTGCTGAAAAGTGAATGAAAAATGCCAGCCAAAAGGTACAACAAGCACGACGTATATGGGTTTTTATTACAGTAACGGGCGTTTTTTCGAGGAATGTTTTTACAATAATGGAACACAATTGAAGATGAGCATTTATTGCCAGCGTATATAAGGTTATTTTTCATGGAGCCGGAGAAATTGAAATTGAAATATAACAGAGAAAACCCATTTTAATATCCATCCAGTTGACTTTATTAATTAGATAATTTTATGGCATTATTGTTGGCATTTGATTTGCGAAATGTATCCGTCGCGGCTAGAGCGTAAATGGCATAACCTGGAGGTCTAATTTTTATACACAATTGAGCACAATTGCAGCAATTGAGCCTGTATTTTATTGGCAATAACACGTCAAATATTCACTTCCAAATGCTCGATTGTTTCGGGATTATCTTAGGGATCGCAAATAAATTATTATTTTGCAAATTTCAACAAAAAGCATGTTCATCATCAAAGAAATGCTACCAGATGAAAAGGGATACCAATATTATCGTTGCTACGTGGGTTACAATCATTAAGATTTATTTGTTTGAGTTTTATCTTTATCAAAAAAATTAAATTCAAAAATGTTTTTTTTTAATTTTATTTATTTTTTTGCTTAGAAAATAAAAGGGTTATATTTTTAATAATTATTTATTATTGACCTTTTAAATGTTTTGTTTATTAAAGTTGAAATTTCTTCTATTTTGGGCTTTTAAGGTCTTAAATGTTTAAAAAATGTAAATAAAAAACTACTATTTCATTTTTTATCCTTATTTTTATTTATTAAATGTAACAATACAATTACAAATTTAATTATATTTTAACTTATTTTTTCAAACAAAGTACCTTGACTCGTTGTAGAAAAAAAAAAAATACCCACAGTCTTTGGTGGGAATCGAATTCACAATCTTCAGGCCGCTAGACTAGCACATTTGCTACTAGCCTACCAGGGCAGCCAGCTTGATACAATAAGTCCAGCATCTTTCTAGTTGTCTTATTCCCTTTAACAAATCAGATTCTCAAGTTCTTAAAATATATGGCTTCGATTATGACCTCTTCGTTTGACGCAAATCTCCTAACACTCAGAGAGTATGCAGGATGAGGTAGCAGTTTGTAGCCCAATACATGCATTTTTGCTTCAGAATTTATCGCACGGATAACGTTTTCATATCCAATGTGTCTGCGAAATTTACCAAGCTAAGGTTAAAATGCCTACATGCCAAGCTAAGGTTAAATGCCTACATCATAATATCGTTCCACTGATTTTATGGACTATTTCTTTCTTGTATCTAGTAAGCTAATTTCTAGTCTCCATACCTCTAACTGTTGACTGTAATGTTGTTTGACCATCATTGTTTGTAAAGACATTTGGACCTCTGTTGGACGATCTGCATTGAAACATATAGTGTATAGTCCCCATAGTATTTACCAATAATAAATAATATTAACCCTACTAGCTGCCTACTGGGGCACTTACAAAAAATAAGATATGGTGATCCATTTCGAGGTTCCCCACAATTAACAAAAAAAAATACCGAAATGTTCTCTCAATAAATCCATTGATTGATGCGATGTGTGGGAAACCAAATTTCGCCGAGATCAGGAGCTTAAATTTCAGGCATCAAATAGTCGGTTATCATGGCACCATAACGGTTGCCATTGACGGTTACGTTCGCACCGGCATAATATTTAAAGAAATATGGACCCATGATTCCACCGGCCCACGAACCACACCAAACCGTTGTTTTTTCTGGATGAATCTCTTCAAGTTGCTCTTCGTCCCAAATGCGGCAATTTTGTTTGTTTACATACCCATTGAGCCAGAAATGGGCCTGATCGCTGAACAAAATTTGCCTCGAAAACGTCGGATCCTCTTGGAACTTTTCAAGAGCCCATAGAGCGAAGCAATTCAGGCGTAAGTCTTTCCACTATTAAATGCCAAACAATACTAAAGAAAAATAACATGACAGGACTCACACATGATCTGTCAAAAAAAAGGTTATTGAAAAAAGTATCTCTACTTGAATCACCCTTTAAAAGTTATTTATCAATTGCATAAATTTCTATAAAATTTGCAAAACATTTGCGCCTGCAACACATTTTATTGCAGAAAGATCGCTTTCCGCCTCAAAACTATTTTTTACTTATTTACTGTCAAAATTATATCCAGAATTCGTCACAAACTCTTATTTGTTAATTTATATTAAAAACAATTTTATTTTTAAGCAAAAATAAAATTGAATATTTTTCAAACAAAAAATAAAAATAAAAAAGATTTATCTTCATAAACTCGGGACTCTACATATCCTCAATACAAACAATCTAGTGGCGTTAAATCACATAAACGAGATGGCCAGTTTACAAGTTTATTTCTTGAAGTTATTCGTTCGCTTAATGTTACTGAATCCACATATCTGCAATATTAATGTCTTCCAATTTAGACACGAAAAAGTTAGTAGGCAAGTCTCCTTACCGCTAACTATTGACTGTAACGTTCTGACCATCGTTATATACAGCTTCTATATTACTACCAAAGGGTAGTAAAAACCACATATTCACTTTGGCGAACTTAGGGACCAATTTTTATTTACGGGCCTCAAAAAATTCTGAAACGAAAAAGGTGTCATTAGTTTTTTTTTCAAATTTCTCATTCATACTAGGTGACTGCGCTTAAAATTGTTCGTCAATAATGTAGCAGAGGATTCGTTCATTCCTGCCTTTTATAATAAGAAAATTAAAAAAATATTTTTTCCAGCATAACTTAAATTTTCACTCACCCGATTATCTCAAAAAACTAACCAGCTCGTCACCACAATTTACCAAAGATACATACAGTTTTTAGCTTTGATATGTCTAACAGTATAACCTGTAAAGCGTCCACAAAAATTGTGATATACACACTCACCCACAGACATCATCGCGAAAATAATAAAAATGGATTCAGGAGACCTCAAAACGTAAAGATTTTCATTCATTTTTAGTATTTCAAGTTAAGCTAAGCAGATTGTATTTTTAAATTTATGCGTTTGTTTTATGAAATATTTTGCGGTCCTTTAATCGGACACAAAAAATGCGCTTTTAAAGAGAATCGCACGAGTATATTGTTACGATAGAAGATTTAATTCTTTGCAATAACTGATAATAAATCCGAAATAATTATCTTAACAACAATATATTACTTCTAAGTCTGTATTAATTATTGTTGTAGAACTCTCGAGGTAATAGCCAAAAGTTCACAACAATACAAAATTCAAAATAAATTTTTAGAACCCGATTTTTTCAAAATAGAATTCACGCTAGCGAGCGATATGAAAGTCTAAATTTGAAACTCTACGTGATCACTCGTCTTGTATAGTTGAATATTGATGAGCGGTGTGTTTTATTTTGCAGTCAAAAGAACCCAACAACCAAAATTAAACACAGCAATACTGAATGCAGCTTCACATGCTGTCTTCAAAATTAATATCACAGGTGCTCCACATCAACGACATAAATTTCTTATAGAGAACGAGCTTAATTTTAAATATTGGAAGGATGAGGTACAAGTCCATTAAGTTTAAAAAATTAAGGTTTATTGGGCTTAAGCCTTAACAATGATTTGATCTGTAATTTTACTCGCAGTCCTCTTTGACTTAACTCTTCAACAGCCTTCTTTTCACTTATTTCAAAAATATTAATAAAATTAAATTTTATACCTCTAAACTAAATAACCCGCTACAAAAAAAATTATAAATAAAAAATGTCAGGATTTACAAAAAAAAAATAATACAAGAATGACTGCAGTCAACAGTGTTTTAGTTGTAAAAAAAAAAAATATTTAAATTGATTCGATTATTTAACGCACTTTTCAATTAACATTTTTAATAAACATTTTTCATTATGCCCTGATTACATTATGGTTTCAGATTTTGTAAAAAGAAATTATTTCTTAATTCGGGCTTAAAACTAAAAAGCTTTTACTTCAAAAGTTGAGATATATTATTTTTTATTTAATTTTTGATTTAGGAGAATATATATATTATTTTGAAGTTTTTAAGGCAACAGAAGATTATAGTTTAACACCATCTTGGTAGTCCAACATTTCTGCAAAATAATGTAAAGTTTTTTTATCAAACACGTGGTCAAAATACAATTATATTTTCAAATCATAAGTTACTTTGACACTGATAAGCTTTTCTGTCACAAATATTGATTGTCAGTTGGTGTCATTATTTCACGCACCAAAATTAGTCGCTTTACGTTTGAACAACTTTGGGAAATTTTATTATTTTCAAAGTGAGTGTTTGTTGGGTTGCCCAAACTGTGCATTGCTTACAGAGAAGTTTTGACCGAAATGCTATGGCTGCTATGATCGAATGTGTGCAAGTGAATCCAGAAACGTTGTCTCCATATCAGCAACGCAGTATGATGAAAATTTCCCACTCAGATTTCGGATTATTCGTATGTAAAGTCCAATTGTTTGGGTTTCTGATGAGACGAATTTTTATACTAGAATGCGGGGACCCCATTGGAATCACTATGATGTCTTTCTGCTGGCTACTCAGCTGTATCTCTTAAACTGTAGGTATCCACTTTAAATTTTCACGGATGGTGTAATACTATTACCGCTACAAATAGTCAAGATAGAAGGAATTAGGTCCCCACACAAGAATATGTAAATATTAATAAACCCTGAAAGTATGCTTTCAATAATATGCTTTATCTATACATATCGCACTTGTTCTCCTAAAGAGTTACTGAAAATTTTTCAATTTTCACTTTTTGCAAAAAATCGATGTACAGTCATATCTAGGCCCTATAAAATTTTCACACAATTTTCTCTACTCTTTCGCCAAAAAAAAAAAAATACAGTTTTATCACTCTTCTTGATATGAAAGTATATTAACAAAAAAAGTTTTTTGGAGGAACAAGTGCGATAAAATGTATAGGTATATAGATATAAGGAACTGCAACAGGACCATTTCTGTCGGGAAATATTTTTTGAAAATTTTGTTGCTGGTGCAGATAGTAGTCGAAATGGAATACAAAACTAAAATTATTGGAATTTTTGTCTGCCTCTGCCTGTCCGCCTGTCAGTGTTCGCATCGCGTAAAAACTACGAGATGCATTTTAATAAAATGTGGTGAGGAGATATGGGATGTTTTTTTCGCAAAAATATCTCATCTCCAAGAGATAATAGAGAAAAAGTAGTGAAAGTATGCAATTTTACTGGTACTGCAAACTTGACAGAAATTTTTATTTTTAAAAGCAGGATATTTTAAACTCTATTTACAGAACTCTATTTACACAATAATTTTAGATTTTTATAGAAAGCATTTGTTCCTGAGTAAATACTCAGGCAGGGTTGGGTAACTTTATTAAGTAAATACTAGAGTATACTCTCGAATAATTATCGCTAGATTAAAAAAATTGCTCGATTAGAAAAATTGACGATTTCGATTTAAAAATAACTCGAACAAATTATATCGGTTAAACGACAAATCGACTAAAATTAATATCTGTTAAGATTATAAATTTTTACTTCTTATTTGTTTGTTTAAGAATAATTTCGAAATAGATGATTTTTTCTCATAAATCGCATATTATTTTTTCTAAATATTTTTCACAGCCAATTACCCCCATATTTATGAAGTGAGACCTATTTGTAATGTGTTTTAAAACAACTTTTGTTTAAAAAAATTTTTCTAAAATAGATTTCAAATATTTTTTATAAATATGGGGGTTAATACTTGCACTTCATGAAAAATCTTATGTTCAAAGCGTGTTCCTTCCGCATAACTACAAAATCATACTATTTAAAAAATAATGCATATTTTTGTTTCAATGTCACAATTCAATTACAAATTAAATTCTAACTTAATTATCGACCTTACAAACGAAGACCTCATAGACTAGAATAATACCTACTAGCATTCTAGAACAACTAATTCATATTTTATGTCACCGAAAAACTATGCAATCTGTTCATATTATTTATGCTCAAAATTTTTTGGAGGAAGAAACGAATATCATCAAATGAAAATAATTTTTTAACTGAAATAAACAAAACAATAAAAGCATTTTGACAAATCATCTACAGGTTGTCATTAATAAAATATATTTAGTTATTAATCAATTTTGTATGGTTGTATTTTCTCAGTGGATACAAATTTTAAAAATATGCACGATATTTTCGAGTTATTCGAGTAATTTAACAACCTTTATCGATTAATCAAAGAAAATTTAAATTGCAAAATCGATTAATCCTTTGCTCGAATCAAATCAAATCCCGATTAAATGGGTACTCTAGCAAATACCTAAACCATATCTGAAACACTTCAAAAGTGAGAGTCAGGATGCTGACGAAGTGGCGGGCACAGCATGTATAAAATAAATTCTCACTCTCAACAGCCAGATGTCAAACTGTAAAAATATTTTTTTTGAAATATTGAATTTGTTCAAGGTGATTTTGATTTTGATGTAAAAATCTATATATTGTATGCTGAAACGAACCCTCTCTGGGTGAGTTTAGCTCGTACTTGGCCGATATATTTGAGATAACTTATTTGAATTTTTTATTATTCAAGAGCTTTACCAAGCAGTTTTCATTTCTTTCTAAAACACTGTGTGGTCTTTAATGTCCCTTAAATCTTTAAGAACCAAAAACAACAATATATAAAAAAAAGGAAACCGTTAAAAGAACAAATGCAGGGAATGAAACGACATCGTCAAATATGTTGCTGTTGTTCGCTCCTCTTAAAAACGTTCATATTGCAATGGTCACATATAACTATATAGCGACTACTTAAGCAACAACAACAACAACAATAACAACAAAAATAATAACAACTGCACGAGCAATAACTACAAAAAGGATAACAACGTCTTACGATGGCAGCAACAACCAAGTTCAGTTATGGCAAATGTGGGCAACAAACATCTTTCACATACGAGCCAGCCAAAAAACAACAACTAATACTTGAAGCATTTTCTAAAGCTGGATACTAAAAGATATTAAATGCAAGCAAAACCATGCTACACTGTGCCCTAGACTCACTATTTCAAGTTGATATCCTAGCAACTAAACACACTAAGGTCTACTTATACTGAAAGGACCTTAACTTTTACACATACACATGCACCCACATGTACACAGCAGAAAGGATCAACACATACACATACGCAGTTACAATCAAACAACAGCTGAAAAAATATTAAAATGGAAACCCCACTTTATTTTAAGAAAAAATGTAAGTTACAAAAAAAAAAATAAAATAAAAGTAAAGGAAAGGAAAGAAAAAACAGGACATGGTTGCAGGAACAAAAAATAAACGACAACATATAGAAATAGAATACATTTCAAAGATGTTACTTGAGCTGCTACTAATGTTGTTGTTGTTGTTGTTGTTGTCGCTATTAAATGAAAAAATACGCTAGAAACGTATAAAAGAAAATCAATCTTTTACATTTTTTTAACGCTGTGTTGTCGTTGTCGTTGCCGCTGCTTGCTGCTATTTGTATGCATGTGCTTGCAACATTACTGATGCTGATATACTATATTATTGCTGCTGTTGTTCTTGTTGTTGTTGTTGGTGTTCCTCATCTCCTGGCGTATTTTTTTTTTTTTGTTCACAATAATTTTATTTTTTTCAACGGCGAAAGAAAGGTTCACATCTTAAAAAGCCCTGCTTGTAGCTGCTTCCAAGAAATGAAAAAATGTGAAAATCCAACTACAATAGCAACAAAAAAACTACTAAAGATGAACAACAAAAACATGAAAAAAGTAAGAAAAAAATAAAAAATAGTAGCAGTAGTAATAATAGTAGTCGTCGACGAGTGGAAATAAAAAATAATAAGAATGAAAAAAAAACTACGAGGAAAAAAACACATAAAAATCCCCACTACAAAACATTCACAACATATAGAGCCTCGAAAAAAAAACAATATTAAAAATGAAAAAAAAAAAAAAAAAATAATAAAATAAAACAACAGGAAAAAATAGAAACGTAACGTAACGCTTGGTTTGTTGATGCCTTTTTAAAAACTCCAGTTGTTTCCAGCATACGTAGCCAAGATGATGTTCACATACTGGTGGAGATGGCTGCCATTGTACAAAAGCAAGAAAATAGCGCGGGTTCTTCAAAAATCATCAATTCATTTCTATACAACAAATATATAAAAAATAAATATGGTTAAATTAATCTCATAAAATATTAAAAAGTTGTACAGAAAAATAGAAAAAAAATAGTGTTTAAATCATTAAGTCTAAATAATCTAAGCAACTAGAATACAACAAAAAGGTGTCAATACAACAGCAAACAAGTGTTGAAGCAAATAAAATCTTCTCTTAAAATTAAATATTTTTGGAAAATTTCAAACGAAAATTCCCTTAACATACTTAAGAATGTGTATAATAAGGTCAAACAAAATAAAAGTTTTTCAGGCTTTAAATTCTTCTAAATTGTTGAAAACAAGAAATGCTTGAAATAAAAATTTGTTCTGGTCACACACACGGCGTATGAGTGATATTAATTGTGTAAAGAGAGAGCATAACGAGTATAATAAGAGAATGCGTTCAGTGATGCTTACTCTTCGTATTAAAAAGTCTCCTTAAACTATGATTTAAAGTGTTTCGTTAAAAAATGTTAATGAATTATAAAAAGTGGAGAATCAAAGTTGCCTTCCTAAGCAACAATATAATTAAAATAAACAAAATAATAACTAATAAAATACAATTTCCTTTTTTCTAAGCATCACCAAAACATATGTGCGCAAGATTTATGTTAGCGCCTGGCTTTCTTAAGCAAAAATTGAACGTACCAGTATTGCGAAGTGCACCTTTAAAATATATTTTATCCACACCCTATACTTGGCAGTAGTTGAAACTTAATTTTCGAATCTGTAATAAATTAAACATAACAGTTAACAGTGTTTAATTTAGCCGCGACGAATATTATATACCCTTCACTATAGGAAATTAAGATATCATAATTGTAGCATAAGAAATGGCTAAATAATTTATTTATTGTTTCTTCAGAGTATTTAAACTCGTAAGTACTCATATCTACAATCTAAAGTAAATTCAAAATAAACTTCTGACAGACAATAAAATTGTATGTTTTACGGTCGCTAATATCAAATTTGGGCAATTTTTATAATGTTCTTTGAAGAGAAACCAGATTCCTCCTTCTTAGTCGAATGTAACCACGATTATTAAGGATTTGCGAGCAAATGGATTTGGATGCGTTTCTAACTTTTTCAGATACGCTACTGTATGTTTCGCTACTTCAACAGTAATTAATGTCATTTTAGACCTTTATAAATGTTCTTGTTTTTTTAACCGACTTCAGAAAAAGAAGGAGGTTATCTATTCGTCTGAATGTTGCTTTTTTATGTTTGTGCCCGCAGAACTCAGTCATTTCTGAACAGATTTTAAAAATTTTTTCTTTATTAAAAAGGAAATGCTTACAGATTGGTCCCATTTTAAAAGAAGTTCAGAATTTTGAAAATTAAAGGGTGTCCCCATACAACATACGTGTTTTTTACGTGTATTATGAACCGTAAAGAGCACCCTTTCAAAATTTTAAAAAACTGCATATCACTATAGCTGCCAATAACAGAAATTAATAAAAAAATAAACTTAAAAATTAAAGGGTGTCCCCATATGTGACGTCAATTTAAAAATATGAACCATTTGAACCATTGTAGACAATCACTTGAAAATTGGATAGAATGTCCAATATTATTAATCAGAAATTAAATACTTATAATTAGAAGTTAAAGGGTGTCCCAATAGTTGATGTAATTTGATGTATATTGCAAAACTTTTGAACCGTAACAGAGAGACAGTTGAAATTTACAAAGAACCTGTATATCTAAGTCCTTTATAACATCAAGTATATAATTTAAATTTGGAAACTAAAGGGTGTCCTCATAATTGATAAAATTTTACCTATCTTTTGAACCGTTATAGAGACAAACACTTGAAAATTAGACAGAATCTCCACTACTATGTCCCGTATAATAACATTTATAAATATTTAAAGTTATAAAGGGTGTCTCAATAGTTGATGTAAATTGATGCATATGGCCAGACATTTGAAATTTACAAAAAATCTGTCCTTTAAAATAAGTGTTTAATTTAAAATTTTATATTTTAGGTGATATTGTATATATGGCCATATCTGTGGAACCGTTACTTTTTATTGCTGTGTCAGTAATAATAAATGTAAAAAAATAAAGGGTGTCCTCATATCTGAGGTAATTTGTCGTATATGGCTTTCGTTAGAGCAACAAGTATAAAAGAATTTGATTTGAGTACTATTTCTTACAGATTACTTCCTTTTAAATATTTAGTTAGAATTGATGCACATACATATATTTGTTTTGTAGTCGGTTTTTTTTTGCAAGAATTATATAAACTGCAGGAGGCATACACTTAAAATTTACACACAGTAATTAAAACTATGTTTGCTTTATAAACAAATATACAATATTAAACCGAATAATTAAAGGGAACGAAACAGGTTTAAATATTTAAAATTTTACTTTAAAGGGTGTCCAAATAGTTTATGTAATTTTATGTCTATAGCAAGACTTATGAAAAGTTATACACAGACATTTGAAATTTATAAAGAAACTGTATTGCTAAGCCCGCTATAACAAGTATACAATTTGAATTTGGAAATTAAAGTGTGCCCCCATTACTGATGTAATTTGAGCTAAATAGCCCTATCGTTCGCACCGTTATAGACAAGCACTTGAAAATTAATCCGAATGTCCACTATGTCCGTTATAACAAAAAGTGTAAATAAAATTAGTAATTAAAGGGTGTCCCAATAGCCAATGTAATTTGATGAATATGGGCAATCTTTTGAACTGTTATAGACAGGCACTTGAAATTTATACATAATAATCTGTATTGCTAAGACCTCCATAACAAGTGTTTAGTTTAAAATGGGAAATTAAAGGGTGTCCCAATATATGATTTTATTTGAGCTATGTGGCCCTATCTTTCGAACTGTTATAGACAGACGCTTGAAATTTCAACAAATTGTGTTTTGCTGTGTCATCAACAATAAGTGTAAAGGAATAAAGGGTGGCCACACAACTGACGAAATTTTCTAGGCCATGTACAAAATTTCGTCGTTACCTCTTGAACCGTTACAAATAAATATTTGATATTTAAGAGGTATAAAGCTGGAAATGAATGGGTGTCTCTATAATAAATGAAAGTTGATGTATCCAAGCAAAAAAACTGCTTCGCCGTATGCAGATTTGTATGCGAGCCAACAAGCCTGCTTACGTATGACATGATATTTGTTCGCGATGTCCCACTTAGTAGCATTTCCTTTTAGCGCTCAATGCGCGCAGTTTAGATGTTCTAAAATCATACAATTTTAAGTTCGTAACTCCTCGTAAACTCAAAATTTGTTTATCTCAGCCTTACAGTTGTGCTTTTTAGTATGCACTATTGTAAGGCGAAATGTAAAAAATTCGTTGTCATACAAAATTGCATTTAATTTGGCAAAATATATGTGCTTACTATTAAAAGATTTTGTATGGCAGGAAAAGATTTCACTGCTTCCGAAAACCCAATTTTATTTTGCTGGGATGCCTTATTTTTTGAACCGTTATAGATAGACATTGAAATTTACACAGAATGTGTTTAATATGGCTGCTTTCACAACAATAAATAATTATTTAAAATTAAAGGTGATGTTATTTCATTTTATAACCTTATCTATTGAACCATTATAGACACTTGCAATTTACGCAGAATGTGTGTTATTCTGTATACTATAACAACAAATATAAATAATTAAAATTATAAATAAAAGGGTGTAACCGTAAGTGGTGTAAATTCCTATATAAGGTCTTTTCTTTCGAACCGCAATACAAAAATAGTTAATATTGCAAGGTGTATTGCTATGTTCTCTAATAAAAAGTATAAAAGTTAAAATTTTTAATTGAAGGTTGTCCCTATAGGGGATCAAATTTGATGTATATGGTCTTGTTTTTTTTAACCCTTATACGTAGAGACTTGAAATTCTATATCAACAATAACAAGCAAAAAGATTTAAGGGTTGATGTATAGAACGTTATCTTCTACACAGTTTTATAAAGAAACTTACACAGTGTGATTATTGATAAGTCTACAATAAAGAGAAGTATAAAAAAGAAAAGTTTAAGGGTGTCCCCATAGGTGCCTTAGTTTGGCTTATATGACCGTATCTTTGAAGGCATTATATATACACCTTGGATTCACACAGTATGGGTACTGCTATATCCACTATAGCAACAAGTATAAAACTTAAAATTTAATGGGTGTCCCCATATATGATGTTATATAGGACATATATGACTTATAATGGTATTTCAAATAGTTATAAATAGATAGAACTTAAACAAAGCTTATATTACTAAAGCCACAATAAAAAGTATAACAATATAGATAGTTTAAGTTTACACAGATATTTACATAGTATGCTGTTATTATTATTGCTGTGCAAATAGATCTTTTGATTAAGGCAGAAGCCTGAAATTAACATAGTCTTTACTTCTATGACCGCTTCAATAAAAGGTAAACAAAATATAGTTAACAATATATATATTATATACCAGGGTGCTACTGTAATCATTCGTAGAATCTTATTTTGGCGCCTTTGAATTGTGTTTAAGTTTGAATCTGAGGCTGAAGCTGAGGTTTGAAGTGAACAATAACTGATATTAGTTTGTGGATAGATTTGTACAATAATAAGGTTGAATTTATACCAATTCGCCAATCAATTTGCACTGCTTTTAGGCTTTATCTGTGTCAACTTTGCATCAGCCTGACTTTTCCAGAGAAAACATCGATCAAGGTGTATGCTAAGGTATTTAACCTCTGAATTCTGCGGTATAATTTTATGGTTATTTAATCGAATAGAAGTATATTTTTGTTAATTTTTTTTTAATACCTTTTACTCATTTTTCAACCATATCTCCAAATTGTGTATATGATCCTGTAGGTATCTGCATGCTATTTGGGGGCTTTTGTGAAGGCTTAGAAAATCCGTGTCATCAGCAAATGTCGATGGGTGGAATCGGTTGCTGGGTGGTGGCATATTCGAAGTGTGCAACAAGTATTAAAACGGGTCCCGAAATACTACTTTGGGAAACTGCAGAATCAGTTGGCTCAGGCGAGCTTAAAAAATCTTCCTCTTTAAGTATAAATTTGCGATGAGTTAAATAATTTTTTAAAAGCTTATAGAAGTTGTTGAGTAGATTAAGCTTTAACTTGTTTAGTAATCCTACATGCCATACTTTGTCAAACAATTGAGAAACCTTGGTTTTTTCCTCAAAGGTCTTTTTAACTACTAATCTGTTCGTTTGTTCAATAGTACTGTGCTTGCTGCCTTTTGAACCCAATTTGATGATGCTTTTCCCCTTAAAATTGGGTTACGATTAGTTAATAAGATTTCCTCAAATAGTGCTGATATATTGGTATCGACCATCGTATGATCATCCCCTGTTTTAGGTATCATACTTTTTAAATAGAGCTTTCAGATGTAAATTGCCATAAAAAACGTAAAGGTTTAATTTAATTTATATAATAATAATATAATATTTTAATTTATTTTACTCACTCCAGGTATTTCCATTGGCATCTTGTTGTTTAGGTTTTCCTAGATCTTAGATCAGTGATTGCTACTTCAATTTAAATCAGTTAAATCTTAGAGGTGATACGGCTTCTCCATCGATGGGTTATAATTCTATTATATCAGCAGAATCGTTCGGGATAACAAAAATATTGTCTTTTAAGGTTGCTCGTACTCTCTTTCATTATATGATATCATTTACTGTATTATATAATTCTAATAAAATAAAAAAAAAAAAAATAAAAAAAAGGTTATATCCAGTTATATTGTTACAGACAAGTTGGACTGGTGAGGATTCCGTCTAACTCTTTTCCAACTCAGGATGTTCTAACCTTTCTTGCAAGCCGCGTATCAGAACAATAAACAAAACTGACAAACTACACAAAGTATACCACACAAAGGGCCTTGAGACAGATGGTCGATGGTAGGGTAGACATCGATCTAACTGTCTGACGATGGGTGGTGACCATGTTAAATTTAAAAATAATATTTGTATTCCTTTATACTAATTTGGTTGGTTAAATAAGTGATACAATAAGTGATACAATAACATTTTCTCAATTTCTTTCAACATTTATCATCTAAATTGTAAAACAAAGTTTATTTCAATTAACTTTATGATGTATTTAGATATACGAACTATAGCCTACTTCAATTAATTTATTTGGACGTTAAAAAAATATTTAACCGTTAAAAAAATAATCTTAAATTGTGACTAAATAATATCTCTATTATTTAGATACTAATTTACAAAGTGTTTATAGAAATATTTTAGTTTTTTTAA
The DNA here is from genome assembly GCA_949628195.1 of Phasia obesa. NCBI lineage: Eukaryota > Metazoa > Arthropoda > Insecta > Diptera > Tachinidae > Phasia > Phasia obesa. The sequence continues at coordinate 158,802,815 of OX451215.1, forward strand.
CAACCATTTGCATTTTAACAGCATTTAATTTATTTGATATAGAAACATAACCAAACTCAAATCTCGTTAATAAATAAAAACTCGGCTACAACGACAAAAAACCCTCTTGTCCCAAACATGTAAATATCATACGAATTTAAATCAACATTTATGCAAACATAAAGTTCCTAATAGATTTAGCGGAAAAAAGTGCAATTTACCAGAAAATTAAAACCAAATCTACAAAGTAATAAAATAATATTTGATAATAAAGTAACAAAAGTTCCTAAAAAATTTTACAAAACCAAAAAATCCTTATGAATAAAATAACAAAAAAAAATTCAAATCATTTATAATCGTTATTTAACTCTAAACAAAAACACAAACAAACTCACAAACACAATTTAATTTGTGGAAATGAAAACAACAAAATTTATTCTAAATCACCCATCATCAGTGCCAGGCATGGAATAAATAAGACTAAATAAATGACACACAAAAACCTTTTATGGCTTGATGACAAAAAAGGGGCAAACTAATTCCTACTATTCAAAAATACATCCATGTTCAAGGTTGTTGCACAGTGACATCTAAAAAAATTAAATGAAAAAAAAATAAAAATAAATAAATTTGTGCAAACACAATTTGAGAACCTGCACACAAAATTGCAACAAAAGAATTTGAAATTCCCCCGACTACTTACTTCGTCTGCAGTGCCGGTCATAAAATCTTTTTTAAAAAACTCTAAAAAAAAATCTAGAAAATTAAAAAAAAATAAATGAAATAAATAAATAAAAAACAAGTGCAAACGGAATAAAATCTAGATCAAATTTTTTTGTATAAAAAATAGAAAATGTGTTTATGTGGGTGCTTGGGTGCCTGGGTGGTTGCAACATGCACTAACACAACTTAGAAAATAAAAAGTAATAAACCGGAAGCGGAAGTGTGCTAAAGTTTTGTGTTCGCGAGTATGTGTGTATGTGTTATTTTGTTTTTGCGAGTAAGATAAACAAAACATCAAAACTAAAGGCTCGTAAATAGTAACAAAAAATTTGAACAACAACAAAAAGTTAAACCCAAAAGCAAACATATTTTTTTTATATATAAAAAATGGAAAAAACCATTTAAATATTAAATACCATAAATTCTAATAAAAGCGTACGAATTAAATTTATGACTAAACTTTTACTTAAAATAGAAATATAAAAATGTTGTCGCCCTCCTCTTCATCACAGTCACCCACTCCCTCCTCTGCATTAACGCATAATACCAAAATGCCTTTGAAATCTCAAAACTTTTATAAGACAAATGCTGCTGCTGCAACAACAAAAGCTTCACCATTTCTTATGCCTGCAGAGTTTTATAAAAGCCTCTTTGCCACAGCGGTTTTACATCACAGCCACAATATGAATGATGCTCACCATAATCATTCTCAGAGCCAGCAACAGCAACAACTTCATACGGATAATAGCAGTCGCACGCAAACTCAGACTTATTTGTCAGAGTCAAGTTATTTACGACATGCAGCAAGTTCAGCATCAACACCTGTTGCTTTCAATACTTCATTGACATCTTCATCTACAACAGCACCCCACACACCAGCGGCTGTAAGTGCCAAGTCAACGCATTTTCCACGCAATTTATTGTATTCATCATCTGCAGCAGCTGTTGCTGCCATGGCTGAATCTGTTAAACGTTCTCAGGCAAATGAGAAGGTAAATGAGTAAATGTGTTTGTTTTTACTAACTGCCTTGAGACAAAGTGAGAGTAATTATAGTGTAACAGAAGATAATTAAGACAAAACAATAGTTTTTGTTCTGTCTGTTACATCATAGTATTTAAACTTGATTTATGATGAAGGGAATATTCCTTGCGTACTATTTAGCGATCGTCTAGTTTTTTAAAATATATTTAAACAATTCACTAACATATTTTGACGTAATTTCAACCTAATATTTTATTGTAAACTTTATTTAATTAATCCAGTTTTTTAATAAAGTTTTTGATTTTCGAGGTGGTTGCTCAATACATCCCTTGATTTTTTCTGTGATTTGGGTTGTTGACTGGTAGTTATCAACCTTTTTACGTTAGGCTAAGAAAGGTGCGCTGGTTAATTAAAACTTCCACTCGGAGACCTACTACTACTTTGTGGTTTCATTCTTATTTCCCCGAAAGAACCGACAGATATTAATTTTTGAATAGACTTCATTATCTGTTACTAAGCCTTACAATATTGTCTAGATTATCATGTGATCATTTGTCAAGCCAGCGAAGTCCAGCGAAACTGCAAAAATCCGTAGTGAAACAATAACTTACACCAACACTCATAATTTGTTTGTGGATTTTTAGAATTTTAGCGATAGATTTAGCTACGAGACTTACAGAATATGGCATCTGGTCACTACTCTAACCAAATAATGGCCCGTCATTAGACCTATAATGACCCTAAGAAGTTTTCAGCCCAAACAATGAAATATTTTGCTTTGCAATGTTCTGCCTGAGCTATATCGTCCTTGTGACACTGAAATCCTCTCTACCTCTCCAGGACTAATCAGTGTTAGTTGTAATAAACCTTTTGAGCTCCCTGTAATAGTGACTACACAATCTCGATATTGAATTTAATTAGTTGTTCATCATTTCTTCCAGGACTTTACTACAGTCTGACTGTCGACATATATAGTCACATGATTAAACGCGAATTAAGTGACTTTAAAAACGCTAGATCTCGTTATGACTGTCGCTATAGTCACTCAAAAGCAGACGCCAACTATAGTGCTCATATTCATTTCAACCTGCCGTTAAACCTGCGCATCCCTTAATCCGCCAAAAGTCCCTAACCGAGAAATCTTTTAGTGGTGTTCTGTAAAATTAAATGTTACATACCCAGTATTTAGTCCCTTAAAATCTATCTCATTCAAGATCCTTGTGTAGTCTGTAGGGGGAATATCGTAGCAGACCACTTCCTTAACGGGTCCCTTTTCGACCCCTTCCGTCCTCTATGATTATAGATAACCGAAATGTAATTACGACAACCGAAATGTAATTACGACAACCGAAATGTAATTACGACACCTTACACGTGCTACAACCAGCCTTTAATCTTGACTTTAGTGATTTCAGATTGTCGACTTGTAACTGTTATCCTTTTTTCTCATTACGCAGTCTCTAGTAATTGCAAGCATATGTTCAAGGCTCAGGTCCCCCATGGCAAGCTTCTGCCATTTAACAAGCTTCTGCCATTGGTCCATTCACAAATAATTTGCGCTACCGTTTGAGCCTGCTCCAGGCATAGTCTGCAAGTATCATCTTCGACTTTTGAACTTGGTTAGATGATACTTGAAGTTTCCATAACCTGTCACAAATGCAGTTATCCAGCTGGGAGTACTTCTATTGTATCTGAATACCTTACTGGCTTTCCTGCCCATGGGATCTTTGAGCACCATTCGAGTCTGCCTACACTTAGTGGTCTCTCTTCACCATATCTTCATTCCCAGCTGTGCCTATGTGTCTCTTAACCCACATCAACCCACATCAATCAATCAATACCTCATTAACCGAGCCACATCTGTTAAGTTTTAAAATACATTCCAAGCCTTATTTGGCGTACACGTTCACCTGCCTCATACCTTTTTTAACCGACTGCTTGTAAATAACCATGAGAACCTTACTCAGCATTCTAGCAGGTAATCCGAAGCATGCAGCAGTCCAAGCAATTCTGCCTGATAAACGGAGACGTACTCCCCAAACGTAGGTCTGTGGACCATAATCCAACTAATCCTGGCTTACTAACTCTTAGGAAACTTTTTGCAATCATTTCACATACGGAAATGTCAATAGTTAACGACACAGTCCGTCAAAGGTATACCTCCTATGACTCGTATAATGCCCAGTGATGCACATCACTGCACAGCCTTTGCAAGAAGTTTATTAAGACTTCTTGTTCTCACTGCCTTTCTCAATGCAATTGAAGAAGTCTAAGTATTGATCTCACAACCGAAATTGGTATTGGTATCATAAATCTAGTTAAACATTTTGACCGTAATTCTTGGTATTTATATACTGAGTTCGTGCACTATTAGTAGGAATTGAGGGCCTTGTGGATCGGCCCCATGTATTTCAATCTAATTTCTTATCTAAGTGCACACAGAGGTATTTTTTCTTTTCTGCTAGTTTTAATGGTTCATCCATTTGCATAGACATCATTATCTATAGCAACCAAATTTAGTATGTTTTTGTATTTTAAGCCCAATATTACATCTTGCTGCGCCAATTAAGGCTGTTTCAAGAACAGCCAACAAATATATTGTTTGGGTTTTATCAAGGCTTTTTCATAAGTATACTGTTGATGTGGATTTTCAATCATTTAATACGAAATAATTCGTTCAATTGCCGATTATACTCAGAAATAGTTATTTTTATACCCTTCACCACAGGTGGAGACGGTATATATAAGTTTGTCATTCCGTGTGTAATTTCTACAATATTCATTTCCGACCCCATAAAGTATATATATTCTGGATCCTTATACATAGAGAAGTTGATTAAGCGATGTCCGTCTGTCCGTGTTAGTGTTGTAATGTCATTTGCCAAGACACCAGAAGAGATACAAAAAATTTAAGTACACCAATCTGCCAGGCATAGTTTCGAAAATTTTGGTATTGCAATTCAGCAACATCGGATCATTCCTTTGGAGGCTGCGGGCCAAAAACCACGTCCACCTATATTTTTTTCACGTTTTTTCAGTTTTTTTTTAAATTTTTTTCAGCTTTAATGATTCTGTTTTGCCTTTTTTTCTCAACTAAATATTAGACTGCGACAGGTAGATCGCAAGGAGTGCATACAGATCTCGGGGGATCAATAACCCCCTGCGAGGGGCGATTTTTGTTTGTTTTTAGATTGGTAGGGTTTTTCTGCTTTGATTTGTATTAGTGACCTTAATAGAAAGCAATACACATAGAGGTAGCCAATGGACCCACAGGGTACCCACTGATAAATAGGAGCAGTTAAAAGGACCCCCCATGTGTCAATATGAGGAAATTTTTTTTTTGTAAGGATTTTTTTTTTGCTTTAGTCTGACCATTCTAACTCAATATAGATTGGAGAAAGGTCCAAAATTTAACAAAAAAATTTCAATCGAATTTTTTAAAAAAAATTTTTTTAAAAATTTTTTAAAAAAAATTTTAAAATTTTTTTTCAAAAATATTTACAAAAAAATTTACAAAGCATTTTAAAAAAGATATTTTACAGAAAAATATTCGAAAAAAATTTTTTTTTTTTAATTTTCGAATAAAATTTTCCAAATATTTTTTAAAAATTTTTTAAAAAAAATTTTTAAATTTTTTTTAAAAAAAAAAATTTACAAAGCATTTTCAAAAAGATATTTTACAGAAAAATATTCGAAAAAAATTTTTTTTTAAAAATTTTCCAAAAAATTTTCGAATAAAATTTTACAAAAAATTTTTAAAAAAATATTTTTACAAAAAATTTTTACACACAATTTTCGAAAAATTAAAACAATAATTTCAATATTTCTTTGAAAATGAAAATCATGACTGTAACATAACATATATTTAATATGTATTAAGAATATACATATGTATGTATGTGTGTATATAGAGTAACATATTTTTTTAAATGCGTTTGATTTTTTAATATATGATATCTCTGTTTTAAAACCTAGGTGCATTAAAAACATAGACATCATCAGAATACCGACTACAAAAATGAAACATTGTGGCTGTCGTCATCTGAGGCTAATTTCTATTTTATTCAACAAAAGAAAATGTCACAAAATTGTAAATTGCAAATTCATATACAAACAAAAAGTTTTGGAGGAAATATTTATAATTTTTTGAAAAAGTTATTTAATTTTATAAAAGCAAAATAAGTATTTCTACAACAATGTCAGAGTTTACGATGTAGCTGTTGTCTTCAATATCATTAAGTAGCTGACAACACGGCGACAATTGTAGCAAACGGAATTTGTTTTCATTTGTCTTCTATTTTTTAACTTATGAATAATGATTTTTTCTCATACGACTTAATTTAAGTAAAGAGTCAACAATATGGATAATGCTGTACATGTCTGTATAAATAAAATCACCGAGGTAAAGGGTATAAAAGATTCGGCACGGCCGAATATACCACTTTTACTTGTTTTAAATAAACTTGCGTAAATGAGTAAATCGCCATGCATGTGATCGCTCATTTTAGTTCAAAGTAAAAAACGAACTAGTTCAATCTTCTAGTTAATCGCCAAAAATTATACTGTTTTTAATATTCAAACTTATTAGGGTTTTGGAACCTAATTTATATAAATTTATAACCGCTTTAATAAATTATAAACAGAGTAATGGGGATACAAAGCTAATTAAAAATTTCATTTCCCGTTATTTAGTGAATAGCACAATCATTTATCATACAGGTTAAAAAATTTGAATTAATTTCCGACATTTGAAAAATGTTGTTCCTTGTTGACTTCAGTGTTGAAAGTATTGTTAACTCCAAATTTTTGTATTATCAATAATTTAAATTGTTTCCTTTAAAATCAAGGGCAAGAAGGATCCAACAAATTGCTTTTATAATAATTAGGTTTTTTAAAAATGAATGTATACTACTAAAGCATTTCAGATACAAAACTAAGTGATTGTGAAGTATATTTTTTATATATATTATATATATTTTTTTTATATATATTTTTTATATATTAAAATCCTTTACACTCTTTAATTAAAAAAATAATACACTTTTTCATTTGCAATTATCAAAGAAATTGCTCATTTTGAAGTTTTAATTTTAACTGCTGAAATAAAACTATATCGTCTGTCAATTAAATCGAAAATTCGAAATTCTTTATAAAGAGACTCGAAATAATTATTATAATGTAAATATATACTGAATAAAGTAAAGTTTTAGGTATAGATATTTAATTGTAAAGTGTTTAAAAGAAAGTAAATGTCGTAGAAATATAGTATTTTGTATTTTTTTTATAAAAAAAAGTAGTTCAAAAACTATATTTTCTGTTGTCCGATTTTTTGACAATTTTTAAGCTGAAAGTCGATTTTTTTATTTTTTATCGGGAAATTTACGATTTTTCCTTTCCTGGCAGCCCTGGTTCTGAACTACTTCTTACAAATCACAAAGCAATCAGTGGTTCTTTTGTGGTTTTTAAGCGGTATTTTTTTAAATTGAGATCATATAGCATATACATATGTATGTATGCATTTCCAAAAAGAAGTAATATATCATACATATGAGAAATGGTTAATAAACTGTATAGCAGCACTACATTGTCATCAGAAATAGTAAACGTCAATATACGAAAATACATAAATACATGCATTTATGTTAATTTTGTTAGTTCAAAGTTTGAACTTCAAACACAAAGTTTAGTTCGAAGATTGAACTAGGTAGAGATATAATATTGAACTAGTTCATTTAGATCAATTGATAGAATAGTTCGATTGAACTAGTGCATTCGTGAACTACCCAAGTCTAATCGCTAGTTACACACGCAAGTTCATCAGGAAAACTTTACCCATATATCTCTAAAGAAAGCTGTTAATATCTTAATATCTTAATTTCTTGAAACTAAATGAGAGTTTTTAGAGGTCTACTGTTAAGTATTATAACTTTATTTTTTGTAGATATTCTCCTTATACTTGCTTTTTTATGACAACGGCCAATGAAGAGTGGCGCTGAATCAAAAAAATATTGTCGAAAATGTCAAACTCTAATAAAATTTGAGATTGGTAGCCAACTTTGAGGCCATATCTATGAAGATCTGACAGGTTCCTTTTTTGTATTATTATACTTATGTACATACGTGTGTATATTTTTGCTATCTTTTGTAGTTATGTATATACGTGCGTACATTTCTGCTGGAGAAAGGGCGAGTTTATATTATACTTGTATTAATGTGCGTGTATGTACATATCGTCGCGTTTCTTCTTAAACCACGTAAGCGACATTTTTTCGAAATTGACTTTTTTGGCTTTTATGGTAGTAAATAACATTTGCCACCAGACTACATTCTCATCTTAACAAGTTTGTATGAAAAAAAAATAAATCCATTTTCAAGACCTCGTAAGCGCCATACAAATGAAATGAAATACAATGAAAGTTGGAAATGTTAAAGTCCCAACCACAAAGTTTTTTGTATTTAGATTAAAAAAATCATGAAAGTTGCAGGCCAATTTGAGCATTTTTAGGAAAGTTAAAAGTTTTTTTTTGATTAATACAAAAATAAATGTTTATTTACACACAGAAATTTGCAATTTACTGTTTACGCCAAAACCACGTAAGCGACAGATTTGGCTACAATTAAGTAACAAATTAAAAAAAAAGTTTCTATATCCTTCAGCGAGTCGCACAGCCCTGTTTTGCAAAAAAATATATATATATTTTAAAACCAATATTAAAGAAGTTAATAAGTTTTTTTCGTTTTCTGAAAAACGACTTCTTGGCTCTTACGTAGTTTAAGAATAAACGCGACGATATGTGCTACTCATTTTATGTTCTTTATGAATGTTTGCATGTCAGGTATTTTAAGAAAGATCCTTAACAACAAATAATACAGGTTTAGCGATGTTCTATGTTCCTTTCAATCATTATTGTAACAAATTCGAACAGCATTGTTGATGTTGTTACATAAAAAATTATTTCATATTTATTTTCAGAGCTTATAAAGAATAAATTCTTCTTTAGTAACAATGTTGTTAATTAAGTTTATGATGTAAAAATTCCCAAGATTGTTTAGTTTTAGTTTTAGTTATTTTTGGCTTACGTTTTTGTGACTGTATTAATTAATTTATTATATAAGGACTAACTGTAATGTGCATGAGATATGATCGAAACAGCTGTTAAATATAATAATGTACTTGCATATACTTGGAAACTATTTAAACACAGTTGCACATTTATGTAATATTCGAACAAAATATTTTTTTTATATTTTTGTTATATTTTCTAAATAAATAAAGTTTTTTAAGAAAAAGTTCTAGAAACTAATTTATATTATATTAATATTATAAATATGCAAATGCATAATTATTTTATTTAAAACCAAAGTTACTCTTTTTTGATTATATATAAAAGCACAAAAAAATGAAACAGTGTACCGGAAAACCGCTTTCATGTAATTTTTTTTCTTAAACAACACTACCTGCGTGGCTCTAGACTTGTGTACAGTAAACACCTAGAGCCTTTAGCAGGAATCGAACATGTAGCCCCTAGACTGAAAGGCTGGCTCACTCGCAATAATGGACATCATGAATGTCATCTAGAGTATAAAAAATATAAGTGCTTGACAAAAACTGCTAGTTGCTATCATTTAAAACCTATTTCTCTGTAGTTTCGCCAATAAAAGCAATGACCCTTTTTTGTGGCGGTCCAGCGGGTTTCAATGTGCTTTAAGAATTTTTAAATATGGCATGTTTAGATCCGTGTGAATTTTTACCTTTTAATACACCAGGAAACGAATCTGATCGTTCGCAGAATCTCATTTTGAAGCTTTTGAATGTTTTTTACATTAAATGTTGACAGTTTTTCATAACTATGTAAATCCAAAACACAATATTGTTCTAAGAATCGAATTAAAAAGCAGAGTTTCTACGAATGGAACGTTTTTTGTGTACTGCCTTTAACTTCATTTGGATTCATTTTGTTTCCACGTGATATTTACAGGCTCAGCGACGTCAATATACATACATATATTTCAAGGTACATATGTGATCTTCGAGTGTTGAGGAATTTCTAGTCTAGTCTCCATTTTTTTCAATCACTTCCCCAAATGGAATGGTCGTGTAAATATCGGGATGCTACTTGCAAGCTGCCGTAAACCATTATCAATATGTGGCATATTCGAAGTCTGTAACAAGTTTTAAGTGGGTCTGAAAATAACTTTGGGGAACTGTGACTTTAATTGTAGTGAGCTTTCCTCAGGATTTTAACCAGCAATAGCCTTTTTATTCTTTGAGTGTCAAGTATTAAGGGTATCCCTGCTTAACATCGATATGTTCGCACTAAAAATATTCTTTAAATGGCTAACAAATATACTGCCTTTTTCAATATCATTGTAAAAATGTTATCGAAATTTTTTTTGGAAAAATTTTATCTAAATTTGTTTGTCAAAATTTAACTGAATTTTTTAAAAATTTTATCGACATTTGTTTGTAAAAATTTTATCGAAAACTTTTTGTAAAAATGTTATCGAAATTTTTTCTAAAAAATGTTATTGTATTTTTTTTAATTTTATCGAAAACTGTTTCAAAAAATTTTATCAAAAATATTTTATAAAAATTTTATCGAAAATTTTGTAACTTTGTCAAATATATTTCGATATAATTTTCTGATTAATTTCGAAAATTTTTTATAAACATTTTTTTGAATATTTATTTTTATTTTTTTTTAAGAATTTTTCTAAAAATTTGAAATTTTTTTATGAAAATTAGTACATTCCTGCAATTAATATTGCGTTAGAATGGTCAGACTAAAGCAAAATAATACTTTAAAACAATATTGGTGGGCGTGGTTTTTTGCCCGCAACGGCGAATAGAATCGTCTAATGTTGTTAATTTGCAATCATAAAACTATGCCTGGCATATTGGTGGGCTTAAATCTTCTGTACCTCGTCTGGCGCCTTGGCAAATGACATTTCAACATCAACCCAGACAGACGAACAGAAGGATAGACGGACAGAAGGACATCGCTTAATCATCTCTTCTATGTATAGGGATCCAGGATATACATATATATACTTTATGTGGTCGGAAATTAATATTGTAGAAATTACACACGGAATGATAAACCTATAAGTATACCGTTTCCATCTGTGGTGTAGGGTGTAATTATCAAACAAAACAGTAGATGTTACAACGTGCCAAAACGCATACAGTGTTTTCAAGCGTTTTGTAGCGTAATATTATAATACTAATAACATCAGCAATGTTTAGCGGTCAATAGGCCAATAAGTTCATATTCAAACCTATTTTACAGTTGCATTAAACAAAATATGACTTTTTGGTGTAGTAAATCATGGATTAAACAGATGTTAGATGCTTGCAAATAATATTGAGTCAATATTGTCTAACCACTATATTCTCTACCCCTGAAGTCCTTAGTTTCATATAATATCTTGCCATTGGTTTTTAAAGGATTGAGATACCAAAGTCAGCATATCAATTTGTTGATTCCTAAGTAAGTAGAGTTATTTTTTGTGTTGGATTATGACGTTTAAGTAGTTCATGGTTGCATCAGTTGCTCGTAGGTAAATGAGATATAATTTTTTTAAATTTTTTTGGGCTATTTTTAAGCCGCTTTTATTTAGATATTTAAAAGCTCCATAACATAAAACATATGTAAAAAATTGAATTAGAAATGAATTATTATTTACAAAAAGAACAACACTCTTGTAAAATTGATTAAACTTGTTATTTATCTTCTTATTTTTGCACTCCTTTCAGAAACCAACAAACTACGTTTGGCCCCAAGCATCCTCCCAAAGCGAAGCTAACAACAACACAATCACAAATTCTGCACACATAACAAATCCTGCTACACCTCCAACACCACCACCCGATTCACATCTGAATCTCGATCAAACATCAAAATCTTACAGAAGCTCTTTGAAACCCATCGGCGAATCGGAATTGATTGAACAGCAGCATCAACATCAGCAACAACAGCATCAAGAAATAACCCAAAGCCACAAATCCCACAAACACAAACAAGCAACAACAACAACGGGAATATCTTCAGCAGAAAATCATCTTGGTAACGGCTCCAATATGCCTATAGGAGGTGTACAAGGACAAAATCCTACCCAGGGTTTAGTGCATTGGATGAGTGCTGTCATGGCTGAGCATATGACAGGGCAAACACATCATGATCCCACAGCGGTGGGCATGCATTACATGTGGAATGGTAATGTGGATGTAAGTATGGCTGTAGAAAAACATAAGGAAAAGAAAACTATAAAACTTGTTTCCGTTAGTTTTTCTTAAAAAAAAGTTGAAAATTAAATATTATTGTTGTAGTGCTTTTTTCGATTTTCTTTCTTGAGCGTTTTCTTTGTATTCTTTCCTTTTTTAATTTAAAAACTTTGTTGTTCGCCTTTGTCCAGTTGTTGGCTTTAAATGTGTTTAAAAGTGTGAGCTGCAACTTCTTAATTGTTTTTTATATTCCAGACTCTTTTTTTTCTACTGCTGTTCATTCATTATAATTTTACGCGAAAGTGAAAACTAAGAAAACGAAGCAAGTTAATGAAGAATCTGTGAAAATTAAATTTTGCCAAGAAAAAAAAAAGTTTGAAAAAATATGTACGAAGGGCCCTTAAAAATATTTATCCTCGTCGTTGTCGGAGTCGGAAATGAATATTGTAGTAACTACACACAGAATGACAAACTTATATATAGCCTTTCCACCTGTAGTGAGGGGTATAATAAATACCAATTCGAAGTTTTCCAAATTGTGGAACCTCGTTGCCACAGTTTTTCTAATGCTGGAAACACAACTGGGACGAATTTAGTGCATCACGCCGAATCCGTTCGTAAAAATACGCTGTGTAAATTCATCGTATGAAGCACAATACGACGAAACAACAGCTGTTATAATTGTTAAAGTTACTAACTGTTTGTGCAAAGAAAGAAAAAATTCAAAAAACTAATCAAGGAATTTAAAAATTTTGTGAAAATTATTAAAAGCTTTTTTGCTTGTACGTAAATACTTAAGAATGAGGTGGTTGGTACGGCCAGTAAACATTTATAAAAACGATCTGATAGAGTGACCATAAAATATAATAATACATACAACTAAATACAACAATTTTTATAGTTAACTACTGTTTTGAACATTTATTTTAAATGATACAAAAAAAATAAATTAATTATTAAAGTAAAAAGAACTTTATTTACTAAAATACTTGAAATTAAAACCAATAAAAATAAATCTAATTCAGAGTTTTCCGCGTACGACGAACTTCGACCGAAGTCATAATTATGTTTCATTTTTGATGACGAATATTCGCGGCCAAAAATTCGTCGTTCGTCCCAGTTGTGTTCCTAGCATAATGTTGTTATACATGTCCTGAATTAAATATATATTTTGGGGACTACGATTTATTACTTTAAAAAGGTTGTGTTTTGTTTGTCGCAGCTGCACAAAAATTTATTGGCCTACTAATCAACAAAAATACTTGATGTTACTGATTTTAAATAAGGGTATTCAGGAAAAATAATTAAAGTTAAGGCATCACTAGAATTATCTTCAGATCATTGACCCACAAGAAAAAAGGGAATTAACTGAGTTTAACCCCAAGATGTTGCCCTACACAAAAGTATGATCATATATTCAGCTTTCTATCAAATATGTCAAATCCGTTTGAGAAGATTTAAATAACTCAGGTGACCCTTGAACCATTATTAATTAATTCAGGGATGTATTCCGAACCAACAGTAGAATCAAATATACACACAAATTAGTAAATGTGAAAAGGTCTTTGAAGAAATAAATACTGCTTTGGGCTTCCAATCGAGGCTACTCTAACAATCGATAAGGACATAAATAAAAAAAATAAAGAACATGCGATTCAAATAACTTGTTTGTATTTTGGTAATAAATAGTCTAAATAAAAATATACAAAATATATTTTTTTAATTACTTCTAACTTTGATACAGGGTGCTCACTTTGGCGCAAATCGAAAAACGAAAGTTTTCATACAAAAATTCGTATTTTCTGGTGAAATTCGACAAGCTGTTACTCTAATAATTTTAAGTGCAACTTGCACTAATTTGGTGAATTTTTAAAGAATGGAATATAATAAGAAATTAAAACTCAATTTTAGTTTGTTTTGTTTTCTACTTTCGAAATGCCATTGACTTAAAACAAGTGCCTTTCTCAAAAAGGATTGAGCGTGGTTGTAAAAATTTTAAAAGTAAATAAAAAAAGGCCAGAGCATGCAAGCCTGTACGTTTGCAAAAAGTCAGGACATAGAATATATTAATGTAATAAACAAAATCTGCGCATTTTAGTAATTTTAGTAATAAACAAAAAATAAAAAAAATGTACCATTTCAGATTTTATTGAAACTTTTTTCATTTATTTCCTTGACTCCCTGAATCGAAATATATTTTTTTAAAAGTTCTATAGCTTACAGTTTTTTAGCTATAAATTTATAAAATTATATTTTTAAAAATATCGCTTAATAAAAATATGGCTTTTTTGCAGATGTGTTGGAGGCTGAAATTTATTCTAGTTCCATTTCTATAAGATCTAGGGAGTTAAGGAAAAGCTTATTTAAAAAAAAAGATTTAATAAGCTTTAATTTGATATCATATATTAGAATTGGAATTATCTGTTCGGCAGCATAACACTCTGCGTCTGATTGTAAATAAATTCATCTAATTGTAAATAAACTATGAAAAAATTTAAACTTACACCGAGAATACAATGACCACCCTAGAGTTGCTGAGGACCACCCTAAAATTATTAACCTTTTCTCGCTACATAAACATTTCACACCGCTAGTGATCAGTTGATTAATATAAAATTTACTTGTTTATTGTGATCCAAGATTTCTAAATGGCTTTAATTAACTTAGGTTTGGTTCACGCTCATACATTTTTTGGGCTAAGCAACTCAAACGGTTTCTATTATATTCAGGTTTGGGGATTATAAACTCAACAATTGTTTGTTTTACATAATTTTTTACTGGATTTTCAGTGTGGATAGAAGCATTAAGATGTTAGTATGTACTAGGGATTTTTCCAATTTTTTGTAATAGTAAATGAAGAAAAAAGACTTTTTAACCCAATTGGGCAAACAGTTATTTTTATATCCCCTTGTTGTGGGGATTTTTTCTTTACAATAACGATAAGGACGATCATCTCCCGAAATCAGTTGCACCAATTTAAGAAACCCCAAATTCCTTTGAATGGGAGGAGGCGTGGTAGTGAACGTAAACACTCCATTTTGTGAATTTTTTTTAATGGTGATGGCTAACATCTCTGGGAAAAATTTGGTTCACATCGGAATAAGTTTTCTTTTTTGTCCAAAAAGACAAAACGTCGTTACATTGTGCGACGCACAGTGGAAAATCGTAGAGTAAGACCAGTCCATAATTCATTTTTAAAAATGTTCGGTTTACACCATAATTTTCTTTTTATTGAAGAGCTAAAATGTCGAACTTAATAATTTGAGTAAAATATTTGATGTTTGGTCAATTGTAATACTCGGAAGTAAGGACCGTATTCACATCTTTTAACGACAACGATTTAAAATAAAACATATTTCGGAGCATATTAAGGAGTTATATACCTTATTGGAAAAGTGATTTGATGTAGATTCCGATTTTATAAATAACGGATCAGGTTTTAGTGAAAATATTTGAAATTTTAGCTCCTGAATGATGTAATGTTGTTTTGGCTGCATGTAAAAACTTCGGTAAGGCTTTTAACTAGGAGCTCTGCTTAGCTCTGCGCTCATATGTAAAAAATTTTAAGGCTTAATATATTAATAAAATACTATAAAAATATTAGCTGCATATTCGTGCCTAAACACAAGTTACATTCAATAACGTTAAAAAACTCAGTTATTTAGATAATTGAACAACTGATTTTTGTTAAAGTAGCTTTGCATTATTATCTCATTTTTTTTATATTAAAAAAAAAAAGATGCTGCCTTCCACCAGCTTTAATAGAAGTAACAGATACTTATGCTAGAGTTTAGTTTTTATAAGATCTGTTAGATTACACTTCAACCAGGATTTTAATGATTGATGCTGTGGATAATAAAAGCTTAATAAACCTAACTCTCTACTGTAAATGGGGTTGTGATGGCTCGTCAGGTCAATCAGAATATAATATAAATCGCTTCCAGAGGATTCTGGAGTCTAATTTCTGATGCAATTCTATTTATAACATCTTTAGTACCAATTCAACTTGTAAGCGAAGAAACAGGTGATATTAATCCAGTCTGCTCATCTGTTCGATATTGCCGCCCCATTTCAATAGAACTTTGCAAAGAGCCACCAGCAAAAACTAAAGAAGTGGTAGATAATATTGAAATAAAGTTATTATCACCAACTGTTATATCAAAGAACAAAAAAAAAATGTAGCCGTAAACCATAAACTGTTTCTTACAATGTTTGTAAAGTAGCCCAAGTTTAAACAAATACTCCATCAAGTGCATCATGTACCATATGTAGGTGTCGACCTACTCAAATGAACAGCTTTGAGAGTGTAGCTGCAAGACCACAAGAGTAGTATGGTTTATCGACCCTCCACGCGTGGATAAGATGTATGGAAATCATTTTGCACATTGGTTATAATAGTGAATTCCAAAAATGGTCAGCTTTAATTGAAAATCATAAAGCAATATGGAAGCTTAAAAAAACTAATATACAAAAACGTTTTCGAGAAGAGCTGGGATTAATTATTGATAAGCCAAGACAAGGAAGTGGTAACAGCAATAATGTTAATACCGCTAGAAGATTTTTTTTAATTTTTCGCGATCTGCTGATATAACTGGAGTAGATGAAGAATTAATAAAAAGGTTTCACAATATTCTTCAAGCTTTATCGTCTGATTTAATAATAGACCCTGGAAAATTTGGCTAATATGCTATGGAATCAGCAAGATTGTATATAACAAAATACAACTGGTATCATATGCCATTAACTGTCCACAAAATATTGATGCATGGGGAAAGCATTATAAAACATTTTGCAGTGTTGCCTATTGGTCAGCTGTCCGAAGACGCACAAGAGTCACGCAATAAAGACTACAAAAATTATCGTTTACATCACTCTCGATAATGTTCGCGATCAGCCACTAACGAAGATGTTTTCAATAGACTTCTTTTCACCTCTGATCCATATCTAACAAGTATAAGAAAACCATCCGCCAAACTTGCAAAAGATTTGGATGAAGATACGCTTAAACTGATGAAATAACCACAAAATATACCTAACAGAATGTTTTCTAAGTTTATTTTTTATTGTATTATTTAGTTATTATCAACAATATACATCGAATATGTAAGTTTTATTTTATAAAATCAAAACCCAGTAAAAAATGGTAAAAGTGCAAATTAATAACTTTATATTAAGTTAGGTGTGGGTTAAAATGACATGACATAAATTAAAAACATTAAAAATGTTACATAATAAAAATGTTAATATAATAAAAAAAATTATTTAACGTTAAAGTAACTATTTTGTAACAAATACATATACAAGTCATCTCTACATGCAAAAAATAAATTTCTTACCTTTATTCTGAAATAAGTTCTGGTTTGATTTAGCTCATATTTTATAGAATAATAGCAAATATATTTAAGATTATTCTTGCAAAATTTGAGAACCCTATGTCTAAGAACAAAAAAGTTACAGATTTTTGATCCGATAAGGACTAAAATTTTCCACTGTGCGACGGCTTAACATATAAGGTAAAGTTGAACTTTCCCGAAAACTTCTATAATCTTTTCAAAAGTTATTTAACTTAAGGGTATCATAAATAAGAGTTTACATTATCCAAATTTTCTTATGGGTTCTTAGCCAGTTAACAACACTTATTTATGTACCCACTTAATTCCGTTTTCAAAATAGACAGACGGGCATTGAATCTAATATAAAAGTTAAAAGGACTCAATTAGTATTACGTTAAAATCACTTCGTGCATGAGAAACACTTATAATATTTAGTTCCATTTTGTTATTTGTTGTTTTAGCAGACACAGTAAAACACGTTCTGTCTAAACGCAAAATTATATACATCAAATTACATCTTCTATGGGATAATCCTTTAATTTATTTTACTTGTTTCTACAATGAGCATTCCAAGAGTACGCCTGTTAGTGTTTACAACAAAGGCGCATATACGTAAGAATCACGCCTTCAATGGGCCCCCTAACTAATACACAGTATTATTGTATTCAAATATAAAAAATTATTAATAGATGATATTAATTTTCAATTCGTAATCCTTCTTGAGCTGCCTACAACTCAAATTAAGTAAATATTATCCAAAAAAACATTTTAGATTTTGTAAAACGCGACAAAATGCCAGTGGAAATGTACTCCCAATAAAACTGAATTGTTTTTGTTTTGGCTTAAGATATGTAAACAAGATTTTCTTAAATATTATTTTGTAGGTCGTTGTCTCTCTTACAACAGCAATAAAAGAAGAAAACAGCGAACCGAAAAAAAAAAAAAAAAAAAAGGATTGAAGTTTTCTTTTCTCCACCGCTACACAGTGATGTTCCTTTCATGGAACAGTGTAAGCGAATAAGTAAACTGAAAGTATATTTGTTTTTGTAAATGACTGTTGGCCAGTATTCAAACACGTACAAAAATTACTGGGGTTACCAAGGACAGTTACTTTGCCTTGTTACAAGACATGGCGATGTTTGTGTGTGGATCTGAGCTTCTTTTTTTAATTGTTGTTTAAATTATTTTATGGACTTTATTTCGGGTTTTCTTTATTGTATATTTTCCTATTTTGTACAAACATCTTCTTGGTGATATCGTGTTTCTTGACTTGACTTGACTTTATTTTATTTTATTTTATTTTTATTTTTAATTTTTGTTTTTGATTCAAGTAGTGGGTGTACAAATTGTTCACGTCCATTTAATTTGTCGTTTTGTTTTTTCCAAGTACAGTTAATTAATTCCTTTCAGTTTTTCTTATTCAAGAAATAATAAAGTTTTCTCTCTTGTAAATTTTTTGTATTTTAATTGCTACTGGTTTTGTAAGAATTATTTCCTTGCAGAAGGCAGATAAAAATGGAAAGAAAATTTTTTTATTTAATTTGTGTTAAATTAAAAAAAATATTTCATCTCCTTCGTTCAGCTTTACGAAGGGGATGAAATTAATTTTTTTAATTCACTTAGAAAAGACATTGAAATTTTTTCAAATTACAATTTGTAACAACAAAAACTACATACACTCTCTTAAATAACTACAGCGCTTTTAATTGTTTTAATTTATACCTAATAGGATGGTTTTCACAACTCCCTAATAAAGTTAGTGATTGTGGAACAAGATTAACGTAAGTACCTGCCTACTCGGCCTAACCTCACGGTGGTCTTACCACCGAGTGAAACTTTGGCGTAGACTAGCGCCCCCATTGTGTAGTATAACAACACTTTACGATTGCCACCAATCGCTTTTTGTGTGTGATACAGTCACAATGAGTAGCAATTTATATAATATGGCAAGCCTTTCCAAGGCAAGCCTTGATCCACATTATAACCTCTTGCTTAGGGGTTTGGAGACTATCCAAACTCCGTCTGTTGAGAGTGCAATAGCACACTTGATTGACCTTGCACCTTACCTACATAAATCGATCTTAAACCACAACCACCACATGTACCCCCGAAGGGGACCTCAGCAATAACCGGTCACAGGGAGGATAGGCTCTCTGTGGGGCCACCGATTCCCGTGGTACCAGTCCTTTGGGCACTGGTCGGGCCTCGAAGAGGACCCGCAATGTTTATCGCAGACCTTTTCTTCCAGATTTAGGCTCTAGGAACCCTAGCGTCTGGTGCCCCTATTTTCCCTGAGTGAACCTGGTCAAAGCATTTGCCATATCCCTGCAGTGACAATTGGAACCCCCGGGGGTAAATAAAGTTAGTGATAGTGAAAGGCAACTTTAGCTAAAGTAAACTTTAAAGAAATATTAATATATAAAAGTCATGAATTTTAAGTTATGGCAAGACCACAGCCAACATCGACTACTTTTTTTTAGCAAATTTACGAGAAAAGTCGTGGCAACTTAAACAACAACAAAAAGCAACAAAAATAATATAAAAACTAAGAAATATCCAGCTGACATTATTAACAATGTCAATGGCAAATGAAAAATTAAAAATTCTACTTACAGGCATGATATATTGCAATTATTGGACATCGGCGAAAATATGGTGACTTAAAAAGATAAAAACCTTACTTTAAAGATAATATTATCTGTCCGATAGCTTATTGGACACTTATAACTTAATTGCATTACCTTAAAGATGCGAACGATTCCAAAAACATAATTTTCTTAAAAAAAATACCCAAAATTTTGTCTTTCAGTAGTTTTATCAATGCAACAAATTTTATTCGGATTGGATTTGCTCTCTAATAAGTTATAGAGGTCTGAGTATCTTAAAAATTATTCTTCTGTTAGTTGCATGCTAAATATTATAAAAATAGGTCAAATATAAAAAATGCTTAATTTATTATTCATTTTTATTCTGTATGAAATCTCTGTTTCAAATCTATTAGGAAAGAATTTGCTTCTAAATCTTTACATATAATAAAATAGCAACTCATTTCCTGTCTGTCTGTCTGTCTGTCTGTGTGTCTGATTTTATTTTTTGTGTTCGCATCACGTATAACTACTGAATGGATTTAAAAACAAAATTAGTGAGGAGGTCCTGATTCCAATATAGCATAGTTTTTTCCGAAAAAATATCTTATTAGCAATAAAAAGTGGAGAAAAAGCTGTAAAAGTACGCCGATTTTTTTATCGGTTTGAAGGTACTGCAAAGGAAAACTTCTATTTCTGAAAGCGGTTAAACACGGTGGCGCAACAGATGGCGCCGTTTTAAAATAATCACAAAATGAATTGAAAGCAGGATATTATAAGCACGTGTGCGCAATAGATGGCGTTGTTTTAAAATAATTACTTACTGCCAAACAGCCAATTGAATAAAATTTGCATTTGTTTTGTATTTTTACTTTTTGGAATTACATTGTTATTCAAATATTTCAAACACCTTTTACAGAACTTTACAATAATTTTTAGAATTTTAGAATTCAATATAAATTTTAGAACTTTATTCAAGGATGAGTACCTTTATATAAAGTAAGTAAGTAAGAGTCTTGAAATATTTCACCTTGCTAAGTAGCTTACTTAAAAAAACCTTTTCAGTTTTTTTAACTTTTCGCCAAAATAATCTGCATCAATAATCAGAAGCTGTTAAAAGGCTACTACGACTTTTAATGTGACCGCCATTTTCCATAAATTTAGGAATTTGTTCGGAAAAGAAAATAAAGAATCTAAGTTTCTGTCAAGTTGTTTAGCACCAACATACTCAAAGTTAAATTTTTATATTTCTAATTCTACTGAATGCTTAATGCTAACACTAGAGTAGACATAGCGCTATACATTCAATTAAATTTGAATACATTAAATTATTTAAAAAATATTTAAGTATTGTATGTAAAAACATTCTTTCCATGGAGGTTTACAAATCAAATTCGTTCATATCCAGAGCAAAAAAGAATTTAATGTTTTGATGCAGACGGCTTTTGAGAAACGTCATAAAAACTACCGAAACATGATTTTTGCATGTAGTTTGTTTGTCGAATAATTATAGCACTATTCGTTGAGATCACTAGTCAAAAGTACATAAATGAAACTTAATTTAAAAGCTTTTGTATATCACAAAATTTTTAAAATGCCTCGTTAAACAGTTTTAAATACAAAAGGAACAAGGAAAAGAAGAGGCCCTTCATCCAAGAAATTTCAATATAGTAGATTTTGCTGAAGAGCTTAACGGACTTAAAGAAAAGTAGTTTACAATTTTATTCAAAAATCTAAAAATGTATGAAAAAAATATTTAACAGGTGGACTTTAAAAAGTTAAAGGAAAGAGCAACTCGATAAATTAAAAATAAAACTATCAATCCAACAACCAGTTGCACAAATAAATCAGTCAAATTCTAGTGGGACTCACTCTCTCGTAGGGGTTTGTACTATCTTGTTAAATATAATTGAAAAACTACAGAATTTAAATTTTTTTTTCAAGTCTTGCATTGGGCACCCTTTAATTTTTAATTTTATATTTTTATTTTTTAATTTAAATTCTTAAATTATTATTATAGTTTAAATCAGGGACTAAAGTCAATTACAACTACAGTAGTTTTCCGGTTTAACGAGTGGATACGCAGTACTTATATAAATATCCGTATTACTGATTAATAAACAACTAGAATTGAGTTTTTTTGTAGTCGCAGTTTATTTTGTAAATAACTGTTTATGCTATATAACGTAAAAAAAAATTAAAAAAGAACGAATTCATATCACATGTAGAGCACATACGTACGTACGTTCTCTCATGTAGTGCCTTCCAAAAAATATCGGCCTTGTCGGCATTAAAAGTTGCATCCATTGGTAAATTATTTTCTAAAATAACTTGCTGCAGTTTCCTCTTAAAAGGTTCAACATCTAGTGTATTAGATGAAAGTTTTTCTCCACTTTGTTTTAGTAGCCGAATGTCAAAACCCTTTTTGAATCTGGTCAACCACCCACGGGTGGTTGGCTTGCATTAAAAACTCCACCATAAAGCTTTTTATGAATTTCCTTGGCCTTGAACTGTAGAACTGCACCAGAAACCGGCATTAGCTGTTGTTGAAACCAAGAAAAAAGTGCTATCTCCATTCTATGAAATTCGCCTTGTTTAATAGCTTTTCTATTTTTATATCCGAAGTTTGTATATTCCGCATTTCTAACAAGATTTTCCTTCGACTTTAAAAACGTACATGCCGTGGATGTTTTCAAATCAATAACTCTCAATCCGTTTCGGTGATCGTCAATAATTTTTATTTTTTCTTTTAAAAACAATCTTTTTCTGGTACTCATTTTTATGTTCACACCAGTGTTGGGATCTGATAATGTATAAATTGTACCCCTCCATTGATAAAATTGTACCAAATTAGCATAAATTGTACCAAACTTCGGTTCGACATTAAAATGTAATAAATCATCATACTAGGGTATTATACAAAGGTATTTTAAAGTAATGACAATTGATCTTGATTCCTTGAATTACTGTTCTTGTTTTTAATTTATTTTCCAATATACGTGTTTTATAAGCAAACGTATTACATGTTAGCAGCTGGTTACTTTTCAATTTCTAGCAGATCCTTGAACACCACCAATGTCACCGGATCTTAATCCAATAGAGTATGTTGGAGTTATTTGGAATAATAATTAACGAGTAATCCCATTACCAAAAAAAAGTCCTAACGATTTCTCTCAGGAATAGAAAAATATATCAGAAAATACTTCCGGAAATGGATTGAGGCGATGCAAATAAGTTCAAACGCTGTAGTTCATCAACAAGTCTTGCTACTAAATTATCTATTACTTATACATGAAAGGGTTATCAAACTAAATAATAAAAATCGTGAATCGATTAAGATTTGAAGCAATCTAGTTGGTTCTAAGAAGGGTTAAACAACTTTGAATTCGGAAATGTTTGTTATTGTAAGGAAGAAATATTGATTAAATAGAAAAATTTATTGAATAAATTGTATATGAAATTGTACCAAAAAAGTATGAATTGTACCAGCGTACCACAGAGGCGTCGATTGTACCAAATCCCAACACTGGTTCACACTACAAAAGAACATGCGTAACTGATATGGTAGCTGCATCAAAACAAACGAAGAATATACAATTAACACTTAAAATAACGGTACTTTTTTATATTCTCTTTGGTTTGTTTATTTGTGTTGGAAATTTTTCCAATTTATGTAGCAATAGTTTTTTTTTTCAATCAAAACTATAATGATATTTTGTTCGCTAAACTGAGTACAAAAAATATTTTTTTCTCGTTATGTAAGGTACTCAATGGAACAAAAGGTAGCGCTTAGTTAGCCGAGAAATTTTTCACTTTTGCGGCTACCTAAGCGCTACCTAAACGGTGTTAAGAATCATTCCTAGGAAGTTCATATGTTCTAGAAAGTTGTTTATTGAGATCTTAGGTTCATTTTTGTAGTTGATTGTTTCCTTGAATTTTGAACGGTTTGCTACTTATGGACCTGAACAGGGGAAAAAAGGTAAAAAAAATTTAATTTTTTTAAGTTTTTTGCCACTTTGACCTTGAAGATGAAGTTTTTTTGTTCTTTATGACAAGAGCTACAACTTTGCCTCAGAGAGTATATCAAAATTCCAAACGGTTTGCAAAATATGAGCTTGAGTAAATGATCATTTCTTTTGCAAAAATTACATCGAGGCCCCACATCTTTGAGGGTCCATAAAAAAAAACCTGGAGGACTTTGGGCAAAACTGGGAGACAGGGGTCTTTTTTTTGGTCTATTATGACGTAGTGGTGTCCGTATATTGTTATTTTGCCATGACTTAAAAAATTACACAGTGTGTTAGTTTCAAACGAAAAAAACACTACTTAAATTTATATCACAGCTTATTTAAATGTATTGCCACTCTGTAGTTCGCGTTAATGTTGTCCTTGTCTTCTTTTTCAATTACAATTCCTGTAATTTTTAATTGGATTTTTTTAGTTACAAATTACAAGTAATTTTAATTGTAATTTTTCAATTACAATTACAATTACATGTCATTGACATACCTCAAGTATGGCCAAAATCATTAAAAGCCAAAAGCCATTAACTTTTTAAATTGTTATTACGTTGAGCATAATAATCTACATACTCTGCATACATTTCAAGTGTCTGCCTGTAACGGTTTAAAAGATAACACCATATGCGGTAAAAATCTGCCTCTGAAGAGATACCCTTTAATTTTTATTTTTTTATACTTGTTGTTATAGCGGACATATTCCTATATAATCAATATATATACAAATTAAGTCATTTGTTGTTTTAAAGGACATAATAATGCATACTCCGTGTAAATTTCAAGTGTCTGCCATATAAATTTCGTCACTATCGGGATATCCTTTAATTTTTAGTAATTGACGTGTGTATATAGCGGACATAGCAATACACCTGCTGTGAAAATTTCAAGAGGGCTCATATTCGAACACATACGGACTGAAATAGTAGCGAAAACAATATGGAAACGATCTTATCCTTTTGGTACGGAACCCTTAAAACATGATTACTCGAACAATTTGAAATCTCTAAAACGACAATGTAATCACATCATCAAAACTAGCAAAAAAAACCATAAAAATAGTAAGTTAAATTTTGTTAACAAAATATCATGGGCACTAAGTTACTCTACATAAATTTTTAACAACAAATATAACTTATAATTGTTAATCAGATTTTCATCTGTAAATAGTTTTGTCTGACGATAAACAAGGGGAATTTGGATGCTCCTGAAGGTTATAATGGATACTGACGGAATTTAGCCAAGGAACCAAACATTTCCTTTAGAATAAACTTTTGTGATGGTGGTGGTTGCCTTATGATTTAAGAGGGCGTTTGCTTAGCCGTGTTCTAGTTTATTCAATGTGTTAATTTTCTAGTATAAATTTAGCGGTCTAAAGGCCAGGATTCACTATCCCACACAATCAATTCAGTTACAAAAAAATCTGACAGAATTCTGTCCTACTCAAAAAAGTGTTTTAAAATGGCGTTGTAGGTACCACACTATCATACAAAAGAGATTTTGCAACTATGATCCCATGGGAAAAAATTATTTTATGAATTTTTTCAAAATATTTTTAAATCGAACGACCAGTCGAAAAGTCTGTCACACTCATACATTTCTAAGCCACACTTTTTAGCACACATTTTATTTTTGACAGATCTTACGACTGAGGATGATAGTAAATCATGGTTTTAAAAAATTACTAAATGTTGTTTCTTAAAATCTTGAGCATACTTTAAGGCTGACAAATTTGTTGCTGTTTAAATCTTTTAGTATCTCCTTCGTAAACTCACAAAAACTAAAACTTTTTAAATAAAAAAATTATACAATTTAATAAATTTGTTAACGATTTTTTTTTAAACATTTTAATGACCAACAATAAAAAACACACATACAGTTCAACCTCAAACCACAGCCAAAACGACACAAAAAACTAAAATAAGCAACTTAAAAACATTTAAAACAAATACTATTGCAAATTTAGCATTTGATGGTTACAATTTAATATATTTTTTACATTTGAGTTCGGTTTTTTGGAAAAAGGAAGCGAAAAAATCTGTACAAAATTGGACATAAAAATAAAAATACACCAGCTTAAAAAATCAATATAACCAGACAGAGGAAAAAATGCGATAAAAAATGAGAGAAAAAAAGAAGAATTAGAAAAAGGTTAACAAAATTGACAAAGTAAGAGTACGACAGCAACAAAACAAAATAATCCCGAAAAAAAATCAAGAAAAATAAATTTTTTTTCAGAATAAAAAAATTGAACGCAGACACACATATACACACACACCCATAAACAAAATGCAGTTTGTGTGTAGAACATAAAAAATGTAACGTTTTGCAAACGTTGTTCTATGCCGAAATATAAAAAGATAAAAAATTAGACAAAAAATTTTAAAACGCAAGCCAGAGTCAAAAGGGAACAGTAACACAGCAAAAAAACCTAAAAATAACCAAAAAACAAATGGTAGTGAAGGCAAAGTACACGAAACATTTTTTTTTAGCAACTTTGAGGATTTGAAAATAAAATTTGCAGTAAAGAGAAAGCAAGGAATAGAAGCAACCAAAACATCATTATTATTTAAAAATAACAGTCATTAGCATCAAATCTTTGTGCACAGCTTCATCATCTTCATCATCGTCATCATCTATTTCAGAAGTATCATAAAGATGTTGTTAAATTTTACTACAACTTCTACTAACACAAGTGGCATAAATACTACAACCAATACAGCTGCATACCCTTGCATTCTAGCACAAAACTCCAAATACCACCTTCATCACATCACCACTACAACAAGCACTTCAATTCAATTCTTCCTGTTGGATTTGGTTGTGCTGCATGTCTGTTTACATTTCTCTTCATTTGCACATGTGTGTGTGTGTGTGTGTGTGCCTTTGTATGTGAAAGGCTTTTTTCAAACGCACACTCAATTTTTTACAACTAAATTTTTTCGAATTTTTTACTTTCTTTCTTAATGACTGCGGCTGAGTTGCCCACCCAACGCATCAATATAAACGCAAACGAATGTCCATTGCTAAATGAAAAGCAAAAAAAGAAATTTATGAAAAAATATAAAAAAATATTTCCTAATACTTTTTTTTTCTGCCAACAACTCCAAACAACTTTTCTGCTTTTCCCCATTGTGCACTACACAGTGTTTGGTGGTTTGCCGTGGCATATGCAACGATTGTATTTAAGTTGTTTTTATAATGTTCAAATGTTTTGCGAGAACGTATAATAATAATACTGTAGTAACCAATGGATGCTTATTATAGCTTAAGGAATTTAGGAATATTAGATTAACACACGTAATGGGAGCTCTTTCCTTTATTACGGGGAACTTTATGGATTTTAATTTTTTTAAAGTCAAACAGGACCGTGAAAATCTGATATGGATGGGCAAGGAAGTATCGCAAGAGAGAAGAGGTTAATCCCTGATGCCACTAGAGTTTTTATTGGCCAAAGGATTGCCGCTCCTGAGCTGAAAGCCCGGCGGCGCACAGTGGCGCCTTTTGACTTTTTTCGTTGCAAAAATCATAACTTTTGAAATAATAAAGATATTTTAAAGATTTAAAACGATATTGACAGAGGACACTTTAGGCTTCAAAATAATGTTTACAAAATACTACAGGGTGCTCCAAAAATTGCGGTTAAAATAGGATAATTTTTCCAGCTAAATGTTAACAAGTTTTTTTTTAGATATAAGTTTTTTATTTGTATCACAAATACACATTTTTATATACATTTATAACTTAAATCCAAGTAAATTTATATTAAGTAACTAGTTTAATCCGGTGCGCTTTGCAATACACATTGTTCAAATCTGGAAGTTTAGAAAAAAAACACTTTAATATAACATGTTAAACCAATATGAAATTTTTTTATTTCTATTACAGAAAAACATTTTTAATTTATTTTTAATATTAATATATTTATGCTATAGATATAATGTTATTTAGAATATATTTTATTTAGCAAGAATAATTTTTATTAGTTAGTTCTCTTTGAAATAGTCATTAACATTGGGAGCGTTATCTAATATACTTAACATATCGGAGCTATAATTATGTTATTCCAAATCCTTTCTAGATCTTACATGTCTTACATTTTTAAGTAAAGCAACGCTGCAAAAAAAATAAAGTTTAGAGGAGAATGACATT
Source organism: Phasia obesa (assembly GCA_949628195.1). Classification (NCBI taxonomy): domain Eukaryota; kingdom Metazoa; phylum Arthropoda; class Insecta; order Diptera; family Tachinidae; genus Phasia; species Phasia obesa. The sequence goes on from OX451215.1 coordinate 158,830,810, forward strand.
TTTTTCTTTTTATATTGAACTAGTGGCTTCGACTTCAAAAATGCTTCCAAAAAATAAATCGTGTAACAAAAACGCGGCAAATAAGCTTTTCAAGATACATAAACCCTAATGTGGTTACATAATTCAGACCATTCTCGAGTTAGTTTAATAACTGTATATATCGTGAAACTTTCTGTATTATGGATAGGTATTTTTCGTAATAAACAGTTGCATGACGAAGCTCAACTTATGGGTGTGCTCATAAACTCATGAGCAATTGGTCACAAACTATCTTTGTGTACATATACCTACTCGTACGATACTATTAGTGAGCAATGATGAGCTGACCGAGTGAAAGGAACTTTCTTTACTAGTAAGCGCCGTATTTTCTTATGTTTTTCTTATGTTCGAAACACTCATTGTCTTTTGTTTAGTAGTTACTTGTGTAGAAACTTTGCAGTTTGCTTGCACTAGTGGTTTTTGTATATCTTAAGAAATAAAGACCTTAAAATGAACGTTAGTAATATTGTTGAAAAATTCTGTGTTTTTTGTTTGTACACTCGAACTGTGTTTGCGTTTCAGTTAAAGCTTAAAACCGTTTGAACTCGCTCAAGGTCATTGTTATTATGTTCAACATTTATTATGTTCAACATTATTCCATTTAATCAATGAAATATTACAATGACCGTTTTACGAGCTTCGTTTTTTGTACTCATGCACTGCTTTATTTCGAAAACTAAAACTAATTAAGAAAAAAATTAATTTGAGCGCTCCTATGAACCCAAGCAGAAAATTTAGCTGGAGTATAGGAAATCATAAAATAACTAATCACATATCAAATGAATATGTTCTTTTATTTTAAAAAATAAGTTAACTAAGACACTAGTAATTTTTACGTGATGCAAAAGCAGACAGACACACAGACAAAAATACCCAAAATTACTGATTTGTCCATTAATATCTGCACCAAAAACAACATTTTCATATCATTCATTGGCGTAGGCGGACATATTTTCTACGGGGGCAAAACCATTTTATTGGAGAATTCTATTCTGCAAATAAATATATAATTAGTACAATTTTTAAAATTTCTGGTGGGAGCAACAACAAGCCTGGAGGGGGCATTGCACCCCCAGAATGGCCTTTCTACGCCAATGAACATATTCCATGTACAGGAACGGTCCTGCTAGAGATTTATTATATAGAGTCTTTCTTAAGTGCCAGATAAAATTAAATCGAATCGTAAAAAAACATTGGCATCAACTTTTGAAGTCGTTAAAAATCTGTTGGCGGATAACAAGGCGAATTCATTTACGACGAATTTAATTTTTTTTGCTTTATTGTAATATGTGTCAACCAGCTGTCGAAAATTCGTTTATTTTGTTAAACAAATTGGGAAAAGAAAAAATTTTAAATACTACCAAGAAAAGGTAAGGAAGAAGTGTTTTCAGTTGTTTGATGTAATATTTTAATGAATTATTTTTTGGCGTTTCCATTACATTCAACCAACAAAAAATGCATTTGGGTGTTTTTTGCTGTTGTATTTGTTGTCGCTTCGATGCCACCTTATATAGAATCACCGTGGCGAATAATTTTAAAAATGTTTATAAATTATTTGTCAATTTTATCGGGTTTTGAATTAAAAGTTGAATCCAGCAATTGAGATTTTTTTATTTGTTTTATTATTTACGGAGTTTCAATATGACTTTTATTTTTAAAAAGTGTATAGATTCTCAATACAAATATTGTCTTATTTTATTTCATCTTATGCATCTTGTGATAGCGTGTCTAAGTATTCGTTCTGGGACACATTTATGCAATTTTCTGAAAAATTTTTGCTTTTTCTTGGAAAAAACTCACACAAACCATAATTTTTGCACTTTTTTTAGTTGTTTTAGTGCATAGAACCCTCAACGAAACTGAACAGCTAGCTATTCATCCATCCATCCATCCATCCATCTATCCATACATTCAGTCATACAATCTCTTTTAGATTTTATAAAGTCTGCTGCTGAATGTCTATGACGGTTTGGCAGTGCAAGCGTTTGTTAAGGTGGCATCATCGTGATGCTCCAATCGTAATATAAAAATTTTTCTGTGATGACTACGATGTTGTAGTCAAACAGAAACACATTTCGCGCTTTGTATAAAACCTAAAAAAATGGTTTTCAAAATAGGTTTGGTCTTGCCAAAGGGGTTAAGAAAATCAAAAAAAGAAAGGACACAAAGCTAGAACACACTGCTCATAAACATACACAAACATACACAAATACCTACAGAAAAGAAAAAAAAATAAAAAGAAAAACTTGAAAAAATTGGAAAAAATTGTTTTGAATTTTTTTCACCCACCCCACCCATTCCTAAACATACCCGTGCACTGTCAGGCTGGGTCTTTCTTGTTTTGTATTCCTGCTTAAAGGTTTGAGTATTAAATTTTATTTTTTTTTGTTCGGTTTGGCTCTCTTTCAGTGAATGTGTTGTTTTTAAGCTGTTTTATGTGTGCATGTGTAGGTGTAAGAGTGCGTTTATGGTGTTGCTATTGTTTTTGTAATTTTTATTTTGCTTTCTTTTTTTGTAAAATAGGATGCATGAGATGGAGAAAATAGGTAGTTTTGAGAAGGCTTTTCAAAATGCAATTGTATTAGTGTCCATAGGTGTCTATAAGAGATTATTTTTTTTTTGTTCGCTTGCAATGTGTAAGTGTGAGTTTTCAAACCTTAACCATGGTCAAATCTCTAACTCTTTACTTACATCCATAAATCCCTAAAGGCGTGGGAAGGATATGGGCAAGTAATGCGTTTCTCTACAAAAACCCACAAATTGGTTCCACAGCAAGGCGGCAAGGATATTACAAACAAAAATTACACCAACAACTACAACATTATTAATGCCATACATTTTCATTTTCATGTTCGTGTTAATTATGCCACACTGTTGTTCTTTCTTTTCACTTCCTATTTCCGGCTGGTTTTGTACGTCTCTTAATTTTTATTTAAATTTCGTCAGCCAGTATTTGCAATTATGTGGCTGCTGTTGGCTTTTTAAATTTAGCCAGCCAACGACTCATAAAAATAAATAAAAAATAAAACATAAAATTTCTTTTGTTTAGAATTCAAATTCTCTAAATTCTATGCCGCAGTGTGTTCACATATTTTTTTTTTTCGTTATATTTTTTTTGTATGAAATAAACACTATTTTTCTTTATTTTTTTCAGTTTCTGTAGGAAAGTCTAAATTGTTTTAGGAGTTTATTGGTTTTTATGTGGCTGTGATTTATTATTTTTTGTTTCAAGTTGCATGTGAGATTTAAAAAAAAATCAAAAAATATGAACTTAATATTTGTTTACTCTGTCACCTTTTATTACAATTTTTTCGCTGTGATTTTAGATGACCGTCACTTTTTTATTGCATTTTTTTTCAGCCAATAAATTGTTATTTTCCTGCTGTATTCGTATAAGAGTTTTTCTATTCTATTATTTTTTTAGATAACTGGGTTATTAGTTTTATGTTACAAACAGATTTTCTCCCATTAACTTTATTGTTGATTGGAATCAGTGATTTGTAAAAAATTGTATTAAATAGACCACTTGTTATATTTAGAATGATAAAAAACTTAATTGTTTGCTCTTAAAAATATTTTGAACAAAACTAGAGTTAGGGAGTTATTTTTGCCTAACCTGCATTTAATGATGTTTCTCGTCCATGCAAATTAATGGCGCATTATAATTCCCCTATAGGGCAGTCTAAAGCATAGATTCTTAACAATATGAATAAATCTTGGGAGCGGAAAACTTAAGCAAACTTCAAATGCGTTGAGTCCTTTTCCATCTTACCATACCACGAATCTGAATGATCCAAAATTTGACATGGGTATAGCAGAGGAACATCTGATTCTTAGTTTTGACGGTGGGCACAATGTACTTGCCAGGGGTAACGCTATATATTACCTCGCACCTGCAAATTTTTTAGAGGTTCGCATTTCTTAAATTTTTGTTTGATTTTCAACATATTATATTCTTAAAGGTCCAGTTAATACCTATAAAGTGATATATTAGTCTATAAATTGTGTTTTAAAATGCGCAAGTTATAAGTAATTTAAAATTAAAATTTTTAATTTTTCGATACCCTGCTCCAGTTTTTTTTTTTAAATAATGAGTACAATTTCCAGCAAATTTCCAATTTAAAAATTCTATTAAAATAGTAACTCATTTCCGTTTGTCTGTCTGCTTTTCTTTGGAAAAAATCGGGATGGATTTTAACAAAATTTTGTGAGGAGGTATC